>VZQC01015718.1:345069-355990 GCA_009823505.1 Rhizomys pruinosus | reverse complement strand
GAGAGAGAGAGAGAGAGAGAGAGAGAGAGAGAGAGAGAGAGAGAGAGATTCACATAAACATAATGTTAGTAATTCTCTAAGAAATCCTCTTCTGCGGCTTCTACTTTAGTCCCATCTGCTTTTTCATCGGTGAGGAGTTGGGACACCACCCTCATGGCTTATGACTTCTGTCTCTCTCTTTTCTTCCTTTTTTCCTCGAGATTTAGTAGTATTATTTTTACTTATATTCGTGTGTGTGTGTGTGTGTGTGTGTGTGTGTGAGTACAGGTGCCTGAAGAAGCCAAAATTGAGGGATACCCGTGGAGCTGGGCTTGTGAGCTGCTGCCTGGTGCTAGGAATCAAGGGTAGGCCATCTCTCCAGCCCCCTGTCCCTCCTTTGTGCCATCTGAATCACATCCCCTTCTGATCCCAAGTGCACAGTGTCTCATGAGCTTATTTGAAAGTTTTTTCAGAACATTCTAACATTTATTATTATTGCTGCTATTATTATTATTATTATTATTATTATTATTATTATTAGTGTGTGTGTGTGTGTTTGGGCACATGTATTATGGCACATAAGTGGAGGTCAGAAGACAACTTTCTCATGATATGGGTCTTAGGGACTCAACCCAGATCATGGGGCTCTATAGCAAGTGCCCTTACCTCCTGAGCCATCTCACAGCTCAAACATTGTATTTTCATTCCTGGCTCCAGGAGGGTTCACTGATTGCTTTTGAGGGAAAAGATGGAAAACAACAGGAAAATGAGAGTACTCATGTCATGAGGCTTATAGCCTAGCTGTCTATGCTTCCACTCCTGGTCCATCCTGATGTCTAACTTGCAACAGTCACCCCACTGTCTTTGACATTGCCTGTCAGGTGTTCTAGTTTGCCTTAAATTACTGTCACAAAACACTCTGACCAATACTGCCTTGGGGAGGAAAGGGTTTATAAGCACAGTCCATCATCAAAGGAAACCAAGGCAGGAGCTCAAGGCAGGAATGTGGAGCCCAGACCATGGAGGAACCGGTGCTCTAGCTTGCTCCTCTGGGTCGTGCTCAGCCTGCTTTCTTATACAGTATAGTCCTACCTGCCCAGGAGTGACACTGCCCATAGTGGGCTAGATTCTCCCACATCAGTCAACAATCAAGAAAAAGCCTCACAGACATAGCCACAGGCCAGTCCAGTGAAGGCAATTCCCCCAGCTGAGGGTCCCTCAACACAGGTGTGTCAAATTGACAACCAAAGCTGTCCAGCATGTCAGGCAAACCCAACTTCTCTACCAGCCACCTATAGTTCTGTTTACTGGAAACCTATCATTTTTAACCTTTTATCCTTTTTTTTTTTTTTTTTTTTTTTTTGGTTCTTTTCCAGCCAAGGGTCTCCTTGTAGCCCCAGCTGTCCTGGAAACTCACGATCTGTAAACTAGGTGGGCCCTGAAACTCACAAAGATCCCACCTGCGTTCTGGCCTTCCAAGTGCTAGGATTGAAAGAGCGTGCGCCCTTTCCATGCCAGGTCCTAAAATACCTTTTTTTATTTTTTTTTTTTTTTATTATAATACATTTCATTTTATTTTAAATTTTATTTATTTTTTATTTTTTTGAACCATTTTTTTATTGAGGCTTTGTGCATTTCATACATAAATTTTCCCCGAATTCAGTTCAGTTATATATCCCCTTCCCTTCCTCCACACCCCCACCCCAACCGAGATCATGCATTCGTCCATGACTGTCCTGCATATCTCTCTCGAGTTTTTTTTTTTTTTTTTTTTTTTTTTTTTTTTTTTTTTTTTTAATAATAGGTAATGAGTAATGAATATAGGCATCCTTCATGTATAACAAATTTGCAGGCTGTTGTGACTAAAACCCCACAGCCCCACCTCCAGCGGGGAGTGAGGGGTTGTATGTTCCATCAAGGGTTAATCAAAATGAGGGTCCCAGACTACATTGCTGTAGTTTTTTTACAACCCTTCACCCCATCCGCAGCCCTTACATTCTACACGCCCCCTCTTCCGCAATTATTCCCTGGTGGCTTAGAAAAGGGGGAACAGGTGGATGAGAAGATGAACAGTCCACTCTCTCTGGACTGTTGTCTTGGATTCTGGTCAATTCTGGCTGTTTCCTTTCATGGGCTGACAGTCTGTCCAGGAATAACCTTTCGATCCTACTAATGAAGCACAAGCAATTAGATATATAGGTACTTAAGCAGCATTAATAGTTATGGTAGGTTACTTTGGTATAGACACATATGTTTAGATGAAATGTTGATCCACGAACTACATTTTTCCCTGTTAAATATGACAGGATCTTACTGTGGCTTATGATATCTCCTAACCTGTAGAGGATGTAAGCCACATGCAAGTGTACAGATGACCTCTGGAATACCAGAGAGTGTTACCAAGGGCCACTAAACCAATAAAGCAAATACGGGTCTCCTTGAGTCAAGCAAGACTCCACCGTCAGCACCAGCTACACCTCACCTGCCTGGAAATACTGTGCAGCATAGGCAGCCATATGCCTGTATATCCCAAATCTAATCGGCTATTGGCTCTCTCCTTGGAGGAATGACCCATGGCTGATGCCGCAAGCTTACATCCTCTACAGGTTAGGAATTTTATTTATTTCTGTACGTGTATGAATGTACTGTCTGCATGCAAGTCTGTGCACCCGTGTCGTGCAATGCCGCGGAGGTCAGAAGAGGGTCTCGGATTCCCCTGGAACTGGAGTTCTCCTAGAACTGGAGTTTCAGACGGTTCTCGGCCGCCATGTGGGTGCTGGGGATTGAGCCCGGGTCCTCTGCAAGAACGGTCGGCGCTCTTAACCGCTAGGCCATCTCTCCAGCCCTCAGGCCTAACCTTTTTATCCTTTTAAGCTTTCTGTGTCAGTTATCAGGCAGGAGAGAAGGGCTAGGAAGGAGATTGTTCCTGGAGCACCAGTCTATGGGTCCTGCAGAGCTAAGAGAAAGAGAGGCCAGGCCACCAGAGACAGCAAATTCCAGAGCTCAATGAAAAAGGCAAGATGGAAGCAGAGATGAGAGCTAAGATGTCAAGAAGGGTGTGGGGGTGTAACTCTACAATATGTTCAAAGCACTGGGGTGGATCACCAGCACTATTAAAATAATCAGTGAAATAAATTTTCAATAGGGAACGTTGCCAGATTTTTAGAACTAGTTACCAGAAGTGGACACTGGAGGTGAAAATATGATGCCAAGCAGAGAATTTCCAAACAACTACTGAAAAAAAAAGAACATTTGTTTGTGTAGTCCGTGACAATTTAAAAAACATTTATATGTGTATATTATCTAAACATTAAAATAATATTAGTGAGTCATCGTGTTATCTTTTTACATATTTTGATCAATTTCTTAGCTGTATCTTTTTATAATATTGGTTAGCCATATTTCTCTAAAGAATTTGGGTTTTGTTTGACATTATTGTCATTAGTTTTCTTTCACAAAATAGCCTGCAATCTTCAGAGTAGCATTTTGTGGTTAATACTTTTGAGGGCTTTTTAGTCCAATTGACATTCTTTGTGGATCATATTATTTTGAACTGAGAAAGTGGTCTCTCCACACAGGACATGAAGGACTGGGTAAGCTCCAAGCAGAGAATGGTTCTCTACATGATGGACATGTTTGATTCTAATCCTGTACCCGATTATACAGATATTTCACCTCTGATTTGTCTACTGGTACTGTCATATGCCCTCACAGCTCAGCTCTCACAGACTTGGCCTTGTGAGCCTCCATAGTATGAGAATGCTCTCATTTTTGTATGTTTGCTTGCTTGTTGTTTGTGAGGATAGAACTCAAGTCCAGGGCCTCGCACATGCTGAGTGCAACCCCACCTCTGCCCTTCATCATGACCTTTCTATGTCATTCATGACCTGGCACATTCCTCAGGAATTTGGTCTGCATATTTCACCACACATCTTTTTATCTGGCTTCCTTTTATTTTTATTTATTTATTTATTTATTTATTTATTTATTTATTTGTCTTTTTGAGACAGGGTCTCCCTTTAGTCCTAGCTGGCCTGGAGCTCACTTTGTAGAGCAGGCGGGCCTTGAACTCACAGAGATCCACCTGCCTCTGCCTCCCAAGTGCTAGGATTAAAGGCGTGCGCCACCACACCCGGCTAATCTGACTTCCTTTTAAAAATATTTTATTTATTATTTTATTTTTGTGTGTATGAGTGCATTGTCTGTATGTATATAAGTGCACCTGTGCCATGCAATGCCCACGGAGGTCAGACAAGGGTGTCAGATCCCCTGGAACTGGAGTTAGGGACAGTTGCTAGCTGCCATGTAGGTGCTGGGAATCAAACTCAGGTCATTTGAAAGAAGAGTAAGTATTTTTAACAGCTGAGCCATCTCTCTCACTCCTTTATTTGATTTCTTTTACCATTCCTTCAAACTCTTTTTAAAATTTTATCATTACTTCTGTGTGTGTGTACATGCACCTGTGTCATGCAGTGCACACAGAGGTCAGAAGGTGTTGTATCTCCTGGATCTGGAGTTATGGACAGTTGTTAGTACAATGTGGATGCTGGGAATTGAACCTGGGTCCTCTGCAAGAGCAGCCAGTTCTCTTAACCATTGAGTCATCTCCCCAGCCCTTCTTTCAAACTCTTGAAACCCCTTCACATACTCTTGAAAATACTGTTATGTAAGAGCCATATAAAACAACCCATCTATGTATGTCATTTGAAATTTGTCAGTAAGCATGTTAGAAAAATAAAACAAACAAAATTGATTATAATATGCCTTAATTCCATATCTCCAAGATACTATCATTTTAATATTTAGTCTGTCTTATTTCAGGGCGTTATGATCAATTTCTGATAGTTTGGGAATTAAATTATGTAAATCAAAAACTCATTATATAAGGCAGCAGTGCATAGTTTGTAAAAGTCCATACAACTAAAAAGTACACATTAGGTGAAATGTAATGGCCGACTATAGGAAGGGCCAGGGCAAGTATAGTATGATGAGATAAGGGGGCAGTGAACCTTGACCCATGATGTCATGACTGGCAAGCAAGAGTCCTTCACAAGAAAAGCCATGCTATGTACAGAGTCTCTCTCTCTCTCTCTCTCTCTCTCTCTCTCTCTCTCTCTCTCTCTCTCTCTCCAGGGTTTCACTGTATAGTCCAGCTGGCATAAAACTTGCAATCCTCCTGCCTCAGCCTCCCAAGTGCAGGAATTGTAGGCTCATATTGCCATGTCCAGATTCAATTTTCTCATTAAAATTTTGATCAGCGTTCATAGAGGTATCCTACACCATCACCTCTAGTTTGCCTAATGTATGGAAAGCTCAGTAAGCTTGGCTTGGGCTCTACATCAACAACCTCAACTTGTGAAATACTTGAGAAAAAAATTCATCTTTATTGAACACAGCCATTGTTCTCATTCTTTAAACATCACAGTATAATAACTAGTTATGAAAGCTTATTATATCAGGCACTGTCAGTAATAAACAGATGACTTAGGGTACACAGGAAGATGTGCTTATTTTCTGAGTAAGTACTACACCATTTTATATAAGGGACTTGAGGGGGTCTGTATTAGTCAGGGTTCTCTAAAGAAACAGAAGCAACAGGACGAATATATAGTTATATACAATTTATTGATTTGCTCACATGACAGAGTTCAAGTAGTCCAATAGTAGCTGTGCTGCACTGGAGAGGCTGAGAATCCAGGGAACTGCTCAGTCCACAAGGCTGGATGTCTCAGTAGTCCCAATCTGGTGCTGAAGGCCTGGTGGATTCCAGGAGATCTGCTGGTCTCAGTACACGCTGGGATCCGAAGGGTTGATCACAGCAGCAAGACAAACTCACCAGTGAGAGAGAGGCAAGCCACAGGAAAAACGGGACCAGCTCCCTCTGCCATGGCCTTTAATACTGCCTGCCGGCAGAAGGTAATGCCCACATTTGGGGTGGGCCATCCGGGTTGAGGCGGTCCAATCCGAAGATCCTTTTTCTCTTATTTGTTCCTTAGTCCAGTCAAGTTGACACCCAGTATTAATCATCACAGCGTCTTAAATCCAAAACCCTCTCTTACTCTCTTAGATACCAAAGACTGATTATACTTTCCATTATTGATATGACTTGAGAAGTGTGGGGAGTCCTGGTATACTCTGGTTAATTTGCTCAAGTCCTTTATATCTGAAATGCACACATTGGTTGCCTACCAGCTTAGATAGTTTTAAAAGTTTGATGGTCATTTTGCCAGAGAACCTTCTACCCTAAGCTGCCCAGCCCTGGGACAGTATCATGTAACAGGATTTTTGTGAGCCTTCTGTTGCTGCGTTTCTGCCTTTTTTTTTCTTTCTGCTCACCGACCCCTCTTCTGGCTCTAAGGATAAGGGCACAGCTTTGTCAGAAATTGTAGCAGCTGGAAAGGACCCCACCTAGCCCCTACTCTGCGGTGCACAATACCATTCTCTGCCAGGAGTGGTAAAAGTGAACTCTCCTCTTTGGCTGGCAAACTTCTCTTTTCTTTCCTGCTGGGTCTCTGGAGTGAGGTCAGGGGCAGTAAATTTGCTTGTGCATTTATCACAGGCGGCGAGGTTGGATCTGTGTAAAGTACCATTCCTCTAGCAGTGACAATGACATGTTAGAATCATCTGGGGACCTTTAAAAGCATGCCAGTGCCTGGGCTGAGCCAGACAAATGGATCCGGAATCACTAGGAGGGCTGGTCTGGGCACCAGTAGGTTGTTAAAGCTCTCAGACTCTTTCAATAGGCATCCAAGGTTGAGGTCTACTGCTCAAAGCTGTGTTTGCAAATAAAAAGTTACTTGTTAATTCACTAATATGATAACAGAAAAATTAAAATCTCAAGCTCCTTGTCACTGGCATAAAATTATAGCTTATAATTCTAATTTTAAAATTTCAAAGGATTCCTCTCCTTACCCACCGGCTCTTATTTTTCTCCTGATCCCTAAATCTTATGGGCTCCTGGGGAATGGCTGCATAGCTACCTCATCACATTCTTATGAGACAGACACAGTGAATATGAGTAATCCACCTCAGGGCAGGGCAGTGCCAGAGTGGGAGACTCATTCTTTCCCCTTTGAGCACTTCTCATCATCTCATTCCACAAATATTGATGGGCTGGCAATTATGTGCAAGGAAAGGGGCATTCTTCCATACTGAAGGGATAAAGGATGCTGAGGACATTAATTCGCAAGGTGCCTACAGTCCAGTTTTCTTGAACTAACTAAATTCAAGATAGTGTACATAGTCCCTTGAGACAGAGGCTCAGATTTTTATACTTTAGGATGGTGGGGCCACGTTAAGAAAGGGATGAGGCTGTAGCTCAGTAAGAAAACACATGTCTAGAATATGCGAAGTCCTTGTTCCACCCCCAGCACCAAACAAATGGAAAAGTCTTAAATGTTTGTACCTTGGACTTCACAGGCATTTGATGAAATATGACAAGTGACATGGTAATGTGACAAAGCCATGTGTTAGATTATTTTAGTATCTGGATTGAAGGTGAATTATGCCAAATAAAGAATAATTATAGTTAATACAGGGAGACTGGTGAGAAGACTACTTAGCAGTCTAAGTTGGTGCAAATTAATAAAGGCCTGACAGAGTCTATCTTTGGTGGAAAAAATCAGAACAATGATTGCTTTGAGAAGGAAAAGAGAGAAACACTGGAATCAGACACGAGAACTCTTTTCTTTTTTCTTTTTCTTTCTTTTTTTGGGTCATTTTTTAGACAGGGTCTCCCTGTAGCCCTAGATGTCCTGTAGACCAGGCTGGCCTTGAATTCACAAAGATCCACCTGCCTCTGCCTCCTGAGTGCTAGGATTAAAGGGGTGCACCACCATCCCTGGCTGAGAACACTTTTCAAGATAGTGGTGATACACTTTTTATTTTTTTTCTCTTTTCTTTCTTCTTTAACTTTTTTTTTTCTGTATAGCCCAAGCTGACTTCAAACTCCAGATCCTTCTGCCTCTGCCTCCTTCAGCAAATTCTACTGGTAGGCACCATCACTACTGGCTACAGTTTAAAAAAAATGATGCTAGGGCTACACACATTCTAGACATATGTTCTACCTCTGTATCACACTACAAACCCATGTATCTTGATAGGGATTGAGGGCCAAAGGGCTTATGCATCTGTAAAAATCTGTGAATGTACATGTAATATTTGCATTATATATATGCAAATTTTATCACAAAATAAAAACTGTAAAACAGAGTTTTAGTTAAGGATACTCATTTTGAAGTGTTTCGAGGGAAGTGTATCAATATCTGATATCTACTTTGAAATGTAGGAAAAGCTAAGGTGGACCACTGGATAGAAAAATGATCATCCTAGAACTCAGGTGCTGAATGTTGGGATATTGGCTTTAAAATCCTTCCAATTATACTTACACAGCAGGGGAGATACCATGATCACAAAGGTGGTTTTCCCAGGGTGAGGCTCATCCATTTGCAGTCTGGATGTGCTGACCCCTGCGATTTCCCCAAATGCGGGAAACTCGACTGCATAATTTGTGGTAGTGGGGGTGTTCTCACTCTCCCCTTAAAAAAATACTTCCACCAGGCATGGTGGCACATGACTTTAATCTTAGCACTTGGGAGGCAGTGGGGGGGGTGGGTCTCTGTGAGTTCAAGGCCAGCCTGGTCTACAGAGTGAGCTCCAGGACAGCTGGAATTAAAGGGAGACCCTGTCTCAAAAATACAAACAGCAACAACAACAACAACAACTAACTTCCAATTTTGCTATATGGCTCACTTTAAAATATTTTTGTGATTTATTTTAAAATATTTTACTAATTATGTTAATTTAAATGTATGAATGTTTTGCCTGCATCTATGTAAGTGCACTATGGATGCAATGCCCTTAAAGAAAGAAGGGGGCCGTCATAGCTCCTGGAACTGGAGCTAGGGATGGTTATTTATTTATTTATTTATTTATTTATTTATTTATTTATTTTGGTCTTTTTCAAGACAGGGTCTCCCTGTGGCCTCAGCTGTCCTGGAACTCACTCTGTAGACCAGGTTGGTCTTGAACTCACAAAGATCTGCCTGCCTCTGCCTCCAGAGTTCTAGGATTTAGGGATGGTTATTAACCTTTATATGAGTGCTGATTTCTGAAACTGTGTCCTCTGCAAGAGCAGCCAGTGCTCTTAACTGCAGAGCCATCTCTCCCCCTTGATTTATTTAGTTTTAAAATTATGTGTATATGTGTATGTGACTATGTAGATATGACCATGGAAGCCAGAAAGGGTTGGTTCTCCCAGTGGCTGGAATTACAGGTGATTGTAAGCCACCAATATGGTTGCTGAGAATAGAGCTTGGATCATCTGGAAGACAAATATGTGCTCTTAACTGCTGAGCCATCTCTCCGGCCCTCATTTTTTTAAATTACAAAATGTGTGTGACTAAAGAGTCACCAGTGGAGAGTGAGGAGAGTAATATCTTATGGTTTGAGTTGACAATTGAATGGCATAATGAATAGTGACATAATGAATATAGGTAAGGAGGAACATAGAGCAGCAGGAGTTACGATGAACTTCAGTGCCCAGGAAGATATATGTGGAAGCCATTTATTTAGCTCTGCAATGTGTCAGGTACTGTGGTGGGCGTTTCATGTAGGCTACTTCTCATTCTCCCAATAACTGTGCATGGAAAGTACTATTAGATCCATTTTACAGGGGAGGAAACAGAAGCTCAGCCTCATTAAGCAATAAAAGAAATAAGGAAGTCAGAAGAGGTACAAGAAGGACTTTGAAACAATCATTTTAATCTTTCATATATTTAAGGTATAAATGGTTTTATGCACTTTGTGAAATGGTTACTACACTCAAGCAAATTAACATGTCCTATTTTTTAAAAATTACTTATTACAATTTGGGGATGAGGCACATATGAAACAGCTCACACTTGGAAGTCAGAAGACAACTGTGTGGAGTAAATTCTCTCCTTCCACCTTTATGTGGAGTTCAATCCAGAGTCTGAACTCAGATTACCAGGCTTTTGCAGCAAGTCTCCTTACCCATAGAGCCATCTCACTGGGCTCCAACACGTCCTGCTCATGCTGTTTTACTTACTCCAGGTTTGTCTTTGTTATCACAAATGACAAGATGCTCTTCTTTCTAAGGCTGAATAATGTTCTATTACATACATATACTACGTTTTCTTTATCCATCCATCCACTGAGATAGAGGGTGTTTTTGAGCTTGGATTATTGTGAATAAGGCAGCAGTAAATATGGTGTGGAGATATATTTTTAAGATATCGTGGCACTTGACATTCCTCGCTGCAACTTTCCCGTTCCTCTGCATCCTTACCATTTCTTTTTTTAAAAAATAATACTAGATTTTTCTCTTTCCTTCAACTGTAATCGAAATTTTTGCTGCGTAAAGTATTCTGGGTTGGCATCCATAGTCCTTTAACACTGGGAATGCTTTGCTCCATGTTCTTCTTGCTTTCATGGTTTGTGCCAAGAAGTCAGTTGTAATTCTGATGGGTTTCCCTTTGTATGTGACTTGTTTTTCTTTTATAGCCTTCAGAATTTTGTCTGTGTTTTGGGCATCTAGCATTTTAACTATGATATGGCATGGGGAGTTTCTTTTCTGATCTTGTCTATTTGGAGTCCTATGTACTTTTTGTATGTGTATGGGTTTGTCTATTTTTAGTTTGGGGAAATTTTCATCTATTGTTCTGTTGAAGATCTGATCAATACTATTCTCTTGAGATTCTTCTCCTTCCTCTATTCCTATGATGCAGAGGTTTGATCTTTTCATACTGTCTCATATTTTCTGGGTTGTTCCACTTTTGTGTATTTTTAAATTTTTCATATTCTTTATTTGAGCTTTTTAGCTGCTCTGTACTATCTTCCAGATCTGATATTTGTTCTGCTTCCTCCATTCTACTTCTGAGGCTTTTTCCTTTCCTTTCTTCTTGATTGTATGAGTGTTCTA
>VZQC01015718.1:242601-343166 GCA_009823505.1 Rhizomys pruinosus | reverse complement strand
TTTAATTTTTAAAATTTATTCTTGTATGTGTATTAATGTACTGTCTGCATGTAGGTTTGTGCACCCTTGTTGTGCAATGCCACAGAGGTCAGAAGAGGGCGTCGGATTCCCCTGGAACTGGAGTTAAAGATGGTTCTCAGCTGCCATGTGAGCCCTGGGGATCGAACCTGAGTCCTCTGCAAGAGCAGTTGGCGCTCTTAACCACTAGGCCATCTCTCCAGCCCCTATTCATTATTATTATTATTATTATTATTATTATTATTATTATTTGGTCTTTTTGAGACAGGGTCTCCCTGTAGCCTTAGCTCTCCTGGAACTCGCTCTGTAGACCAGGCTGGCCTTGAACTCACAAAGATCCTCCTGCCTCTGCCTCCCGAGTGCTAGGATTAAAGGCGTGCGCCACCACGCCCGGCCCCTATTCATTTTTTTTGTGTGTATGAGTGTATTGTCTGCATGTAGGTTGGTGCACCTGTGCTGCACAATGTTGTGGAGGACAGAGGAGGGCATCAGATTCCCCTGGAACTGGAGTTAAAGAGGGTTCTTAGCCACCATGTGGGTGCTGGGAATAGAACCCGGGTCCTCTGCAAGAGCAGTTAGTGCTCTTAACCGCTGAGCCGTCTCTCCAGCACCTCTTTATGTCTTTTAAAACTATGCCCTTTACTCACTTTATGTCAGCTTAGGTTTTTATCATTATTTCCCTTTTTCTTTTTCCTACTGAGTTGTGAAGTTCCTCTGAGTATTAAATGTTGATCTCAGACACATGGCTTGCAAATAAATACTCCCTCTCAGTCATCAGTGCACCTTTCATCTTGCTGGCTTCTCAACGTCCTACAGGGGCTATAAATCCATGCAGCTCTCCCTGTTTATTTTAGTTTTATTTCTGTTGCCTGAGCTTTTGGTGTCATCTATAAAAATTACTCTGGCACCATTTGTTAAGATGGTCCCCTTTCCCTGTGACCTTTGTCAAAAATCAGGGGGTATCCGGACTTATTTCTCCTCCTCTATTCCATTTTTCCTTTAAAAAAGTTTTATTTATTATTTTTATTTTATGTGTTTGAATGTATTGCCTGCCTGTATATAAGCATACCTGTGTCATGCAATGCCCACGGAGGTCAAAAGAGGGGGTCAGATTCCCTGGAACTGGAATTACAGAGATTGATGGCTGCCATGTGGGTACTGGGAATTGAACCTGTGTCCTCTGTAAGAGCAGCCAGTGTTCTTAACCATCTCTCCAACCCCTCTATTCCATTTTTCTATGTCTATTTTATTTCAGTGCCATACTATTTTAATTACAATAATTTTATAATGTAATTTGAGACAAGGAAGTGTGAGTCCTCCAGCTCCCCTCCCCCAAGATTGCTTTGACTATTCAGTCTTTTGTAGTCCTTTACCAATTTTAGTTTATTTTTTGCCATTGAAATTTTGATGGGGGGGTGTTTAAATTGGTAGATTGCTTTGGGCAGTAGAGACATTTTAACAAACATCAACTCTTCCAATTCATGAACATAGAATATTTTTCCTGTTTATTCTTGTCTTCCTTTAAGAATGCTTTACCATGCCTGGTGTAGTGGCACATGCCTTTAATCCTAACACTAGGGAAGCAGAGGCAGGTGGATGTCTCTTCCATCAAGGCTGGTTCTAAGGGAGACCCTGTCTAAAAACAAAACAAAACAAAACAACTAAAAATTATATAGCATTTCACTTCCTTGATTATATTTCTTCCTAATAATTTTTTTTCTATTTTTTTTTTTTTTTGAGACAGTGTCTCTCTGTGGCCCCAGCTGGCCTAGAATTCACTATGTAGACCAGGCTGGCTTCAATCTCACAGAGATCTGCCTGCCTCTGCCTCCAAGTGCTGGGATTAAATGCATGTGCCCTCGCACCACCCAGCTAATTTTATGATTGTGATGCTATCATAAATGGGATTGTTGTGGGAATGACTTTTACTATATGAGCACACTCTCAAAGAATTTGTCTCACCTTATAAAACACAGAATTAAATTTTATAATGATTAATAAGTTAAATCTTATCAAATTACATGGGTATATCCGTCCAATAACAGTGATGATCACTCTTTTTAATATATTTGTATGAGCATGTCAGGCTAACAAAACAAAACAACAACAAAAACAAATTAAACAAAATGCCCCAAATTTAAGCATTAAGCATTCTTGGTGGAAAAAAAAAAGCATAAAGTGAGGAGATTTGACTTGAGGTTGTTGTCTGTTTGGCTTTATCATGTGTTAAATCCTAAACAATCATAATATTACACTCTTACTTTCAAGTATCTCTGAATCTATTTGTAAGCATAGATGCATAAGCACATATTATGGTAAAGATTATTTTTAAATACCAGCATCAGCATGTGTTACAGAGGAAGAAACATATTCTTTGTCTTAAAGTTGAGAAGAGCTTCATGGAGGAAATGGCAGTGAAGATGAGCCCTAGTGGGCAGCAGTGACTTAGCAAGAGGAAAAATGGAAAGCAAATTTCTAGCAAGATGTATGCATGCTAAAAGAAACCCCAGAAAGGTTTGGCCAGGCAGAAGTAAAGTGGCTCAATATAGAAGCATGGAAATGGGCTGGAGAGACAGTGAGTGGATACCAAAAATGTGGTACAATCTACATAATTGGGATTCTATGCAGCAGTAAACGAAGACGACATTCGAGCCGGGCATGGGTGCACACCTTAATTCTAGCACTTGGGAGGCAGAGGCAGGCAGATCTTTGTGAGTTCAAGGCCCGCCCTGGTCTACCATAGTGTGTTTCCAGGACAGCTGGGGCTACGGGAAAACCCTGTCTCAAAAAGACCAAAAAAAAAAAAAAAAAAACAAAAAAAAGAATTAGAAAGGAAAGTCATACACAACCATGCAGATTGCAGGCATTAGTAAAATGGGTAACATAATAGAGAATGGAATATATTATGTACCTTCAAAATTGAACAGTCTAAGGGAAAGATGGGGATAAGTGAGACCAGCTTTTATTTATTTATTTATTTATTTATTTATTTGGGGGGAAGGAAAGGGTTTATTTCGCTCACATCTCCTAGGTTACACAGTTCATCACTGAGGGGCCCAACATAGGAAACTAGGGTAGGAAAACCGGGAGTGTAGAGCTAAGGCACAGGACATGGAGGAACACTGCTCACACTGGCTTGCTCCTCTGGCCCATGATTAGCTGCTTTTCTTTTTTCTTAAATTTATTTACTGATGTTTTATGTATTTTAGACACCATTTTTCAATTCTGGTAAGGGCATATTTACCTTTCCCTTTCCCCCCACCCACCCATTCCCATCCCAGATCATGCCATTCTTGCCATAACTGTCCTGATCTTTTCAGTATTTTTTTTATTGACAAGATTCTTTTGTTTCATTTTTTTCAAAAAGTAATAATTATAAGCACAAGCATGCTTCAGTGTAAAACCAATTTGCACATCAGCTCTGCCAAACCCACACAGCCCAAGGTCCCACCATCCAGCTGGACGGGGGGGGGCTTGATCAAAAGTGTCCAGTCTATATTGCTGTAGTTTCACAGTTCACCCCAATCGCAGTCACTCTACATTCTACCAGCACCCTCTTTTCTGAAGATTGTTCCCTAGGGCTTAGAAAAGGGGCACAGGTGGGCAACGACAGCAAAAAACAGTCTATTTCTCTTGGAGATGTTGTTTTGGATCTTGATCACTTCCGGCTGTTTCTTTTCATTGGCNGTTTATTTTTTTAAAAAGTAATAATTATAGAGACAAGCATCCTTCGATGTAAAACCAATTTGCAATCAGCTATCTGCCAAACCCACACGACCCACGGCTCCCACCATCCAGCTGGAGGGGGGCTTGATCAAATAAGTGTCCAGTCTATATTGCTGTAGGTTTACCAGTTCACCCCAATCGCAGTCTCTACATTCTACACAGCCCCTTTTCTGAAGATTGTTCCCTAGGCTTAGAAAAGGGGCACCAGGTGGGCAACGACAGCAAAAAACAGTCTACTTTCTTCTGGAGATGTTGTTTTTGGATTTGATCAGTTCGGCTGTTCTTTTCATGGGTTAACAGTTATCCAGGAAAACCTTTCTTTCTTTCTTTTTTTTTTTTAATCTGCGCATTTCTAGAAGGAGTAACCTTTCAATCCTACTTAATGAGCACAATTCACATTTTCCTCTGTTAATTTCCTATTATTCTAAAATACAGATAACCATGCTCTTCACACATATAAGTAATTACAGAGTCTGAAAAATAATTGGTGGGTGGATCTAGAGCCCATGACGAGATTCTATTATCACAAATATAGTTATTTCAGTATAACAAAAATATAACCATACTGTCTTTCAGCTGACTTTTGTATGGGGGATTTGGTGTAGCATCCACAATGAGGGAAACAATTATCTTTTTTCTTTCCCTGGGACTGTGTCACCTCACTCACCATTAATGGCTACAGCTCCATCCATTTACCTGCAAAGTCCTAAGCCATCCTTCTTACAACTGACTAGTACTCCATGTTGTTGATGTCCCACATTTTTGTCATCCACTCGTTGGTTGAGAGGCATTTGGTTGGTTCAGCTCTTCACTATTGTGAAGGAGATGCAATAAACATGGATGTAAATATCATCTTGCAGTAGAATGAGTCTTTGGGGTATATACCCAGGAGTGGTATGACTGGGTCAGGTGATAGGCTCATTTGAGTCTTTTCTCCACACTGCTTTCCATAGTGGTTATACAAGTTTACACTCCTACCAGCAGTGGATGAGTGTTCCCCTTTCCCCACAACCCCTCCAGCATCTGTTGTCTTTTGTTTTCTTGATCTTAGCTAGCTGTACTGGAGTGAGATGATATCTGAGAGTGATTTTAATTTGCATTTCCTTAATTATTAATGATGATGAACACTTTTTAAGATGTTTCTCAGCCATCTCTGTTCAGTTCTTTACTCCATCTTTTGAGTAGGTCATTTGTCTTCTTACTTTGTTTTTTCAGTAGTTTATATATTCTTGACATTAATGCTCTGTCAGATGTGTTGCTGGTAAAGATTTCTTCCCACTCTGTGGGTTTTCTCTTCACCTCCTTGATTGTTTCTTTAGCTGAACAGAAGCTTTTGAGTTTTATGAGGTCCCACTTGTCAACTGTTGACCTTACTTCCCATTTGGCTGCTGTCTGATTTAGAAAGTCTCCTCCTACACCTATGTCTTGTAGGTTGTTGCCAACTTTTTCTTTTATCATCTTCAGGGTTTCAGACTTCACATTGAGATCTTTGATCCACTTGGAGTTTATTTTCATACAGGGTGAGAGGTAGGGATTTAATTTTGTTCTTCTACAGATGGTGATCCAATTTTGCAAGCACCATTTGCTGAAGATGCTATCCTTCCTCCATTGAGGGCTTTTTGCCCCTTTGTTAAATATGAGGTGGCTGAAATTGTATGAGCTCAAGATTGGATCTTCAATTTTGTTCCATTGGTCAACTGATCTGTTTTTGTGCCAGTACCAGGCTGTCTTTATGACTATGGCCCTGTAATATTTTAATGGCCAGAGAGGCCAAACTGCTGTGTTTTGGATTATATAGGGTTTAAGATAACTTATTTATTTTTTAAAACATTTATTTATTTATTATTTTTTATGTGTATGAGTGTCCTGTCTGCATGTATGTTGGTTCACCCATGTCATGTAATGCAGTGGAGGTCAGAAGAGGGCATCATATTCCCCTGGGACTGGAGTCAAAGATAGTTCTTAGCCACCATGTGGGTGCTGGGAATCAAACCCAGGTCCTCTGCAAGAGCAATTGGCACTCTTAACTGCTGAACCATCTCTCCAGCCCCAGAGAAGTAGCATTTTAATAAACAACTTCAAATTATCTGAAATTAATGAAGGACAGTAAGGCTCAGATTCAATCCCACAAATCTGAAGTAGGATAAAATAAATAAAAACCAGTTTAATTAAAGAGGGGAACCAAGTCCCCACTCCCCATCAGGGCCTGTGACCTGTTCCACCATGGCATTTGAGCAGTTGTACAGTGTATCAAGTATGGATTCCCTCCTGTGGAGTGGGTCTCAAATACAATCAGAGAGCCATTGGTCACCTCCATAATAGTCATGCCACTATTGCTCAAGAAGCACCTATTTACTGGTGCGTTGGCATTGCAGTTCATAGAGTTAATAGCTGGAAAGACCACAGATGCCTTTTCTCTCCAAGTAGCCTGCATAGCACCTTCCAGCACTGTAAATGCTAGAGGGCACAAAGGAAGACTCCAGCTCCGCTTCAGCTTGATTTCTCTACATCATGAAACTAAGGTGTGTGGTGTCTTCAATAGTAAAGTTTTATCATCTAGTTCTGGTGAGCAATCAAGAGGAATGACAAGGGCCTATACTATGTGAGGGGCCTCTACTTTTTTTAAAAAATTAATTATACTTTTTAGTTTGGTTACAAGATGGTAGGTAATAGGTTTCATTATAGCTCTTTCATATTCCTTTCGTTCTAGTTAACCTTTCCTTCTACCCTCTTCTTGCTTACACATTTCCACCATCAGTATTTCCCTTCTCTACTTTTAAGATTTTCCTGGAGCTGGAAAGATGGATCAGTGGTTAAGAGCACTGACTGCTCTTTCAGAGGACCCAGGTTCGATTCCCAGCACCCACATGGCGGCTAGAACCGTCTTTAACTCCAGTTCCAGGGGAATCCAACACCCTCTTCTGACCTCCGCGGCATTGCAGTACATGGTTGCACCAACTTACGTGCAGACAATACATTCATACACATAAAAAAACAAAATAAAATAAAAATAAAAGATTTTTCTAGCCTCTGCTTCCTGAGTACTGGGATTACAGGTGTGTGCTACCATGCCTTGCTAAAAAATATCTTAGAAAATGGCTTGGGTTTAGTGGTAGAGTACAGAATTAGTATCATAAGTCCCTGAGTTCACCAAAAATAATATTTAATCCAAAATTGATCTGATTAATGTAAAATAGCACCATCTTTTGATTCTTAGGTCAAATTCTGCCATTTCTTATTTCTAAAAATCTCTCTGGGGAATGCACACTTTTTTTCTTTTGGTCTTTTTGAGTCAGGGTCTCTCTTTAGCTCCAGGTGGCCTGGAACTCTCTATATAGACCAGGCTAGCCTTGAACTCACAGAGATCCACCTGATGGTGCCTCTTGAGTGCTGGGATTACAGGTGTGCACTACCCCTCTCAGCCACACTTAATGCTCTAAGCAGAAGTCTTCATTGCTAAAATCCTGAAGAATTTGTCTCACTTTGTGAAGCAGAATTGAATTTTATTATGCTTAATTAATATGCTGAATCTAACAAATTACATGGATAACATTGTCCAGTAACAGTAATGTTTAATCTTTTAAATATATTTGTATGGATATATGATGCTAATATAAATGTTTCAGAAATTGTTTAAAGTTTGTAAATTTGTTAGTATGTATCAAATAATGCTCTCAAAACTTTATTACACTAAAATGTTGACTGTCACATTGGGAATGTTTTTTCTTTTTCTTTCTTTTTTTTTTTTTTTTTTGGTCTTTTTGAGACAGGGTCTCCCTGTAGCTCCAGCTGTCCTCAAACTCACTATGTAGATTAGGCTGGTCTTGAATTCACAGAGATCCACATGTCTCTGCCTCCCAAGTACTGGGATTACAGGCGTGCACCACCACGCCTGGCATGAAGTTTTATAGTAATTGGATTATCATGAACTTTAAGTCTTGTTACTACAGCAATTTGACATGTTTGGTGAAGGCAGTTAATCATTTCACTGATGTGTTCTCAAAAGTTTATTGCAAACAGCTATAAATATGTATTTGACTTTCAAAAGGAAGTTGTGAAAAAGACATTAAATATATGTTTCTTAGAACTTTAAGTCACACCAGCGAATTGGATTTTGGATGTCATATAAAGGTCTGGGGATTAAAAGCCTGGTCTTTAACCCCTTGGACAGTGGTAGAACCTTTAGGAGGCAATGCCCAGTGGAAGTCACTGGAGCTGTGCCTTTAGGGGGTACATTGGGACCCTAGCCCTCTTCCCTCTCTTTTCTTCTTGGCTTCCACAAGCTCAATAGATTCCTCTGTCAAGAATTCCCATCATGATCTGCTGTGCTGATAGCCCCAAAGCAAGAGGGCCAGGTGACAATGGGCTGAGACCTCTGAGACCTTGAGTGGAAGTGATCCTTTCCTCTCTACAAGCTGATTAACTCAGGTATATTGTCACTGTGATGGAGACCTGATTGGCTAAGAATTCTAGAGCTCTAATGAAAAAGACTTTGAGTCATAAAACTACCAACTCAAGATCAAGCTCAGGAAGGATTGCATGCAGCTAGATGAACTTATAAGGATGATCATTTCTTATGACTTTTGGCTTGAAGCATTGGTAACTCTTTAGTGTGTTGTTGCTCAGATTCAAGGAAACAGTCCCTACAGTCTCTCTTCTTTCAAACTATTTATTACTGTTTATCCCAAACTGGACTCCAGCTTGGAATCTTAATACCTTTGTCCATTGAGTACTAGAATTACAGGTTGTTGCTAAAATTCCTTCTGGAAGGCTTGAATAAAGTCTGGCCCCTTCCTCCTTCGGTCCCTACAAATCAAGGTACGATTTTGCCAAAATGCAGTCTGGGAAATCAGTGAGTTTATTGGGCTGACTTACAGTGTGGGTGAGAGTTTACTTACAGGAGTGCTCCTGCCCCAGGCTTCAGTGGAAAGTCTCTATCCAGGCATGGATGGAGACTTTCCCATAGCCCTTCAAAATGGTCAGAGAGCCCTTCCCTACCATTTCCTCTGCTTATATACTTAGTCTTCCCCCTTCATGTGACTAGGGCCTACTGGTTGGTTGGGAGGTGTGGTTGACTCTCCCTGCCCCTCCTTTCTTGTGGAGCATAGGCAGTCAACAAGCTTGTCATGATCTTAGGCAAGTGGGGGCAACCAAGCTTGGAAAGATGGCATCTGTTCATAGCTTGCCTGCAACACAGGTTTATACCATATGCCCAGCAATCAGGTTGTGTTTAGTGAAACTACATCAGTTTTGTAAACAAATTAGTCTTACTCTGATTGTAACTGAGTTTTATGGTAGAAGCCCCAGCTCTGGCAGCCTCAACACAGTAGGCTTGGCCACTCATACCAACTTGCTACTTAGAGATGAATTATGGTTAAAAAAAAAAAAGATGAGAGTGAAGGTTTAAATGACATATGGAAGAGACAAAGGGGTCTAGTCATCCCAAGTTCATCTTCAGGATACTGATAGGAACTTTAAGTTTAGAAGAATTGGGGGCAGCTGTGTGTGGTGGTGCACGCCTTTAATCCTAGTGGGCTCAAGTCACTGGGCTCCGAAACGCTCACACTAATCTTCACTTTTCTGTTCTAGTTCATATAAATCCAGTCATTAGGTGTTTGCTGGCTTGTACAATCAAGCAATCTTCCAGTTTTGTCTTTCAGCTGACTAGCTGGGCTGACATAGCTGGGTTGTCACAGTCAGAGGTCCGTGCAGCTGCAATAGAATATCAAACTGTTAGGAATGGTGCTGGCAAAGGTTGGTTTTTTTTTGCAAGAAAGAGACTAGATTTAGGCTTGGTATCTGGCACTTGAGGGAAAGGTTCTTTATTCTGAAGGTCAGTAAAGGGTACTAGTACTAAAAGGTTAACTCAGATCTGAGGGCAGGTAAGTATGCAGCTCAGTTCAAAGAATCAGCCATGGATGTGCTTGAGATATGATAAACAATGGACACCCAACTCCAGTTTGAGTGTCCTGAACAAATGCTATGCCTTTTTGACTGCTTCCTTGACCTGTGTTATGGTTAGTCTTGATTATCAACTTTACTGAGTTAAGAGATGTCTAGGACTAGAAAAACCTGCCTTTATGGGGACATTTCTAGAGAAGATTGATATGATAATCACAAAAGAAAATTTTATTTTTCCTGTCTGGGTTTCCAGTTGCCTATCTTTTTTAAAAATATATTTTATTTATTTATTTATTTCTGTATGTGTATGAATGTACTGTCTACATGTAGATCTGTGCACCCGTGTCGTGCAATGCCATGGAAGTCAGAAGAGGGTATTCCCCTGGAACTGGAGTTCTCCTGGAATTGGAGTTTCAGACGGTTCTGAGCAGCCATGTGGGTGCTGGGGATCAAACCCGGGTCCTCTGCAAGAGCGGTCAGCGCTCTTAACTGCTAGGCCATCTCTCCAGCCCCTCCAGTTGCCTATCTTAAGACTGGAACTGAGTATGAGCTCATCGAATGCCAAATAAATAAATATTCAACATATTTGATGAATGCCAACTGATTGAGTTTTCTGTTTGTATTTTTAGGGATTTGTTTTTGATTGGGGGGGTGATAGGATCTCCCTGTAGTTCTAGGCAACCTGGAACTAGCTATGTAGACCAGGCTGGCCTTGATCTCATAGAGGTCTGCCTGCCTTGGCCTTCCTAGTGCTGAGATTAAATGTGTGTGCCACCACAACCAGCTCTGATGAAGTTTTTTTAAAATAAAATCTTTATTTTATTTATTATATTTATTATTTGTGTATGTACTGGATATCTTTTTTTAAATTTTGGGGGGGATTTTTAAAATTTTATTTATTTTTCTATGTGTATGAATGTACTGTCTAGATGTAGATCTGTGCACCCGTGTAGTGCAACGCCGCGGAGGTCTCAGATTTCCCTGGAACTGGAGTTCTCCTGGAATTGGAGTTTCAGACGGTTCTCAGCAGCCATGTGGGTGCTGGGGATCAAACCCGGGTCCTCTGCTAGAGCAGTCGGTGCTCTTAACTGCTAGGCTATCTCTCCAGCCCCTTCTGATGAAGTCTAATAACCTTCCTACCACAAGCCTCAGCAGTGGCTTGGGAGGACTCTTGGGAGCTAGAACACAGAAGAAATGTAAATAAAAACAAAAAGTCATCAAGCAAGGGATGCAGAAATGGCTTTACAGTTAAAAGCACTGGCTGCTCTTACAGAGGATCCAAGTTCAGTTCCCAGCATCTGCATGGCAGCTAACAACTGTCTGTAACTCTAGCTCCATGGGAGCTGATGCCCTCTTCTGACCTCTAAGGGAATTGCATGACATGAGTGCACTTACATCCATGCAGGCAATACATTCATACACATAAAAAAAATAAAAACAAAGAAAGCAACAACAACAAGACCATTTTTAATACTAGGCTAACACTGTTAGGCGGGTTATGTAACTTATCATGTTTCAGTCTGAACAAGTTGGCTTTATACCTCGAAATCTACATGTTTTGTCATTCCTGCCTCCCAGCTCATGTCTTTGTAAAAGCTGGCTCAGGTCATTGGAAGAAATCCTTTCCTCTACCATTTTAGATTTGAAAAGTCAGGAGTCAGTGAGTTAACTGATGTATTAACAGGATAAAAAGACAAAGCTGTCTTACATGTCACATAAATAATAGCCAGAGAGAAGCGTTTCTATACTACTTTAATAAAGAATGTGCGTGGGGGGAGCTCAGGGTTTTAAGCAGAAAGTTTGGAAAGTGCTATCAGGCTTTTTATACCACTTGCATGGTCAATCTTCCATGGTAGCTATATTCACAGGGAATTCCCTTAAAGTGGGGTTAATGGCTGCAGTATTTTCCTGAAGGTCTGCTGTAGTCAGAAAAGGGAGGCTCACATGAGATTCTTTCCACATATTTGTGGCTCTAAATGTCACTTTAAAACAACTTTTATGGCAAGTGTGAAAGTCCAAATGGTTCCCCACATTAGTATAGCTTAGATTGCAGAGAACTGTCAACTCGAGGTTTTAAGGAAACAACATTATTTTATTTAATGACTCTCTAAAAAATCAAAGCAAAGCAAGGAGTGGAAGCATATGCCTGCAGCCCCCGAGATTGAGCAGGCTGAGGTGGCGGCTCTGGAGCCTGGGATGTCAAGACCAGCCTGGGAAGCACAAGGAGACCTTATTTCCTGAAAGCAACGCAAAAGAACTCCTGTTCCCCAACAAGATATAATCTCCATAAATATGGCATAATGCTTCATTTTTCAAAAGTTTATATTTTATTCCCTTCTGAAGTAAACTTTTAACAGCTGGTTATCTCATCTCTGCCCAAAATAATGAGGTATGCATCACCAATAGACTGGAATTCTTTCTTTATGCTTTTTTTGTAGTCTACCCATCACCAAGTTGTTGATGGCAGAGAATCACTCCTGGATCAAGGGCCAAATTATCTTTAACAATCTAATCATCAGCCTGTTTAGAAAGTTTTGACTTTACTCATGAACTTTTAAAAATCCCTAGTCTACACTCAGTTGGTGCATGCTTTATAAAAGAATTCTCTTTGTTAAGTCTTAATCCTAATGCCTGGGAGACAGGATATTGTTCAGGGGCATTTAAAGAAAGTTGCCTTCACTTTTACTGTTTTAAAAGATTTACTGACTACCACAGAATCGGAGACCCTTGGAAAGGTCTTATTACCAAAAGAGCCTCAGGGTTGAGTATGCATTTTCCAGGAACAAGAAAATCAGAGATGATGAGAATCCAGCATAAAGCATACATGACTATACACACAATCCCCCTGGTTCTATTTCAGTCACAGCATCAAGCATCTTCTGGACATCTCCCTAACTTGTCATGTGTCTTTGACCCTTGAAATTTTAGATTTAATATATTCCTTGTATCTTTTCATGCTGGAGTTCTTTAGGAATTCTTGTACCAATTTTAGATCAGTTTTGAAGTTTTATGGGATAAGTCTTGCCATTTTCCACCCTAGAAGCCACTTTATTTGAATACCAGGGTGTGTTTCTGTGTGCATACTGGCAAAGACTATTGGAAAAATAAAAGTGTGAAATTCAATTTTATTGCTACCAGAAAATATTAGCCATAAGGTGGAAATGTGAGAAACCTCCCACTTTGCAAGAGGAGGCCAGCATATCAACCCTGAGCCTCTGTTTAATGTAATGAATTCTTAGAATGTTTTAGTCGGTGCAGAGAATCACTTAGCACCTTACTATCATAAGAAGAAAGAGGTATGCCATTCTGCACCCTGTCCTCCTTGCTGGCTACAGTGAAGATATCATGGTTATAGCTTGGATAGCCAATATGAACAATGATGTGGAAACCATGTGCTGGGAATCACAGAACAGCAAAGGAGAAGTCTGGTTCTGATGGTCATGGAGCTGCCATATCAGCCTTGAGACTATGTGAAAGAGAAAGTTCTAGACTGAATAGTAAGGTAGCTTTTTATCTACAAGAAACATGGGAAGGCAAGCATACACATTAATTTTCTCTTTGAGGAGCCTGTTAGCTAATCTCTATTCTATGCACATGAAAGTTCCTGTGGCCTGAATGTGTTCTCCTCCCAAATCCATGTGGAAGCTCTAAACCCCTATGATGATTGTATTAGTCACTTTTCTGTTGCTGTGATAAAACACCATGACCAAGGAACTTATAAAAGGAAGAGTTTATTTGAGCTTACGATTGATGGTTCCAGGGAATTAGAGTCCATTGTGGCAGGAGGCATGGCGGCTGGAGCTGGAGCAGGAAGCCGAGGGTCACATCTTGCAATGAGCACAGGAAGCCAAGAGAGAGCAACTGTAGACCATGAGGCTTGTTAAACTCACTAAGCCTGCCCCCAATAACATACTTCCTCTAGCACGGCCACACACCCCAAGACCTCCAAAAACAGTGCAACCAACTGGAGACAAATGTCTGAATACTTACAGCTTATGGGGGACACTCATTCAAACCACCACAATGATGTTTAGAGATGGGACCCATGATGGAATTAGTGCTGTTATAAGAAGAGATGAGTAAGGAAGAGAGGGAGTTCTCCCTCTGTTCTAGTTTGTCTTCCATTGCTCTGACCGACACCAACTTGGGGAGGAAAGGGTTTATTCAGCTTACATCTCCCGGGTCACAGTTCATCACTTAGGGAGCCCAAGGCAGGAACTCAGGGCAGGAACCTGGAGGCAGGAGCTGAAGCACAGGCCATGGAGGAATGCCATTCACTGGCTTGCTCCCCTGGCTCATGCCCAGCCTGCCTTCTTATACAGTACACAAAAACCTGCCCAGGGTGGCACTACTCATTGTAGGCTGGGCCCTCCCACACTGCTCGACCATCAAGACAATACTACACAGATGTGGCCACAGGCCAATCCAATGGAGCCAATTCCCTAATTGAGGCTCCCTCAACCCAGGTGTGTCAAGTTGACACTAAAGCTATCCAGCACAATGACCCTTGTCAACTTGGACACACAAAACACATCACTATTAAACCACCACCTTTCCAGTTCTTATTCCCAAGTATGATGTTAACATTAATCACCAACCTAAACAGTAACAACCTTAAAAGCCCCACAGTTCCTTAAAAGTCCAACACTTAAAAAAGCACAGTCCATTAAAAGTCTCTTAACTGTGGGCTGCTGTAAAATCCAAAACAAGTACTGTCTTATTCAAAGGGAAGAATCAGAGGCACACTCAAAAAAACCTAAGTCCAGCAAAATAGCTCAAGGCTGGACACCTGGGATTCACTCACAATCTTCTGGGCTTCCAAGGGTTTCGGCAGCTCCCCTTCTCTGACTCCCATCTCTGTGGCACACACAGCTCATCTCGCAAGCCCAGGCCGACTCCATTCCACACCTGCAGCTGCTCTTGGTGGTCGTTCCACGTCCCGGCATCTCCAAAAAGCTGGGTCATCAATGAAACTGAGGCAGCACCTTCACCAATGGTTCTTCTGACCTCTACTAGCCAAGCCTCAGCTTCTCTCCATGGACCCCTGCAATTTGGGGTCTTCACTGCAACGGGTGCACTTCCACCAATGTTCTTTCCTGACCTCTCACAGTGCCAAGCCTCTGCTGCTCTCTTTGACCCCCTCAATTTTCAACACCAGAACCATAGGAGACTCTTACACGTTACCAAGTCCTTCTTCTAGCTCGAGATGGAGGCTCAGGCCCCTCTGGATCACAGCTTCTGTGTGCTGACCCTGAAGAAATTCTTCCAGAAGATTTCACCACAGCGATGCTGGTCTCTTGTTACTTACAGCTGATTTTTTCAGCCCCAGCTAACCAAGCATCAATTGTCGCAGTACAAAAAAGATTTCACTTCAGGTTCTGGTCTCTTGTTACTTACAGCTGATTCTTCAGCCCCAGCTGACCATGACCAGAACCCACAGATACAGTCCTGATGATCTCTCTTCCCCTTTGAAACTAGAAATTTCACAACCAGGCCTCCATCTTCTACAACTCCTTCAGCAAAACTGCTCCAAGCTCCACAGCAATGATCTTTAGGCAATCAATGATCTTCCTAGCACAAATTTCCAAATGCCTCCACAATCCTTCCCCCAAACACCAAGGTCAGGTCTGTCACAGCAATACCCACCCTTCTGGTACCAATTCTCTTCTAGTTTGTCTTCCATTGCTGTGACAAAACACTCTGACCGACACCAACTTGGGGAGGAAAAGGGTTTATTCAGCTTACATCTCCCGGGTCACAGCGCTCTCTACTTAGACCCAAGCAGGGGACTACAGCTTTGCAGAAGAACCTGGAGGCAGGAGCTGAAGCACAGGCCATGGAGGAATGCCGTTCACTGGCTTGCTCCCCTGGCTCATGCCCAGCCTGCCCAGGGTGGCACTACTCACTGTAGGCTGGGCCCTCCCACACTGCTCGACCATCAAGACAATACTTCACAGATGTGGCCAAAGGCCAATCCAATGGAACCAATTCCCCAATTGAGGCTCCCTCAACCCAGGTGTGTCAAGTTGACACTAAAGCTATCCAGCACATCTCTCTCTCTCTCTCTCTCTCTCTCTCTCTCTCTCTCTCTCTCTGTGTGTGTTATGTTGACAGTGGTTGGTGGTTAGTACCTATAAGCATTAATTCATTTGGTATGCCAAAATGCTTACACTTTAGCTTTATCATTCATTTTTAGTATTGTTTTAGCATGTTTATGACTATAGGTTTAGGAGCATTTGCTATATTTTATTCATTGAAGTTATTAATTTTTTATTAAGAAAGTTTTTTTTCTGTTAAAAGGCCAAAAAGGGAAGTTATTTATATTTGTTGTTGTTATTATTATTATTATTATTTTTAAGACAGGGTCTTCCTTGTTCCAGCTGGCCTGGAGCTTGCTCTGTTGACCAGGCTGGCCTTGAACTCACAGAGATCCACCTGCCTCTGCCTCTTGAGTGGTGGAATTAAAGGTGTGTGCCATCACACCCCGCCTTATTATTGATTTTTATCTTATGTGTCTATGTATGTGTATTTTACCTGTATGTACGCAAGTGCACCCACACATGCAATGCATGAGGAGGCCAGAAGAGGGTGTCAGACCCCCTGGAACAGGAGCCATGGATGGCTGTTAGCTGCCATGTGGGTGTTGGGAACCAAACCCTGGTCCTCTCCAAGGGCAGTCAGTGCTCTTAACCCCTGAGCTATCTCTCCAACCCCCTGTACAGAAAGGTTTTATTTATTTATTTACTTTCATTCTTTTATTACTATGGGATAATTTTATTAATAATTAGTCACATGCATTGCATATTTCTGTGGGCTGGGCTTTACCTAAGTAATGATATTTGAGGTAATGTTATTTGATTCTCCTGAGAGTCTTGGACAAATTTTGTTTTTTGTTTTTTTTTTAAAGCCAAGGATTTTTTTTATCAAATCTAGACCCATGTCCCTCCCATCCCCCCACCCCTCCAGAGCTCATGCATTCTGCCAAACATGCTATTCATCTCTTTCTCAGTCTTTCTCAATATTCTCCATGGGGAAGTTGACTGTTTTTAGCAGAAGTTCACTGATTCAATCAGTTCTTTGATGCAGTCCTTTCTGTTGTTGTTTCCAAGATGCATCACTCCCAACTGCTTTGGACAAAAGCTCAAGGGGTCATGCATAGGAAATACTTAAAACTGGGTAATTGGCACTAGCATCCACAGATGAGGGATGCCATTCTTCGTTTCTTTTTCTGGGACTGTGTTACTTCACTCAGCAGGATGTCCTCTAGCTCCAGCCATTTTTCCTGCAAAGCTCATGATGTCATCTTTCTTTACTGATGCATAGAACTCCATTGTGTAGATGTACCACATTTTCTCTATCCACTCATTAGTTGAGGGGCATTTGGGTTGGTTCCAGCTCTTTGCTATTGTGAAGAGAGCTGAAATAAACATGGCCATGCATGTATCTCTGCGGTGGGGTTAGGGTCCTTTGGGTATATGTCTAGGAGTGGTATGGCTGGGAGGGTGGCAAGTTCATTCCAAAGCTTCCAAGGTTCTCCACACTGCTTTCCAAGTGGCTGTATGAGTTTACATTCCCGACAGCAGTTGGATGAGTGTTCCCTTTCCCCACAACCTCTCCAAGCATCTTAGTCTCATTGTTTTCTTGATCTAGCCAGTCTTATTTCGAGTAAGATGATATATCTTAAGTGGTTTTGATTTGCATTTCCTTAATGATTAGTGATGTTGAACACTTCTGAGGTGTTTCTCAGCCATCTCTAACTCCTCACCTTGTGCCAAGGGTCTCTGTTCAATCGTTTGCTCATCTATTGAGTGGGTCAATTTGTTTCTTTCTTCTTTGTTTTTTGCAACGTAGTTTGCTAATCAATTCGTTGTTGTCAGATGAGGTCTGTTGTGAAGAGTTTCTCCCATCTCTGTGGATTTCTCTTCACTTCCATGATATGTTTCTTTTGATTGTACAGAAGCTTTCTGAGGTTATAAGCCAGTCCCATTTGTCAAGTTGTACCTTAATTCTGCGCAGCTGCTGTTGATGTTAGGAAGTCTTTTCCTATGCCTATGTCTTGTAGTCATCTGCTTGCCAACTTTTATTCTATTGCCTCCAGATTTGGGGGAGGTTTGATCTTTTCATAGTGTCCCACAGTTCCTGGTTGTTCCACTTTTGTGTATTTTTAAATTTTTCATAATCTTTCCTTGAGGTTTTTAGTTGTTCTGTGTTATCTTCCAGGTCTGATATTCTTTGTTCTGCTTCCTCCATTCTGCTTCTGAGGCTTTTCCCACTCCTTTCCTCTTGATTGGATGAGTGTTTGATTTCCTTTTTCATTTCCTCTTCTGATTTCTTTAGTATTTCTACTTCTTTTTGGAGCTTCTCAATCTCTTCTTGTAGCTCTTTGCTTCGCTGGTTGGTTTCCTTATCTTTTTCAGCATGGGATCTTTTCAGTGTTTCTACTTCCTTCTGGAGTTTGTTGTTCTCTCTCTCTAGGTCCTTCTTGAGTTCTTCATTCTCTTTTCTTAGTTCTTTGATTTGTTCTTTATAATCTTGTAGTTCTTTAAATATGCTCCCAATTGTGTTCCTGATATCTGTCTCCTGGGGAATGCCCAGAGGGATTGCACTGCAGGAGTCTTCCATAGGGTTGGTAGAGCTTGGTGGTGGATTATCCTGCCCCTTTCCTGTATTGTCTCTTCTTCGTGCTCCTGGCATATGGGCTTCTCCTTGCCTGTATTCCAATGTGAGTCCTAAATGCCTCTTCACTGTGTTGAAGGTTTGCTTTGTTTGCCTCCTTCAGATGTCTTCATAATTCCAGTTGGGGGGGCTCTTCAGCCTCGGTACCTTCTGCTGGCCTCAGGAGATCTCAGATCTCAAGATTCACACAACCCCTTTAATACTGGTTGGGAGGATAACTCCGCCCCCACAGCCACAAAAGCCAATCAAGCCACAGACAGCACCTTTAATCCCAGCTGGGAGGATAAATCCTACCCCACAGCCACAGAAGCCAATCAAGCCAAAGACAGGTGGATTAAGGGATCAACAATCAGCCTTGGTGAGGCACCCAGTTCCTACCTGTCTCCTGCTCTTCCTTCCGCTGGCCTCAGGAGATCTCGAGTCTTGGAAAATTTTGGAACGAACAAATTGGGTTACAGGAAAGCTATTATTTGCCCAAGGTCACACAGTAATTGGCTAGGCCAGTTTTTGAACCCACGTACTAGATTTTAAATAGCATTCCTTCTTTTTTCTTTCTGGTGCTCCTGTGAGACACATTTTTTCATTTTCTTCTTATTGTATAACCTGTGTTTCATATATTCAATTTCTTTGTACTTAAATGAAGCATTCTAGATCTTTCCTCGGCTCTCTCCCCTTTCAGCTGCAATGGCTTACAGGCTGGCTCAGCTCTTTTCCCCACAGTTACTATTTTTAAAAAGCTTATCAGTAATGCCAGATGCACACCTTAACCTCAGTATTTGGGAGGCAGAGGCAGGCAGATCCAGGGTATCTGACACCCTCTTCTAGCCTCTGCAGGCATTGTATGACATGGCTGGGCTTATGTACATGCAGGCAAAATACTCATATACATAAAATTAAATAAAAATTAAAAACAGAGGGATCTAAAAGCTGCCAAGGAAAAAAGGAATTTCTGTCCTTGGGTTCTTGGCTATAATAAATTACTACAGTCGACAGCATAAAACAAAAACAAACAAACAAAAAAAAGCTGCCAAGGACCCACTCCTTCCCTACCCATGACTTCTAGGTAAAGCAAAAGAACCCCAGCTAGCTGGGGACAGTTACACTTTAAACTTCATTTGTTAGGTTATATTTTCAAATTATAGAGTTTCTAGAAATATGTTTTTCATAAAAATTTTATGTCAAAGTTAATATACTGAGTAGTTTACAATAAACAAAATAAAAGCTTAAAAATAGCTGTCCGAATTCTTAAAGCTCATGAATATGTGAGGTAACAGAACAAAGGCTGCTAATCAGCTGACTTAGTAGGGAGAGCAGTCCTACATCATGATGAGAGGCCTAGTAACTGGTATTGTACTTCAAAAGAAAACAAACCAGAGAGATGGTGGAGAAGGATCTGATCAGCTGGTTTTGATTCTGAAGATGAGGAAGGGAAAGTAAGTGGATAAGCTGAAAAAGGCCAGTGAATGTGTACACATACTGCTACTCCTTGATTTTAGTCCAGGAAGTTCCACTGGATTTCTGAACTGCAAGATATGTTGTTTAAATCACCATTTGCCGTAACGTGTCATAGCAATAGTAAACTAATAGAGAGCTATACTGATTATTTTTCTTCTATTTATATTTCTTCTGCACTGTTTTTTCTCCTTTTAAAATATTAACTTTAAAATGTGTGGTTTGTCTTTAAAGCATATTAAACGTACATACATATGTGTTTCCCTCTCACAAAGACAAATGACAGCATACAATACCTACTGGATTAGTCAGTCTCTGAGAAAGAGAACCTATAGAATGTTTGTAAGAGGGAATTTATTGGAGGGCTGGTTCACACAATCACAGATGCTGAAAAAAATTCCACAGTAGGCTGCCTGCCCAGCAGTCAGAGGAGTCAACAGAGACTCAGTCTGAGAGGGTAGAAGCCTCAGAACCAGGGAGGCCAACGATGTAGCCCCAGCCTGAGGTTGAATGTGAGTCCCTGGAGGATCTGATGCCAGTCACATATTCTAAAGCCTGATGGGGTCTGATGTTCAAGGGGAGCAGCAAGAGAAACATGCTCCACTCTGGAAGGAAGAACCAAGGAGTTTCCCTCTTCTTCCATCTTCCTATTCCATCTGGGTCCTCGGCTGATTGGATGATGCCTATTCATACTGAATAGGCTGTCCCAGTCTTTCTTATTTGTATGTCAATATTCTCTGGGAATACCATCACATACACACCTGGAAATAATGCTTCACCAGTCCCATAAGCATCCCTCCAACCAGTCCAGCTGACACCCAAAATTAACCAGTCATACTTTCTCTACTGTGGTTCTTCTCACTTAACAACATACTCTGAGGAACACTTCATAGGTGCATATGAATGACTTACCAGGTTGGGCTCTGTGATGATTAATCACAATTGTCAACCAGATGAGATCTAGAATTACTGGGAAGATGAACCTTTCCGCATGCCTGTGGGAGATTATCTTTTTTATGCTTTTGAGACAGGGTCTCCTTGTAGCCCCAGCTGGTGTGAAACTTGCTATGTAGACCAGGCTGGTCTGGATCTCACAGAGATCTGCCTGCCTCTGTCTTGTGAGTGCTTGGATTAAAAGTGTGTGCCACCATGCTCAACATTGAGATTATCATGATTAGGTTAATTGAGGTGGGACTGCTTGACCACCATTCTCTGGGCTAGGATCCTGGACTATAAAAAAAGGAGGTGAACTGATCATAAGTATTCATTGCTTTCTGCTTCTTGGCTATGGATGCAATGTGACCATCTCTCTCAAGCTTCTGTGTCATGATTTCCTCACCAAGATGAATGAATTGTACCCTGGAATGTGAACCAAAATAAAACCTTTCTTCCTCAAGTTACTTTCTTCACTGCAATTTATCAGAAAAGCAACTAAGACAGGCTGTTATAACAAAATACTGTAGTTCTTGGTAATGCTCCATTCCCTGGCTTGCAGAAGATACTGTAATGTGTTTTCTTGCTGTATCTTCCTAGAGTAGAGGGAAAGACATTTATTTCTCATCCATTTCTTATTAGTACCTGGCGGGACCATCATCATTACCTCATCTGAATCTAGTTAGCTCCCAAATGTGCCAACTCTAATTACCATCATATTGGGAGTTAAAGGTTTAATGTATGTATGTATCTGGGTGAAGCACAGATCTTTAGTCTTTAGCCATGAAGATGATCCTCACCCTCTTTGGACACCACATAGCACTTCATTGTTTTATTTTCTGTATTGCAATACCCCATCAGGGAATCACTTTGTGCAATGTTTTTTTTATATTCATGTCAGTGTATCAGTAGCATAGATCCTAGAAGCAGGGCTGCTTGGTCAAAGGCTTCATAGAGGGAAGGTGTGTATAATACCACCAAATATCCACAAAGAACGTAATTTGCCTTCCTATTAGTAATGTGTATGAATGCTTATTTCCTCATATAGTTGTTGAACTTTTAGGTGGTTGCCAAGAACAACTGTTAAAGACATACAATATGGGGCTGGAGAGATGGCCTAGCAGTTAAGAGTGCCGAATGCTCTTGCAGAGGACCTGAGTTCGGTTCCCAGCACCCACATGGCGGCTGAGAACCGTCTTTAACTCCAGTTCCAGGGGAATCCGACACCCTCTTCTGACCTCTGTGGCATTGCACAACATGGGTGCACAAACCTACATGCAGACAGTACATTCATACACATAAAAAATAAATAAAATTAAAAAAAGACATACAACATGAAACCCACCCTTTTAGTAAACTTTTATGTATCCAGCATATTATTCAGTATATGCATTTTTGTACAGTAGGTATGTAAAAATTTTTCATCTTGCATGATTGAAACTTTATACCCATGGAACAGCCACTCTCTGTTTCCTATTTTTTTTATTTATTATTTTATTATATGTGTACTAATGTATGTAAGTGCACCTATGTTGTGCAGTACTCACTTAGGTCAGAAGAGGGCATCAGATCCCCTGGAACTGGAGTTACAGACAATGTGGGTGTTGGGAATTGAACCCCGGTCCTCTGACAGAGCAGCCAGAGCTCTTAACTGCTGATCCATCTCTCCAGCCCCTACTCTTTCCACCCCTTCTCAACTATCACTCTACTTTCTGTAGCCAGTTTGATGACTAGATTCTTTATGTAAAAAGTGATGTAGTGCTTCTCCTATTGCGCCTGCCTAGTTCACTGACCATGATCTTCTTCAGCTCATCTGTGTTGCACCATATGATGGCACTTCTTCTTTTTGTTCTGGATAATAGCTAATGTGTCTATATTGTTACATAATTTTTTATCCATTCATTCTTTGGTGGATATTAAGTCACTTCCATGGTTTGGTTATTATAACTAATGCTCTAGTGAATATAAGATTGCAAATATGTCTTCTAGGTATTATTTTAAATTCTTTTGGATAGACACCCAGAAATGGGATTGCTGGATTGTATGGTAATTCTGTTTTTAATCATTTGGGGAAGTTCCATACAGACTTTCATGGCAACTAGAGTGTGCTTTATTTCTACCAACTGTACAAATGTTCTAGTTTCTCCTTTTCCCACCAAAACACATGACTTACTGTTTTGTTTTTTATTTTCTTTAAAAAAGCCATGGTTCCACATCCCTCTGGCTGCAACTGATGATGGAGCAGAGTGTGGAGGGCTTCCTGATGTTGGGCAGCAGTTTCAGTTTTCTCTGAGTGACTACATTCCCCACAGCCCTTCCCCTGAGGTTCCAGGTTGTGCATGGAAAAGGCTTTTCTCTTATGCTCAGAAGAGTGGAGGTCTTGGTTATTTGCAGATTCTGGTCTTGGGAGGGCTGAAAGAATGAATGGGCCTCCTTCCTCCCCTCAGGGCCACACGTGGTCCTGGGTATACAGGCCTTGATGTTGGACTTCTCCCATTATCAGTCATTAAAGGATGTGTATCATTTTTCTATTACTCTTCCACAGCCCCAATCTGCTGTCACCTATGTCCTAATTGAATTTTTAGAGCTAAAAATCAAGTATGAGAAGTTAAAAAGCATTATAACTAAATTGATATAATTCTGAAAATAAAAATACGTAATTAGATCTTATAATAAATTCAAATTTCTATATATCTACTTCACTTACTGAATATTGTTTACTCACAAAACTGTACTACCAAGCTTCAACAATAATGTGAAGCTGTCACTGTTTCTATAATGTCAGTTTGTCGTTCACTCCATTTTCCCATTTCTCCATTTACACAAAGTCTTATTGTAACCATGCTATTTGTTAAAGAATTGCTAATCAAATATTTTCCAATAAAAAACCCTAATGTATATCCTAGCAGATGTGAGATCTCAAATGCAAGTTTAGACTTGCATTTTCATGGTGAGAGGTAATGTTATTACCTTCTCTTAAATCCTTTGTGTGTGTGTGTGTGTGTGTGTGTGTGTGTCAGAGAGAGAGAGAGAGAGAGAGAGAGAGAGAGAGAGAGAGATTGGGCATGCCATAACATGCATGTGAAGATTACAGGACAACCTCTAATGCTGGTCTTTTCCCTCCACCTTTTTTTTTTAGGCAGAGACTCAAAAAGATAGCTTTTTTTTCTTTTTTGAGTTTTTTCTTTAAAGATTTTTTTATTTATTATTTTCTATGTGTATGAGTGTACTGTCTGCATGTAGGTTGGTGCACCAGTGTCATGCAATGATGCAGAGGTCAGAAGAGGGTGTCAGATTCCCCTGGAACTGGAGTTAAAGACAGTTCTTAACCGACATGTGGGTGTCAGTTCGAACCCGGGTCCTCTGCAAGAGCATTCAGCGCTCTTAACCACTGAACCAAGAAGTCATTTGCTACTTCCTATGCTAGATTAGCTGGAATATGAAGCTTCCAAGAATTCTCCTGCTTCCAGTTTTGGTATAGGTGTGTCCCCACATTACAGATGAATGCTAATGCTACTGTTCTGGTTTTATGTGAGTTCTGGAAATCTGAACTCGGGTTCCTATTCTTCATGGCAAACACTTTACCTACTGTTCCATGCTCAGCTTTACCTACTGTTCCATACATATTGGCTATTTGTGTCTACTTGGGCCACATGTTTCTACAAATTACTTATTTTGGGGCTAGAGAGATGGTGCAGCCATTAAATGCTAAGACTAACAACCAAAATGTCAAATTATTTATTTTAAAATTGGGCTATTTGGGGCTGGAGAGATGGCTCAGCAGTTAAGAGCACCAACTGGCTCTTGCAGAGGACCCGGGTTCGATTCCCAGCACCAACTTGGCAGTCAAGAGCCGTCTTTGACTCCAGTTCCAGGGGAATCCAACATCCTCTTCTGACCTCCACAGCATTGCACGACATGGGTGCGCCAACCTACATGCAGATAGTACATTAATACACATAAAAATAAATGAATAAAATTGGCCTATTTGTCTTTTTTCACTATGAATAGTAAGAGTTCTCTATATGTTTTAGATATTACTCGGTGTCAATAAAATAACTGCAAATATTTTCTTTCAATCCATAGATTAGTTTAATTCTGTTGTGCATTTCCCTTGAAATATGAAGTGTTTTATTTCAAATGTAATCCTATTTGTTTGTTTTTGCTCTTTGGTATCATTGTCAAGATCAATGTCATGAAGATTTTCCATTATGTTTCCTTTGAGAAACATTTTAGTTTTGGGTCTGACATTTGAATCTCTGATCAACATTGATGGACTTTTGTGTATGGTATAAGACAAGAATCCAAAATTAATTTTTTGCAGGTGGCTACCCAATTTTATTATTACAGTTCATTGAAGAGATGATCAGTTCCCCATTGAATGAGCAACACTCCACTCCAGTCTCTCTTTCACATGATGCTCTTCCCTGTGTCTTTACTTTTTGTTTGTGTTTTCTCTCATTGTGGTATACAGGTCACTCAGATTAAGGGCCCAATCTACTCCATCATGACCCTATCTTAATTATGTCTTAAAGGAAAGGTCTCAATTTCCAAATAAGGCCATATTCTGAGATATGGGGCCTTAGAATTTCAGTCTAACTTATTTGACTTGCAATAACTAATCTTATCTCATGGCTTATCTCATACCTTTTGTGCTCCCCCCCAACCCTCAACCCACCTCTAATTTCAGGACACAAAACATAGCTTCCTCTTGTAAAGGAAACAAGGAAAATACTTCTCATAGTTTTCCATGATGACCTTGTAGGAAAACAAGGCACAGATTATTTTTAGAAAAATTTAAAGATAACCACAATTAGATTTTTTCAAATTGGAAATATTATTTTTGCAGATTACAAGTGGAATGCATACCTATTATAAACATTCAAGCAATTTAGAAACATGAGTAGAATATAAAGCAGATCTGTCTGCAGATATAACAAAGGAGGTGAAAGAAAAGAACAAATTGTTGATACAGATTAGGTTATTGGAACTGACTTTCCTTTTTAAAAACAGCTAAAACTTTGGACCAAATGTAAAAGATGTATTTTATAACTATCTAAAAATCTGCCAAGATGCAAGGCATTGCCTGCCTGGAATCCAAGGGGAAATGAAATCCTGGAGACAATAACCAGCACACAGGAGTCTCTAATGGCATTTGCTGATCTGATTAACTTAGTCTGTCTGTTTTGATGTCTCTAGGAGGTGACAGAAAGCAAATCCCATGATCTACCCATAAAGTGGAGACTTTGGACACACCAGGATGGGGTTAAGAGCTAGAGACCTTAAGGGTAAAGTCAATCAGCAGCACACTCTTACTAGGCCTCTATATGAGACACGGTTCTGAAGTGGAACAGAGGTGGCGTGCCAGGAAGGGTGGTGCAAAGAATAGACTGTAGCTCCCTTCCGAATCTGCAGCATGAATTCATATCTCATACATTACCAATAGTCTTTAAGTCCCAAGTTTATTTCAATATTATCTTGGATAAAATGTTCATGCGGTCATGTGGTATGTGCTGTACCAGCAGTTGAGAGGCTGAGGAAGAAGTATCCACTGAGCCCAGCAATTTGAGGTCAGCCTGGCCATCACGGTGGGGCTCTATTTCTTAAAAAAAAACCAAAAAACCTTAAAACAACAAAAACAAGCCACTAGGGTAGGACAGATGGCTCAGGGGTTAGGAACACTTGTTGCTCTTCAAGAGGGCCTGAGTTCAAGTCCCAATAACCACAATGGGTGGCTCATAACCATTCTAGCTCCTGGGGGATTCTACTCCCCTGCTTCCACAGGTACCTGCACTCATATGTAAATTCTCTCTCTCTCTCTCTCATGCACACACACATATATACATGTAATTAGAAATAAAAAAAATCTTGAAATAAAAATACACACACACACACACACACACACACACACACGCACACGCACACATACACACACACACAAACAAACCCCAGTGATATTTGTATAGTTACTTTGGAAGATGCTTTGATGGTTTGTTATAAAGTCAATCTATAGCCTACAACCAGAGACTGAACTGCTATCCCCAGAAAAAACAAAAACAGGTCTGGAATATAGATGATTGGAAAGCACTTGCCTATCACGTGCAAGGCCCTGAGTTCGATCCTCAGCAAGGAAACAAAACAGATAGATGATAGATAGATAGATAGATAGATAGATAGATAGATAGATAGATAGACATAGAGACAGAGACAGAAGAGTACAAATGTATGTTTTCCAAAATATATTTGTTAATAACTTCATTTATATGAATAAAGTTGTTCATGAATAACACTCTTTTCATAAGCACCAAAATCTAGAAATAATTAAAATATTAACTAACTGGTGAATAGAGAGCCAAATTGCAGTATATTCATATAATGAATATAATTCTCAGGCATAAGATGAACAAATTACTAATACTTATGAAAACATGAAATGTATCTCAGAAACGTTTTACCGAATATGAGTAAAAGGAGACACAGAACAATGCAAGTTACAAGATTCCATTTATGTAATTCTAGATCACTCTAAAGTTACCTATAATGTAGGAAAGCAGACTAGGGGTTGTTTGTAGCTGAAGGTGGAGGAATGAACACAAAGGAGATCTCTTAAGTGTAAAATGGTGTATTCCTGACAGTGATAGTTCCACAGCTGTGAATGCTTGTCAAGACAGTGAAATCATGCACAGTTCATTTTCTGAGAGTCCTCAAACACTATATTATTATTATTATTATTATTATTATTATTATTATTTTTGGTTTTGTTCCAGATTTATTTATGCAAGAACCCAGAGTCATCCTTGCCAAACTTAGTAAGAGAGGTTAAATGTTGGGTCCAATTTTCCTTCCTGGATAAGTTTTTCCTTTCTTTCTCTATCTTTTTTGAAAACATAATGCAAGATGATGTCCCTACCCAGCCCCTAGAAGGGAGTTCTTGGGAATGGTTTGGAAATTAAGGTAGACATTTTCTGTTGTTGCATATGTCCAGCGTGTCAGGGCAGGATCCTCGATGTGCCCTCCGAGTTTGGGGTCCTTGTACTGAAGCAGATACTTCCACTTAAGCTGGGCCCTTATGCTCAACCTCCGGCTTTTGCCTTCCGGGTCTCAGTTGTACTCCTCAGGGTGGAGGGTTCTGGGTACAGTGGCCAGGGACACTGGCTTGGACTCTGGCATGTTTTCAAACACTATTTTGATGGATAATTTTTAGCACACGCTTTTAATTTTATTTATTTACTTTTGATTTATTTATTTGTGTGTGTGTGTGTGTGTGTGTGTGTGTGTGTGTGTATTTGAGTGTTTTGCCTGCTTGTATGTAAATGTACCTATTTCAAAGCCCCTGACACTGGAATTACAGACGGTTGTTAGCTACTATACGTATGGGTGCTGGAAATTGAACCCAGGTCCTCTGGAAGAGCAGCCAGTGCTCTTAATCACTGGGCCATCTCTCTAGTCTGAAGCACAGAATTTTTTTTTTTCCTTTTGTACTTTTATTGTTTTGCGTATTTCAGACATCCTTTTTCTTACATTCTTTTTTAAAATTTTATTTATTTTCTATGTGTATGAATGTACTGTCTGCATGCAGGTTTGTGCACCCGTGTCGTGCAATGCCGCGGAGGTCAGAAGAGGGTGTTGAATTCCCCTGGAACTGGAGTTCTCCTAGAATTGGAGTTACAGAAGGTTCTCAGCCGCCATGTGGGTGCTGGGAATCGAACCCAGGTCCTCTGCAAGAGCAGTTCGCACAGACATCGTTTTTCAATTCAGTTCAGGCATATTCCCCTTTTCCTTCCCTCCACCCTACCCCACCCCATCCCAGATCATGCATTCTGCCATAACTGTCTTGCATCTTTTTCTCAGTCTTTTCTTTTTTATGCTTAGGAATTCACATTTTCCTCCATTAATTTTATATTACTCTAAAATATAGATACATACTCTCCACCCATATGCAGTAATTACTGAGTCTGAAAATAAGTGGCGAGTGGATTCTAGAGCCCATTGAGAAATTCACATTATAACAACATAATTGCATTCAGATAAACAGAAATATAACAATAATATTGTTCAGCTTGCCTTTCATCTGCGGGATTTGGTGTTAGCATCCGCAAATGAGGGAAACCATTTGCAGTTTGTTTTTCCGGGTCTGTGATACTTCACTCAGCATAATGGCTTCGAGCTCCATCCATTTACCTGCAAAGTTCATAATGCCATCTTTCTTTACCACTGAATAGTACTCCATTGTGTATATGTACACCATTTTTGTCATCCACTGGTCTGTTGAGGGGCATTTGAGTTGGCTCCAGCTCTTCAATATTGTGAAGAGAGCTGCAATAAACATGGATGGAAGCACAGAATTTTTAAGAAGTCAATCATGCTTTGGCTAAAGTCTCAACTGCTAGGAAGGGTGTGGAAGGAGGATTATTGCTCAGGTTTTAAAACCCAGCCTGAAGAACATGGTGAAATACTCTCTCAAACAAACAACCAAACAAAATATGTGTACAGTATATCATTAGCAGAGACACCAGAACCAAGCTGGTTAAAAATTTTAGATAGAAAAATGATCAATACAGATTGTGAAACAATCACATTCACAACTTTTTTAAAGACTTATGAATGTAGAGAACTCAATCAAAAGTGACCTAAAGTACCAAATAGAATAAGAAATGCCAAATAGAAATGCTGAAGTTTGAAAAGTGTTCATAGTTCATACAACATGACCCAATGCTACCACTCCTGGGCATATTGTACCATATCATGCCACAGACATATTTGCACTCTAGTCATAATAGACATAATCACTGCTCTAGTCATAAGTTTAGATGTCCATCAACAGATGAATAGATCATTGGAAAACTTAAATAAGGAAATTTTATTCAGCCATAAAGAAAAATAAAATTATGAAAATTTCAAGAAAATGCATGGATCTGGAAATTGTTATATGAAGAGAAATAACCCAGACTCAGAAAAACGTATAAGACATGGTCTCTCTCCCATGTGATCCTAACATTTAATGCTTATGTTTGACATATATGTAAGGAGTGTGAGAGTTGTTGAGAACGTGGGGAAGGGGGTATTACAACACACGTGTGACATGAAAGCAGAAAAGATACTTGGGGGACTAGAGGGATTTCTCGGTGGTTAAGAGCCCTGGCTGGTCTTGTAGAGAACCTGGGTTTGGTTCCCAGCACCTACATGGCAGCTCACAACCTCCTACAACTCCACTTCTAGAGAATCCAAAGCCCTCTTTTCCTCTTCTGACCTCCTTAGGCATTGTATAATACAGGTGCATTTACATATGTACAGGCAATACATTCATACAGATAAAATAAAAATAAATAAAATATTAACAAAGAAGATATTTGAGTTACAAGGGTACAAAGACAGGGGTGGGGGGAGAAAAGGCAGGAAGGAGACCAACAAAAACAACTTGTGGAGCCTGAAGAGAAGGTTCACTTGGTATGATGCTATCTTCAGCATTACTCTTATTGCTCAGGATTGCTTTGGAGATCTGGGGTTTTCTCTGCTTATATATGAATTTTAACTTTTCTTCTTTATTCTAATTCTTTTATTCTTTAACAATTTCTTACATTATGTGCTGAATTTTTAGCCATTTTAGCCCTTTTCTCTCTCTCCTCCTCCCTTTCTCTCCTCCACGGAAACCATCAATCTTCCCATGTCCTCTTCTACTTTTGACTTTGTTTAGATAAGGCTTCTTTGTATGAGCAGATGTTGGGGGTCATTTACTGGAACATGAGCAATGTATCAGTGGCTACACCACTGAAGGAAATTCTACACTTTCCGCCACTGCCCATTAAATGCACGTAGTGTCTTAATGAAGGCTGGGGCCCCATTTTTTTGTTTGTTTGGTTTCTTGTTTTTTTTGTTTTTTGTTTTCTATTTCTGTGAACAGTGTGTGGAATTTTGATGCAACGAATCTGCCAATTGCTTTTGGCAGGATAGTCATTTTCACATTAATTCCTCTAGGTCATGAAGACTGGAAGTCTTTCCATTTTCCAGCGTTTTCCTCAATTTCCTTCTTTACTGTTTTGAAGTTTGTATTATAGAGATCTTTCTTTTCTTGGCTAGGTTTATTCCAAGGTATTTTTCCCCAGGTTATTGTGAATGGGGTTATTTCCCTGATTTCTTTGTCAGTATGGTTGTCTTCTGCCTATAGGAAGGCTACTGATTTTTGTATATCAATTTTATATTCTGCAACTTTGCTGAAAGTGTTTATCAGGACCCTTGAATTTAGTGGTGGAGTCTTTAGTGTCTCTCATCTATAAAATCCTATCATCTGAAAATAGTAATGCTTTGCTTCCTCTTTCCTTATCATATCCCTTTTATTTCCTTCTCTTGTGTTATTGCTGTAGCTGAGACTTCAAGCACTTTATTGAATAGGAGTGGAGAGAGTGGACACTCTTGTTCTTGCTCTTAGGGGAAAGTTTGAGTTCTCCATTTAGCATAATGTTGGCATGGGTTTGTCATATAAGACTTTTTTGAAAAGTTTTATTTATTTTTTTATGTGTATGAATGTACTGTCTGCATGTAGGTTTGTTTATGTTGAGATATATTCCCTCTAGCCCTGTTCTCTAACACTTTTATCATGAAGGGAGGTTAGATTCTGTCAAAGATCTTTTCTGCATCTATTGATCATGTAATTTATGTCTTTGAGTCCATTATATAATACATTATATTTATTGATTTCTGTATGTTGGGACATTTCTGCATTTCTGGAATGAAACCACTTTGGCCATGGTGAATGATATTTTTAATGTGCTATTGAATTCAGTTTGTTAATATTTTGTGGAGATATTTTTTTATTTATGTTCATCAGGAAGACAGGTTTTTTTTTTTTTCCTTTTTTTCTTGCTTGGTGTTTTTTGTTTTGTTTTGTTTTTGAGACAGGGTCTCCTTATAGACCCAGCTGGCTTGGAACTCTGTGTAAACCAGACTGGCCTCAATAAATCTCACAGAAATCCACCTGCTTCTGCCTCCCAAGTGATAGGATTAAAGTCATGCACTACCATGCCCAGCTTTTTTTTTTCTTTTCTCTTTGTTTCAAAGTATTTTTGTTGATTTCTTGTGCATTTTACATAAAATATCATAATCATCTTTATAGCCTTTTTCCCATCTGCACCCTCCCATAGCCCCACCACCAGATTTCATGCATTCTATCATTTATGTTAAGACCTAGGGAGTCAAGTTAGCATACCCAGTGCAAGTTCATCCACTGGAGTCTAGTCAGCCTATCTAGAGTCCTTCCCTTTAAGATAATCAGCACTTCCTTATCCAGTAGTAATAAGCTACATTATCAACTAAGATTGGGGTCTGCTGCCCATTTCCACAGTTCTGTGCTGAGTTTTTGTCTGCTTGAGGTTGCATGGGTCTTGTGGATGCTGTCACCACTGCTGTAGGTTCATATGAGCAAAGCCCCAGGAGCTTGTAGGATTCTATTTCCATATGGTCATGGATCACCTCCCTGGCTCTTGTAATCTTTCCACCCCCTCTTCTGCAATGGTCCCTGAGCCCTGGGAGGGTGAAGTCCAATACAGGAGTCCTGTTCAAGGATCCACACTCTGAAGACTTATTCTCTGAGCTTTGGTCATTTGTGAAATGAAACAATGGTCTTTTGAAAATGGTGTCATGTTTCTGCTCTGTCAGTTGCCGTGGCTAAATATGAAGTGCCAAGGAAAGAGAGTTTCTTTTTTATTTTTATTATTTTTTACTACTCTTTCGTTATTGCTACTGCTGCCCTGGGTGTGGTGCTCCTCCTCCCCATCTAGCTGTTTAGAGCGTCCATCGCTTTTCTCTGAGAGCTGGTTTTCATCTTTCCTAAGAGATTTCTTTGGAGACTATGACTGACCATGCTTGAGTGTCATCCACTATCTTGGAGCATTAGGTTGCATGTTCTCTTGGGAGTGGTGGGGGGAATTATCATAAACTGTATGGAGGACTTAGAGCTTTGAAGATCAAAAGGTCATCCACTGACTAGCTGGATCTATGCATGTCCATTCATGAAAAGTCTGTTTCATACCTTTCTTGAAACAGAATTTAAATACCTTGAACACCTTGTTATTTAAAGCATTTATGTCAGGGTATATCCAAGCCTTAGATGGTTTCACTGACACAAAATGTTTAAAATGAAAATAATGGAAACTGTCAGTCACATTTGACATAGAAAACACACACACACACACACACACACACACACACACACACACACACACCCCAGGGATTGGAATTGACAGTAAAAGTAGGGATAAGAAAATACAAGGATACAAGGCCAGGCTTGGTGGCACATGCCTTTAATACCAGAACTTTGGAGGCAAATGCAGGTGGATTTATGTGAGGACAGCTGATCTACATAGTGAATGCCAGGCCATCCAGAGCTACACAGTGAAACCCTGCTTAAAAACAAACAAACAAATAAACAAACAAACAAGGCAAATACTTTGATTCTTATATTTTCATAGATTCAGCAAATAAACAAAGCTACAGAGAATGTGGGTACCACTCAAAGTTAACTCTATATTTATATTACACTCTTGTCCCATGGATGGAGGTGCTAAAGAAGAATCATGGGAATTTTTCATTCAGGGTTGCTGCTTATATTTTCCTCAAAAGGACTTGGAATGAAACAATTATAGCCATTAAAATATTAATTTTTCTACAATACCTTGATTTTATAGGAGAGGTCCATTTGCATCCATTGTGAAATGGAATGTTTCCACTCAGTGCATGAAGTAGTCACCTAGCTTTCCTTGCCCAGACTGTTTCCTCCTTTCCCGAAATCCTCAGGGGGAAAGCCTGCCTCACTCCAGCACCTAAGGCTGCCCTCACCTGTGCATCTCCACACTTTCAAGGATGAATGCGAACTTTCTGATCTGTGGTGAACACAACCATTCTTTTGTATTAATAGTGATAGGGTTTCAATATGGACCGAAGATTCGTGTCTCTCCAGGAATCCGCCAAACCTTCAATGCCAGATGGGGACTGCTGAGACACCCAACTTGTGGACTGAGCAGCTACTGCAGTTTAAGCCTCTTCAGAGTATAGACTGCCATTGTTGGACTACCCAGGCTGTATCATAGAGACCAGTACAGGAAGAACAAGACAGGACATGGTGCTTACTGGACCTCATTTGGTGACCACGGGAAGGGAAAACCCCAGTGTGGAGCACAAGGGCAGAACTGATGGTGGTTTGGGCTTGCCAAGGAGGAGCCTTCAAACATGATACCTTTCAGCCTAATAAAGAAAAAAAATTGTAAGCTGAAGATCCTAAAACCTATGATACATGTGGCATGCATATAGGCATATTTGGAATGATGAATATTGAAAATAACATCAACAATAACAACAAAAAGACTGGGTCAAAGAACTGACTGAAACAGTGAACTTCTGCTTGAAACAGTAAACTTCTGCATTGAAAATTTTGAAAGAGACTAAGAAAAAGATGAAAAACACATTTGGCAGAATGCATGAGTTCTGGTGGGGTGGGCGGGCAGGGAGGGGGCACGGGTCTAGATTTGATCTGAAAATTTATATGAAATGAACAACACTTCAATAAAAATTGGCTTTGAAAAAAATAGTGATAGGGTAAAATGTACAGAGTACAAAGCATGCTATTTTAACAACTTAAGTATGTTATTCAGTAGCATTGAGTAGATTTACAATGTTGGGTAACATTATTATTCCAACAATATTAAATCTTTCAATCTATGAACAGAGAGCTCCTTCCACATACTTGTCTTCTTTCATTTTATTTGGCAGTGTTTTGCAGTTTTCAGTATCACAGTCTTTCATTTCCTCGGCTAATTCTCAAGTGTTTTATTTTATTTAATGCTATTATAAATGGAGTTGTTTTCTGATTTCCTTTTCAGATTGATCATTGTCAAGTGTTCAGAAATGCAACAGATTTTTGCATGTTGATTTTGTGTCCTATGACTTGATTGAATTTATTTATTAACTCAGAGTTTTTTTAATGAAATCTTTAAAAAATTTAAATTATATTTATCGTGTGCGTGTGTGTGTGTGTGTGTGTGTGTGTGTGTGTGTGTGTGTGTGTGAGTGTCTGCTTATGGGTGTACATGTACTGCAGCATGCATGTGGAGGTCAGCACACAACTTGCCAGAATCAGTTCTCTCCTTCAACCCTGTGAGTTCTGCCAAGGAATTTAGGACGTCAGGTTTGATGGAAAGTGCCTGGCTACTCTTAGAAGTTTGCTGGTACTTCACAAGGAAAATCCTATCATTATCAAAAACTTCTGGTTATTATGACCACGGATTATTTGTATTTCTCCAAATATGCTTTGACTTTAGTTAACAGTTAGCTAACAGCTCCCCGTAGCCCCAGAAGTCCTGGAACTCTGTATAGAGACCAAGCTGGCCTTGAACTCACAGAGATCCACCTACCTCTGCCTCCTGAGTGCTGGGATTAAAGGCGTGTACTACCAGCCTGTCTGTCTTTTATTGAGTTGGATCACTGTTCATGTATAAGAGAGGGAACACAGCCCAGAATGCACTGCTCCTATGGGCCATAGCTTTTAAAAGAAGCCTACCTTTAATTGAATTTTCCACTCAGTTGCACATTCATTGGTCTGCTGGGATCCCAAGGAAGCAGGCTGCCTCAGCTTTTGAGGGTAGAAATAACCTCCTAGCTTCCTTCTGCAGTTCTGCACAGTGCTCCTGGATGTGTTCTGCTGGCTAGCCCCATTCCTGTCACTCCAACTGATTGCAGGTATTGGGGGATCATGAAGACCTTTGTGTATTCAGTTCCATGATTTGCTTATGACTGCTAACCAGCATCCTCGGGTTTCCATGCTCCATCTGTTTCCTACTCCTATTTTCTCCTCCTAGAGAGGATGGCGCCTCTATTCTTTTGGAACTTTCTTGCTGAGCAGACATGGATCTGCTGCCAGCTCCCTCTGCTTTTCTTTCTAAAGATAACTGATATGGTTACTCTATTCGTTCAACATGCTTTTCAAAAAAGTACTTGCTTCTTCCTACCCACTCCCACCTCCTATACCACCCACTTCCCCTCCAGGCCATTTAAATGGAAATTCTACCCAGAATCCAGGGAAGTAAGAACATAAACATAGCACTCCACAGGTAGACAATAAAGGGGTAGCCTTTGCTTAGTATAGAGCTCTTGGCTCTCTTTCCTCATGATAACACTTTTGCTCTGACAGAATGCCTGGGGTGAGTGGAGTTAAGAGCTGATGTAGGCTGCTGAATCACCTGAGGTGGACCCTCTTCCAAAGTCAGTCACTTATGATAAGAATAATCCCAAATTATTATTATTTCCAAGGACAATGGGTTGACAAGAAGCAGCTTAGCTGGAGAATCCTAACCATGAGTCATTTTGTTTGCTAATGTTCAGGTTAGTGGCTCCCCAAGGCCCATTACTAAAGGCATGGCCTACACCTTGAGTCATTATTAGGAAGAGACCCTTCAAGGAGTAGGGCCTGGAGAGAGGTCTTTAGGTCACTGAGAGATAGTGACATCCCAATACCTTCATGTTTTCTTTGGCTTCCTAATCATGAAGTGAGCAGTTTTGCTCTGCCACATGCTCCAACCATCACAAGTCAAAAAAGCAACAGGGCCTACTGGTCATGATTGGAACAGCGAGCCAAAATGAACCTTTTCTTTTCATTGTCTTGGGTATTTTTATAATGATTGAATGTTGACTAACAGTTCATGTATTCATTTGTTTTAAGGTAGTTACTGTAGACTACTTAAGTGTTCAGCTTTGTTCTAGGTTCTCTGAATAATAAGCACAATCACTTGGGCTGCTATAGTACATCTTTTATGTCTTGTTCTAAGTGTTTAACACTGGCTCAAGAAGCCCAAATAAGCTGGTCTGATCTCAAGGGAGCTACATAACATGGTATGGTACAAACAATGATAACAGCTGCTGCCACTGGCTAGAAAGCTTACAGAAGACTAGCAAATCAGGCTGAATATGTAAATCTACCAAACAGGATTGGGATAGGAAACCATCTCAGATTCTACTACACTAGAAGACAGACTCAATTGGTTCTATGGGCTCCACAGACTGTGGCTATGCTGAGTCTGGCCCCCTCTGGTTAGCAATCTTAATAGCAGAGCTTACTTCAAGGGGGAGTGTAGAAGTTTCCCAGTTTGAAAGAGCTCATGTTTTTAGGTCTTGGCTGTGTTCTTGTTCAAGATCTTGGGCTTTCCTTAGGAGATTCCACGTTTCCTCTTCTGTTTGTCCTGAGTTAGTTGGGAGTGTCAGGTTTCAGTGTGACACCTGTGGAATGCTTAATATACCCACAGTAAGGAAGGGAAGTAATGCCTCAGCTTGGATTCCAGTGCTGAGACTTCTCATGTCACAGAGAAGGAAGGATGGTGGCCTGAAGAAGGGTGTTGCAGGCATCCATTCTCTGTAGCAGCCGTTCACAGCTTGGGGGCCTGGCTAGGCAACACCAGCGTCATTTGGTAACTTGTTCTCTCAGCAAGTTGAAGTTTAAGAAGTCCTGCAGAAGATTCTAAGTCTCATAAATGACTTAAAACTCTCTTCTCATATGTTTTATTTTAATGGAACAATAAACACCCTCATTATATGATCTAAAACAGGGGGGGGGGCAGGACTTATCTGCCTTTCTGAGCCTGTCTTCTGCAGACGGAACTCCTGCCCTGCCTGCTGGCACAGAGCCATGCCAACCAGATCCAGATGCAGGACAGTGAGAAGTTTGCTGGTGGGCCTCCTCCTTTCCGTGGCATTGCCTGTGAATTTATTTTGATGATTTCTGTTTTTTTTTCTCTGCCATCAGTGATGATTTCTGTTTAAATCCTCTTCCTCCTAAGGGCTAGTTTGCTGTCCTCGGCAGTGCACAGTGGACCTTGCACCAGGGTCAGAGCACACAGCTCTTTACCAGGGTCTCAGGGCTCATCAGCTTGCTACCAGATACACTGTGGACACCATCAACATCCTGGTTTGTGAGCACAATGTTCAGAGCCCTAAGAGGTTCCCTACACTGTCCTGGGCACAGCACCTCCTCACACTGAGCTGGCAGAGGCCAATCTTGGAGTTGCAGCAGAGCATCCAAGCGTCCTGTGGCCAGACTTTCTTCTGCATCCAGGCTTATGGGACTTGTGTCGGCTGTCTGAAGGTTGCCCACTGATTGGCACTGGCTAAAAAGAGGAAACACTGGCTATTTTTTGTCTTCACAAATCCCATTTATACCCTTCTAATTATATATAGATATTTATACTTACCTATTTCTCCAAAAAATATCTCTTATAAATTAAAAAAAAGTCAATAAACTTTGGTTATTAGACAGGACTCAGAGCTTCAAATGCAACTATGAGCTATTTTGATACAGCTTTTGTTAATTTATTTTGGCTGACATATACAAATATAAAGTTGTACATATTTATAGGGTCACATGATGTTTCATGCATATATATATATCATTTAAAACAAAACTGCTGGACATGTCTAGGTCATTAAACATCTATAATTTCTTTGTGGTAAAAATTCTGCAGTTCTGAACAAAATTACACAGTTTTTTCCTTGAGGTTTTTGAAATGTATGCTACATCACATGGATACAGCTTTTGAACTAAGGAAAATAATAATCTCAGAACAAGTGATCCCAAGTGACCAGGACCTAATTAATGACAGTGTCCATAATTTTTGCCTGTTTCCAACTAATGACCAGTCAGAGGATGTCACATACATGCTCAGCCTGTCACATGGTATCCTCAGCTTTGTCACACCAAAACTTTCTTGACAGTGCACATCTGAGACTGTCCTTTATTTTCCAGCACAAAGCCTTCTCACTGCTCTGGCTACCTTCAAGTCTCTGGTAAATCAAAGCAATAGTTGCCAAAGCCCTTCCTGTGGCAAACTCTGGATCAATATCTCTGCTTGTTCTCATTACATTGTTCTTTATTTCTTTCCACACTTACAGTGAAGGTCCCACCAAGATGTGTTTTGTGCTTTTTGCTGCCTGACCCCAACCTTTGACCAGGCATGGCACCTACAGAGGTCCTTCCTACTTTGCTGCTTAGAGTGTAGATGTGGTCAACACTGGTCTAAACACCTTTGTATTGAACTCCTTGGTCTTTTATGCTTAGTTTGGTAATCAGGTTTTGCTAATGACCAGATATTGGCTGTCATTTGTTTGGCATCCTTGGTGAACTCAGGTCATTTTTTTCTTCATCCTCCATAGTGATAGTCTTCATTGTCAATTTTACAGTATTTAGAATCATCTAGGAGATATACCTCTGGACATGTCTGTAAAAGAGTTTTCCAGAGAAGTCTAACTGAGGTGTGAAAATTTATCCTGAGAGTAGGTGGAACCATTCCGTGGGCTGGAGAGGGGAGGGGTCCTGGACAGAATAAAAAAAGAAAGAGTAAGTAGAACATTAATGTTCTCCTTTCTCTGCTTTCTGACTGAATGTAATGTGATCAGCTGCCTCCTACCACCATCCTACCACCATCGTACCACCAAACCTTCCTGATCATAATGGACCTCACCCTCAAACTGCAATACAAATAGACAGACACACCATCTTTTCCTCCCTCTCTCCCTCCACTTTCCTCCCTTCTTTCCTTCTTCCTTCCTAAGTTACTTTTGTCAGGTATTTTATTACAGAAACAAAAAAGCAACTAATGCAGAAAATTGGTACTGAAGAGTGCTGCTATTGCTGTGATAAACATGACCATGTAGTTTCACAAGCCCGTGGAACTGGTTTATGGGGAAAATTGGAGATGTAGGCTAGAAGTCCTATAATGATGTAAGCAGAGCCTAGTGGGTCATTCTGGTGGGTGTTCAGAACACCAGAATGCCAATAGAAATGCAGACAGGAAGGGGGCTGGGGAGATGGCTCAGCAGTTAAGAACATTGACTGCTCTTGCAGAGGACTGGGGTTTGATTCTCAACACCCACATGCCAGCTAACAACTATCCATTGTAAAGAGGGGTCAGTTATAAGGGAACAAGGTAGACTCCATTTTTCTATTTTGTGGAAATACACCATCTGAGAAACAGTCTCCCACCCTTAGATTCCAGGAAAAACCACAGAATATCTCAATAGCTAGCAGGGAAGGTCCAAAGGTTGTTTGTTGAAAATAACTAACAAGGAAAGACCAAAGGTTAAACATGTTTGCTCTTCCACCAGGATGTACTCAGTGAGTAAAATCTCCCCACACAGTGCCACCAAAGCTGACTTATCAGTTAAAAAAAAAATCATGCTTCCTCAGTCACTATGAATCAATAACAAAATGCCAAAACTGAAAAATTCCCCATTTGTGATTTTCCTTTTAAAAACCCAACTACTCTAGACCAAGTGCTGCTCTCTCCTCTCCGCAGCATTGGATAGGATAGCAGCCCAAGCTCAAGCCTGAATAAAGACTCATTGTACTTACATTGGAGCCACATGTCCTGGTGGTCTTTTGGGGATTCCAGTGATCTGGGCATAACACCATAACTCGAGTTTCAGGGGATCTGACACCCTCTTTTGACCTCCTCCATATTGCGAGACATGGGTGTACTTATACACATACAGGCAATACTCTCATACATGTAAAAAAATAAAAATAAAAGTAATACAAAAGAAATGTAGACAGTAAAGACTGATCATGAGATTTTCTTTGGAGCTTATAGTAAATATTTTATTAATCCTCAGAATTTTATACAACATATTTTGATCATATTCAGACACTTCTCCTATCTTCACTCCCCGTTACTACTTCCTGTCCAATTAAACTTAACTGAGCTTAATTTGTGACTAAAATGCCCTTTGTGTGGGGCCATCAACTGGAGCCTGATTAACTTATCCAGCAATACACCCTTAGGAAAACTGACTCTTCCTCTCCCAGCAACCATCTGTTGCCAATAGTTCTTCAGCGAGGGCTGGGGGTTTTTATCCACTTCCCCACCTCTCCTCTCAGATTTTGTCTGGCTTGCCTTTGAATAGGTCTTGTGCATGCTGTCATAATTTCTGAGTTCATATGAGGAACTGCCCAGTTGTTTGGAAAACACTATTTCCTTGTGTTCATCCACTACCACCTCTGCCCCCTTCTTCTGCAGTGATCCCTGAACCCTGGGAGGCAGAGGCCTGATATTGGTGTCCTATTCACAGCTAAGCACTCTGGAGTCCCTTATCCTCTACATGTTGAGAAACTGTGGGTCTTTGTTTTAACTACCATCTGCTGCAAGAAGAAGCTTGTATGGTGAGAGTTGAGAGATGTACTAACCAATGAGTCTAACAATAAGTCATTAGGAACCCCCACTTTACTCTTCCTATTTCATTCTTCCATTCTCCCTTTTATACAACTACATTCTAGCTTCCCTCCCATGAAGCTCACCCTATCATGGCCCCTGACTATTATCCTGACTTCTATGGATTTTCCAGTTAAAGTATACATATCTAAAGACTCAAAACTAGCATCTACCTGTGAGAAAGAACATGTGTCATTTGTATTTCTCTGTCTGGGTAATTTCACTCAGGATGACTATTTCCAGTTCTGTCCATTTACCTGTACATTTCATGATTTCTTTTTTCTTAACAGCTGAATAATATTCCATTGTGTAAATTTACCACACTTTCATTATCCATTTCTCAGTTGATGGACATCTAAGTTGTTTCCATTTCCTGGCTATTGTGAATAGAACATTAATGAACATGGAATGGATAGGTATGTTTATGGTAGTATACAGAGTCCGATGGATATATGCCCAAGAGTGGTATGGCTGGATCATGTGGAAGAGCTGTTCTATCTTCTTGAGGAATCTCCACGCTGATTTCCATATTAGCCACACCAGTTTGCACTGTCACCAGCAATGGATAAGAATTCCCCTTTCCCCACATTCTCGCCAGTATTTGCCATTGTTTATTTTGTAGATCTTAGCCATTCCTACTGGGGTAAGATGAAATCTCAAAGTGGTTTTAGTTTCCATTTCCCTGATGGCTAAAGATGTCGAACATTAAAAAAATATTTCTCAGCCATTTGTGTTTCATCTTTTGATAACTCTCTGTGTTTTTGAGGTTTCAGAGGCCAACAAGGACTGTGCTGGGAACTGGAGTAGAGGCTATCACATTACATATATTCTGGCAAATAATCTGGTTGCTTCCTACACATGTCCTGAAAATTTGGGTGAGGCTGAATTCAAAGTAATGATCTACCTCTTTTGGAAGAAATTTCAAGACTGCAGAGTATTTAGGCTGTGGCATAGTTACTGCATAGTGCTCTTATCCAAGTCTATAGTGAGAGCAACAAATGGAGCAAAAAGATGGAATATGTGCAGTTTGGCCATGATTTAATGTTTTCCTTTCTGGGTTTTGGTTTTGGGTCTCACCTATCATTACTATTCCCCCATTACTTTCTTTTAGAATGGGGATTTTTACTGTGTCATTATGTACCATGTTCATACTATGAAGTATATAATTTAGATTCTTCATTTTATGGGGGGGTCATAGTTAAAAGATTACCCACATCTCAAAAGAAACTCTGCACTTATATTTTTTCAAATAATTTTGGAACTGTTAGGAATTTGGAGGTTTTTAGGGATAGACTAAGTGTATTTTGCTTTATGAGTTGAACACAAGACTTTAGGGACCAGGGGTGAAATGCTATGATTTAAAAGTGATGTGTTTGTGTCTCAGATTGACCAGTGGTAGATTTTTGATGGTTAAATAAATCCTGATTGCGTTTCTTTTTTTTTTGGTCTTTTCCAGACAGAGTCTCCCTGTAGTCCCAGCTGTCCTGGAATTCGCTCTGTAGACCAGGCTGACCTTGAACTCACAAAGATCTGCTTGTCTCTGCTTCCCAAGTGCTAGGATTAAAGGCGTGTGCCACCGCACCTGGCTTTTTTTAGTCTTTTTGAGACAGGGTCTCTCTGTAGCCCCAGCTGGCCTGGAACTCACTTTGTAGAACAGGTTAGCTTTGATCTCACAGACATCTGCCTGCTTGCCTCCCTAGTGCTGGGACCAAAGCACACTCCTGCCACTGTGCCTTCCTCACTATGATGAGCTGTAATCTCAAACTACGAGACAAGACAAAACCTTCCTCTTTAAAGTTGCTTTTGTCATAACAGCTCATAAAAGTAACTAATACATTCCCTTTGTTGTCTTTTGGGCTACTGTTTTGTTATCCTTCCTGCAAATGTTGTATGTCACAAGACAGTGCCTTAAGGAGCAGAACACATACATGGATCCTGCAAGGCTAAAGTTCCAGCTGGCTTCCCAGGATTTGCAGTTCTCACTGGGGAGTTGGGACAAATCTTGGTGTGTATCTCTAATAAAACCAGAGCAGGTTTTCTGTTCATCTTGATTTTGTGTCTTGAAAGCTTGAATTGATCCCCTAACTCTCTCTCTCTCTCTCTCTCTCTCTCTCTCTCTCTCTCTCTCTCTCTCTCTCTCCAACCTGTCAGTGTTACAGATTGTCAAATCTGCTTTCAGAGGTGGCCACTAATCAGATTTGGGGCCCAAGATACAAGGTGTTCAGGCATTGCCTTCCTACCAATCACTGCCAGTTCCCACAGGGGTCTTTTGAGTATCGAATTCTGTCCTGTGCCTTGAAAACCTTCTGCTCCTAGAATGTATGCTGATTATAATTCTAATTCTGGTGCCCTTACCTGTCTCTTTCTTAGGGCAGAGAATGGATTCTAGGACCTGTCATATGCTAGACAAGTATTCTGCCACTGAGCTCCATCCCTATGCCTGCCTATCATTTGATTACTTTGTTTATTGATTATTTATTGATTATTTATTTACTTGATGTGTATGTGTGTGTGTGTGTGGTCATGTATGTGGAGGTCAGAGAACAAATTTTGAGAATCAGTTTTATACTCTCACCCGTGCCTCCTGGGTATTGACCTCAGCTCATCAGGCTTGGCAGAAAGTGCCTGTACCCACTGAGTTATCTCACCAGCCCTGGGCCTATCATTTTAAATGGCATGGTTTCCCACTAACTTGGACATTCAGTAACCAAACTGAGGAAAACTCAATTTAAAAGGAATTGTTTATGTGAGAAGAAGGAAATGGTATTTCTCAGGCCCAATGGGCAGCAGCATTTCTGATTAGTATGCTGAGCCTCAAAAAAAAAAATCCTAAATCAAGAACTGCTTCATGAAAAGATTCTTTGGTCAAAGCTAATGAGAAACTTGACAAACATTAGCAAGATCAAGCCAGACTGTTTCCCCTAGTAAATCATCATCCCCTGCCTCTTCCAGTTGCCTTCCAACATGTAGCTCTTCTTCCTGCCTCTTATGCCTCCACACCTCCTCCATCATATTCTCCTGGTTCACACCTTTCACCTTTTCCACATGATCTGCCCACTGCATTTTAAAGCCTCAAAATGCAACTTTCCTCTAAAGAGCTATCCTTTTTATGAGCTATGATACAAGCAGCTATAGAATTTAAACTTTGGGCCTGGGCTGAGAATGTTGCTCAGTGGTAGAGTGCTTGCCTACCATATAAACATGTGCTAATTTGATCCCTACAAAAATGAGCTGGGTCTGAGCTGGGTGAAGACTTAAAAAGATGTATCCAAACCTTCAAAGGACTAGAAAACATTCATAGGTGAATTTAGATTTCCTTTGGGGGTCATATGACCCAGGGTAACCTAACAGGTACATATATTGTACATGTATTGGTTGGAATCTCAAGTGTTAAATCCTCATGATAGAAACTGGCTGGGGGGAACAGAGACCCCTGGGAACTGAGGCATGCAGACTTTAGCCTGGGTTGCATAGAGGCTGCTGCTGGGCCACACCAGAGAGCTGGGGCTCAGGGTAACAGCGCGCGGGCAAAACACCCCCCCACCCTGCCAACTGGAACTCCAGAGGGAGGTTCCAATAAGTCCTACAACCAACCCAGAAGAACTGGCTGGCAGCAAATGATGTACAGTACTCAGAAGGTGTCATTTGGGCTGTTACCCACCCAGTTCTTGTGGAACAGAAAGGGAAGAATGAACTATACCTTCCAATATATAACTAAAATTGAAATCCTGAAACCTAAGCAAGTCAACACTCCATAAATGAGGAGACTCCAAGGAAGGCACCTGAAGGAATCAAGGAAAGCAATCCTCCAACATGGTGAAGAGGCACTAGAGATTCTCACCAGAATACAGGCAAAAAGTAAATGACATGCCAAAAGCACAATGAAAAAATGATATGGGAAAACTCCAGAGTAAACCCACACCAAACTCTACAGAGCCTGTGGAGGACCCCTACAATAGGATCTCTGCAGAGATAGCCCAGGATACAGATTGTAAATTAACAATCACAGATATATTCAAAGAAATCATAGAACGAAGAAGAGAGAATGAGAAACTCAGAAAGGACCTAGAGGGAGGTAATGAGAAACTCTGGAAGGAAGTGGAAACACTGAAAAGGACCCATACTGAAATGAAAATGGAAACCAACAAGCGAAACAAGGAGCTACAAGAAAAGATTGAGAAGCTCCAAAAGGATGGGGAAATAATAAAGAAAACACAAGATGAAATGAAAAAGGAAATCGAACACTCACCCAATCAACAGGAAAGAATGGGAAAAAGCCTCAGAAGCAGAATAGAGGAAGCAGAAAAAAGAATATCAGACCTAGAAGATAACACAGAATAACTAAAAAGCTCAAGTAAAGATTACAAAAAGTTTAAAAATACATAAGAATGGAACAACCAGGAAATGTGGGACACAATGAAAAGATCAAACCTCCACATCATAGGGATAGAGGAAGGGGAAGAATCCCAAGAGAATGGTATTGATCAGATTGTCAACAGAATAATAGATGAAAATTTCCCCAAACTAAAAAAAGACAAACCCATACAAATACAAGATGCACATAGGACACCAAATAGACTGGACCAAAGAAGAAACTCCCCTCACCCTATCATAGTTAAAACATTAGATGCCCAAAACAAAGACAAAATTCTGAAAGCCACAAAATAAAAACAACAAATTACATGTAAGGGGAAATCTATCAGAATTACAGCTGACTTTTCAGTGCAAACTATGAAAGCAAGGAGAACATGGACCAAAGCATTCCCAGTGCTAAATGACTATCAATGCCAACCCAGGTTACTATACCCAGCAAAAATGTCAATTCTAGTTGAAGGAAAGAGAAAAATCTTCCATGATGTAAACAAGATGAAAGAATACATATTCAGAAAACCAACCCTTTAGAGAATACTTGAAGCAATTCAAAGGACAGAGGAGGAGAGCAACTACCCCCAGACACCTTGAAAGAGAAATTAATAAAAGCAGAACCGCAGAAGTAGAAACCTAGACTAAAAACGCAAATGGATAATAAGGTGAAAGGAAGCAACACACATCTCTCAATTATAACCTTAAATATTAATGGACTAAACTCCCCAATCAAAAGGCATAGACTGGGAAGATGGATTAGGAAACAGAATCTGTCTATATGCTGTGTACAAGAAACCCTTCTCAGCCTTAAGGATAGGCACCACCTTAAAGTGAAAGGATGGAAAAAAAATATCCCAAGCAAACGGTACCAAAAAGAAAGCAGGAGTTGCTATTTTAATATTAGACAAAATAGACTTCAGAGTAGAAGCAATTAGAAGAGACAAAGAGGGCCATTACATCCTTATCAAAGGGGAAAATTAACCATGAAGACTTCACAATCATGAATATATATGCACCAAACTCCGGTGCACCAATCTTTATAAACACAACTCTACAGGCCCTTAAGGCACAGATTAACCCCAGCCCACTCATAGTAGGGGACTTCAATATCCCACTCAGTCCTTTGGACAGATCAACTGGGCAGAGAATAAACAAAGAGACATCTGAACTGAACAATACAATACAGCAAATGGACCTCACAGACATCTTCCGAATATTCCACCCAAACACCAGAGAATATACTTTCTACTCAGCACCCCAGCAAACATTCTCCAAAGCTGATCACATACTTGGACACGGAAAAAACCTTGACTCAGAAAAAGCCTTTGACGAAATCCAGCATTCCTTCATGCTTGAAGTCCTAGAGAGAATTGGACTGGAGGGATCATTCCTCAATCTAATCAAAGCCATATACAAGAAACCCACAGCCAGCATCATCCTAAATGGAGAAAAGTTAGAAGGATTCCCCATAAAAGTAGGAACCCAGCAAGGCTGCCCCTTATCACCACTCCTCTTCAATATAGTGCTTGAAACATTGGCTAGGGCAATAAGGCAAGAAAAGGAAATCAAAAGAATACTAATTGGAAAAGAAGAAGTAAAACAATCCCTTTTTGCAGACGATATGATAGTTTACCTAAGGGATGCTAAAAACTCTACCAGAAAACTCTTAGAAATGATTAGGAGTTTTAGTAAAGTGGCAGGTTACAAAATTAACCTAGAAAAATCAGTAGCCTTTCTTTACACCAACAACAAGCAACTGAAGAAGGAATACAAGGAGACCTTTCCAATCACAATAGCCTCAAAAACAATAAAATACCTAGGAATAAACCTAACCAAAGACACCAAAGATCCCTACAACACAAAATTAATAATCCTGAAGAAGGAGATTGAGAGAGACATCAGAATGATGGGAAGACCTCCCATGCTCATGGATTGGAAAAATTAATTAGTAAAAAATGTCCATTCTACCCAAATTAATATATCAATTCAATGCAATTCCAATTAAAATCCCCAGGACATTCTTCAAGGCTTGGGAAAAAATTCTAAAAAAAAAAAACAAAAAAAACCCTGAATAGCCAAAGCAACCTGAGTGAAAATAGCAATACGGGGGAATTTCTATGCCAGACATAAACTATACTACCGGTTTATAGTATAAAAAAGCTGGTACTGGCAGAAAAACAGCCTGTAGACCAATGGAACAAAACTGAAGATCCAAATTGAGCACAACAATTTCGGCCACCTCATATTTGACAAGGGGGCTAAAAGCCAATGGAGGAAGACAGCCTCTTCAGCAAATGGTGCTGGCAAAACTGAGATCACCACTTGTAGAAGATAAATAAATTAAACCCCTACCTCTCACCTGCCACAAAAATCAACTCCAATACGGATAAAGACCCAATTTGAAACCCAAAACCCTGAAGGTAGATATAAAAAAAGTTGGCAGCAACTTACAAGACATAGGTGTAAGGAAGAGACTTTCTTAATCAGACAGCAGCATGCTGCACAGGAAATAAGGTCAACAATTGACAAGTGGGGACTCTTATCAAACTCAAAAGTTTTTGTACAGCAAACAAAACAATCAAGGGAAGTGAAGAGAAAACCTACAGAGTGGAGGAAAACTTCACTGCTGATTCATCTGACAGAACACTAATTCCAGAATATAAACTACTAAAAAACAAAAAAAAAAAAAAAAACAAAGGAGTAAGAAACACAATGACTCACTCTAAAGATGAGAGAGTTAAAGGATGAACAGAGACTCACAGCAGAGGAAATAGAGATGCCTGAGAAACATCTTAAAACAGTGTTCAACTCACTAATAATAAGGAAATGCAACTTAAAACCACTTTAAGATATCATTTCACACAGATAAGGTGGCATAGGATCAAGAGAACTAATGATATCACAATGCTGGAGAGGTGGGGGAAAGGGGAACATCATCACTCGCTGGTGGGAATGCAAACTTGTACAACCACTATGGAAAGCAGTATGGAGAACACTTAAAAGTCTCAAAATGAGCTACCACCTGATCCAGCTATACCACTTTTGGGTATATATCCATCAGACCTCTTCCTACAGCAGAGATACATGTACAAACCATGTTTATTCAGCTCTCTTCACAATAGCAAAGATGGAACCAACCCACATGCCCCTCAACTGATGAGGGATACAAAAAATGTGGAATATCTACACAATGGAGTACTATGCAGTGGTAAAGAAGATGACATCATGAAATTTGCAGGTTAAGAAATGGAACTAGAAGATTTTATGCTAAGTGAAGTTAACACAGTCCCAGAAAAAAAAAAAGATGAATGGTATCCCTCCTGTGGATCGCTAAGTGCCAAGTATAAGTAAGATCAAATGAGCAACTGTTAATAATATATTCCTCATGATCTAAAGATAACTGTTTGCACTTGTATTGAATCCCATACAGGACCTTCTAGAGCTGACACTAACATGTATTTTCAGACCTCATGGACTTTAGTATATGATGAGAGGTATGTGTGACTTTTGGAGTAATGTATGGGATAAAAATAGAAAGATGTGAATCAAGAAAATACCTATGGAAATAACCTTTACACGTTTGTATCTTTGCGCTGTTCTTTGTGCGTTGCCACTGCATTTGGCACTCCTCGAAGATGATGATACAGCTTTTTATACTTTTAGCTTCCAATGTGGAATGAGGATTCTGATGGATATCCAGTTGTGAACTAGCATGCTAATGGGAATTCAGCCTCCTAGAAGATGGACTGACTTCTTTGGATTACTCTCGCAGTATAATGGAGGCCAATGCATGGGAGATCAAAGACCAGGACTCATGCTTATTGGGACTTCATTGGGGGCACATATTTAAAGCGGGGGTGGGGGGGGGGGGGGGGGGGGAAGCACATCAGTAAGGGTTTCCTTATGCATAAGTTTTTTTCTATTGTAAAAAACTGTTCTTTTTTTTTTTTTTTTTTTTTTGGTTCTTTCAAGACGTGTCTCCATGTAGCTCTGGCTGTCCTGGAACTTGATATGTAGACCAGGCTGGCCTTGAACTCACAAAGATCCGCCTGCCTCTGCCTCCAGAGTGCTAGGATTAAAGGCCTTGAACTCACAAAGATCCTCCTGCCTCTGCCTCCAGAGTGCTAGGATTAAAGGCCTTGAACTCACAAAGATCCTCCTGCCTCTGCCTCCAGAGTGCTAGGATTAAAGGCGTGCATCACCATGCCCGGCTGTAGTGTAATGTCTTAATCATAGTCTACCATCAAACATTTTAGGAGTATCTTTAATGTTTAGATAGTATATTAGCAGCATGTAACAATTACATCATAAGTTCTCAAGCAGAGGCAGTCTATTGCAAGGAACTTCTTTGCTGCCAGTTATCATAGGCTGTTTAAAGTTAGAAAACTGAATAGCAACACTGAATACTGTAGAAATGCACTTTGCTCAGTAATACTTGAGTTGTTACAATATTAGATTATCCATTTGGTTGTTACAGAAAATCCTTAACTGTAATTGATGGTTGTTGCCGTAATAGTATGTTGCCTGTATTTCTACCTCTAGTAATGGGCTTTATGTGCTAGATTTCAATATCTTTGAGCCTGGGCAAGTGCACAAGCCTTTTTAAAAAGAAACATGGTTTACTTGCACAAAACTGATCAGATTTGAGAGGTCATTAATGCTCTTGAAGTGGTTTTTGTGGATGTGAAACAAATGGTGAGAATTTGAATTGTTCCCTTATTATAGTATTGAAATTAAGTGTACTTAATTTATCTAATCATGTTCATGTGCTGATTTTATATACTTGTATCTATCAATAAACATTGTGATACTTAAAAAAAAGAAACTGGCTGGGTAGATCCAGAAACAATTCCAGGGGATCCATCTTTCCACAGAAAACCTGAGGGTAAAGCAAAGCCTGTAAATGGAGATCAAGTTTCCAAAAACCATTCCCTAAAGAGGAATTTGATAAGCAAGCAAACAAACAAGAAGATGAGAGGAGAGAGGAGCTTTGGCGAGGACTAGACATGCCCCAGGACAATAATGCCTATTAAAGAAGGTCCTGATGCACCTACAGCCCTTTCATCTCATTTTGTCATTGAGTCCAACAGGAGCTAGTCCTGTCAGTCTAACTGTAACCCTGGCAGAGGTACAGCACGTTGAAAGGGCTTTAGAACAAAAATAAGACCGAATCCAAAGTAAACTGCAGCTCTGCAGGCCAAACTACTAGTAATTTCAGTCCCTACTCCTCACCTGTGGATGAAGGGAGACACTTGTAGGTATCTTAAACTGGAAAAGAAGCAAGCCAGTTTTACACACACACACTCACATATATGCACTAATGCACACACATGCACACACACTCATGCATATACATAAGTATGTATGGGAGAGAGGGAGAGGGAGACAGAGAGATATACAGAGAGGAAAGAATAACACAAAATAAAATGAAGACAAAGCAAAATCCCCCATTTAGAATTTAAAACTATTTTTTTTGTGTGTGTGTGTGTTTTTGATACAGGGTCTTCCGTTTGTCCTAGCTGGCCTGGAACTTGCTATGTAGACCAAGCTGGCCTTGGTTCAGCTTTTTACAAGATAAGACCACACACACACCCAGACTGGGCTGGAACTCACTGTGTAGCCCAGGCTAGATTTGAATTTACAGTAATCCTCTTGCCTCAGCCCCCTAAATGCTGAGATTAAAGATGTGAGCCACCACATGAAGCAACTTTTGTGTCTTATAGATAAACATTTTATAAACTAGATTCCATGTGAGAAAAGGCATGTGGTATTTGTCTTTCTTCATCTATTTTGCTTAACATAGTGATTTCCATTTCCAGAAAAGGACATAATTTCATTTTTCTTTAGGTATGAATAATGCCCTGTCATGTGTATATACACAATTTGTGTTGATATGCATCTAGGCTATTTCTATACCTTATCTGTTAATAGTGTTACAATATACACTTTTCTCTGTGGCATCCTGATTTAGAATCTTTCAGGGATATACCCAGAGGTGGATTAGCTAGATTATGTGGTAATTCTATTTATCATTTTATTGTATAGACTCATATTTAGAAAATGGTAGAATGATACTGATGGGGGAAGGGAAGAGTATTTCCTCAGTTCAACTTCCATATTCACAAGTTCAAATAATAAGTATTCTAGAAAGTGTGGTTAAAGCAGGTGGACAAGGCTATACAGGGAGCCTAACCTAGGCAAGCACACAGGATCCCACAGGGCCCAGCAAACATCTTGCTGACTCCATATTCCAGCTGCCCATCTCTCTGAAGGGCAAGCCCAGACATATTGGCACAGGAGGGTATTTGAACTGGGCCTTCCCCAAGCCTCCAACACCTCCCCAAAGAGGATCTAACATGCTTTTCCTCCACCAAACCCCTCCTGTTTGGGAAGGCATCTCTCCCTCTTGGTACTGTTTGGTCCTACTTTTCTACCAAGCCCAGCCCCATCCACACTGCTCATTTCTAGACACAGACCCAGGGCTCTAGGGATCTTCCACCCACAAGTGGTGTCCAGCACAGCTAAGGTGTCCCTGACACCCCTCTGGGCCAGTTTGTTTTGCTCATAGCTAGAAGTGGAACTGGGATGGAATAAAGCAGGGGACGAGAGGCGGGTCCATGGCAGCACCCACTTCTGTGGGCAGGAATGAAAGTTTGAACTTCCTGTCTGTCTGCTCCCTTGAGTGTACCTAGCAGCCTCTTGCCCCCCTCACTCAAAGCCCTGCCCTTGCACTGCCTTTGCCAGGACCAGCTGCTCACCCTCTGCCCTGAAATTTGGGGACAGGGGAGCTGGTGTTAGTTACACACTGTGACATATCCTGGGAGGAAGGGAAGGAGTGCATAGTTCCTCAAAGAAGCAGAATTTGGAATATTAGCACCAGTGGACCTATGCAGGAAGCTTTCTTTTTATGCTGAACAGGACCACGTGGCCCTGCTAAGGGAAGGGGAACACAGTGCCTGCTTTGCAGACACTGTGGGGAGCTGACCCCTCAGTGCAGAGGCCAGCTGGCTACTTCCCGTAGCCCAGCCTGGGTGGTACTGCCAACTCAGGCCCTTAGCCTGGACCCATGAGACACGTGTTCCATTCTTGGCCATGAGTTCCCACCTGCCCAGAGACTGCTGAACCCTGGACAGGAATTTCAGGCTGATGGCTGATGGCCTATCTTCAGCCTGTGTCCACTCACAACACCAGCTACCGAGATTGGTGGTCCGCAAGAGGACCTCTTTCCAACCCACTGGCCACCAGAACAAAATGCAGGCCTACCTTAGCCTGTATGCACGAAATAATTGATAAAAATAATGGCCAGGAATTCTGTGATGATGTTACTATAAAATTCAAATTTATTCCTTGCTACAGCCTGCTTTTATAGACTAAATGACATCAGTTCTCAGGACCAATCATAAGTCCTCCAACTCTGAGCCACTGCACACCTTTGCCCCACCCAGCATCCCGCACTTAGGCCATCTCCTTTACTCCTCCTTGGGGTGGGGTCAGACCCTGGCTTGCAGTGCCCTGAGGTGTGCTAGCTAAAAGCTAGCTTATAATTCAAACTGGATTTTCCTACAGACCTAGAAGAGACACCATGGTCCAACTATCTCATTTCGCAGGTGGGAATGGGATTTGCTCAAAGCCTTGTAGCCAAGCCCAGAACTATTTATTCCCTAGAAACTAACCTGTCCATTTGTATAACAGCTCTCTGGAGGATAACGAGCTTTTCTCTCAATTATTGAAGGTTCATTCCAAGCCCAAGATTAAATAACTTGCTAAATTTACAGTGCAGAATTGTCACCTGATTATACTTAGGGCAGGAACCCACAAAGGAGACAGAAAGTTGAGGTCATGTGAAACTAGATGTCAGTGTCATGATCAAGACTCACTCTCATCTTCTCAGAACATCATATGCTCATAATTGCCAAGAGATAGTTTTCTTCTAGGTGGGCTTCAGTTTTCCTTTCAGAAAAATTGGCATGAGTATATGTACTATTCACTGAAGGAAAGGCATTCTTGATAGTGTGCCAAGGCCCTGGAGAGATCACCAATTGTACCCAAGAAGTTTCAAGGCGAAAAGGAAAGCAGTGTTCTTGTGAGAATTGAGTAGCATAGTGACAAAGCCTTGACAACTGGGGATGGGATCAGAGGTAATGAGCGGAGGGAAGATGAGAGAGGCTGGGCATCATCAACCCTTCTCAGTCACAAGAGATCCACTCCCCAGGCTCTGTCACTGAGGGTCCACAGACCCTCATGGCTCATGCTAGGAAAACATCCCTGCGCATGTTGGCATGCTCTTCTATTTCTCTAGTTGAGAAATGCAACTCACAGATGGGACACTGGATCCAGGAAAAGGTGGTGACCTCTCTAGGGAGGGCACCCAGTACAAACTGTGAGGAGAGGAAGAGGAGGGAGGAGGAGGAAGAGGAAGAGGAGGAGGAGGAAGAGGAGGAGGAGGAAGAGGAAGAGGAGGAGAGGAAGAGGAGGAGGAGGAAGAGGAAGAGGAGAAAGAGGAGGAAAAGGGTGGCAGCAACCCATTGAAGGAACCTGCACCAATGGACACTGTCCACTAGATACCACCGTGTTCGGCCTGGGGTCGATGTTCTCTTTGCCTTGCATTTGATGACTGACCCCCTCTTGTCTGAGAACTTGAGTTGGACAGAGGCCTTTGGTCCTGCACGTTCCTTCTCTTCGTCCTTTCTGGGTCATTCTTTTCATCTTGCTCCTAGTTTCGGGTTTTGTGTTCTTTGGGTGACTGGGACCTGGATCCACATAACTGTTCTCTGGGCTTCCCAAAGCACCACATGGGCGGATGGTCCCAGAGCTCCTGGCTGCCAACTGCTTCATTATGCCCCTTGAGCTCTGCGATTTCCCAATGTCCTTGGTACTTGTCTGGGGATCTGGGAAGTTCATCTTCCAGACAGAAGAATTAGCCATCCAGGGGTTAGGATTTGACTCCTTAGCCTCAGCAGAGCCCTTGCTCATCCTAGAGCTCCCCAGGGGCTGAGGAATCCATCACAGGGTGAAAGGGGGAGTCCAGAAAGGAGTGTAACCAGAAGAAGGCCAGGCCAAAGGACTGATAATGAGTGAAAGGTTGGGAGGTCAGTAGAAGTGGATCCCATGATTCTCTCCTGAGGCTTTAGTGAGGAAATTGTCATCTTTAAACATCCAGACCCCTGAAGGGTTCTTCTCCTGCTTTGAACCATTGAGAGACATTAGCATGGTTGCCTGCAGCAGGGTGATCAAAGGGCTGCTGAGGCTAAGGAAGAATGAGCCACTTCAATCTCCTGGAAAGCGCAGCCACCGTTAACAGGACCTCAGTATAGCTAATGCACAGGGCTCTCTCCAGCTGTTGTTCCCCTTTCAGCTGCTGACTTGTCCTGAGGGCAGCAGTGCCAAGGGCCCTGTGACTGCCTGGGTTCCACAAGTTCTCCACATGATACTTGGGATCTTGAGAGGAAAAGGATACCATGGCTGATCTTCACAGGAGCCATTGCAGGCTGACTAGCCATCCCAAGCACAAGGCAAATGTGCTTCCTCCCAAGTTCTTCCATCACCACATTGACATTGCCTATGATTTGGTCTTGTCAGCTTGTAGAAGAATAAGAATCTTCTTATTACTCCTTTTTTTTCCTGCCTTTTATTTTTAATATTTTATTTATTATTTGTCATTATTTTTATGTGTCTGAGTGTATTGCCTGCATGCATGTAAATGTGTCCTGCAGTGCCCACAGAGGTTAGAAGAGGGCATTAGATTCCCCTGGAACTGGAGTTATGGAAGGTTGCCAGAGGCCATGTGAGTGCTGGGAATTGAACCAGGTTCTCTGCAAGAGAAGCTCTTCACCTTCTTTTCCTGCCTTTTAAATTCTTGAATTACAAGGAAAATGAAGCTGATCAAGATCCCTCATCCATGAACCTTCAGGAGTTGTTGCTACTTGTCTCTGTTAATTCTAGATTTCCATAGTGTCTGCACTAATTTACATTTTTTTTCCAGGCGCTCTCTCACCGCCCCCCCCCGCCCCTCTTCCTTTCTGTTCTATTCCACAGACCCTTCATTACAGAGGAGGACTGGTGTCATCTTTATTTATCACTTCATAGAATTCCGTTGTGTAGATGTACCACATTTTCTTTATCCTCTTCTTAAAAACCTTATGGTCAGTGCTCAACGTTGCTAATAATTAAAGAAATGCAAATTAAAACCACTTTAAGATTTCATCTTACTCCAGTAAGACTGGCTAGGATAAAAAAAAAAAGTATACCAAATGCTGGAGAGGTTGTGGGGAAAGGGGAACACTCATCCACTGCTGATGGGAATGTAAACTCATACAACCCCTATGGAAAGCAGTGTGGAGAACTCTTAAAAGTCTCCAAATGAGCCTACCACCTGACCCAGTCATACCACTCCTGGGTATATACCCATAAGACTCATCCTATCACAGAGATACTTGCACATCCATGTTTACTGCAGGCTCTATTCACAATAGAGAAGAGCTGGAAGCAACCCAAGTGTCCCTCAACCGACAAGTGGATAAAGAAAATGTGGTACATCTACACAATGGAATTCTACGCAACAGTAAATAAAGATGACATCATGAACTTTTCAGATAAATGGATGGAACTAGAAGCCATTATGCTAAGTGAAGTAACACAGTCCCAGAAAAACAAATGGTGTCCCTCATTTGTGGATCCTAGCTCCAAATCTCTATTTCTAAGGCAAACTGAATAATTATTTTTTTTCTTTCCTTTTTAGTAAATATAATACCTGATGTTACTCATCAACTTGCTATGTAATGTAGGAATGTAAAGTAATATTTTTTCCTTTACCTGCATACAACTTTACTGGCAAAATGTGAATCCCTAAACATGTTTTGGAATTAACCTATAGTTTATTATTTTCAGATATCACAATTTTGGTATATGTGTGGTGTGTGTATATACATATTTTGGAGTGATACATATTGGAAGGAATAACAACAACAACAAAAAGACTGGGTCAAAGAACTGACTGAAACAGTAAACTTTTGCCCAAAACAGTAAACTTCTGCATTGAAAAATTTCAAAAAGACTGAGAAAAAGATGCAAGACATGTATGGTAGAACGCATGAGCTCTGGTGGGGTGGGGGGCAAGGAAGGGGAATGGGTCTAGATTTGATTAAGAAATCTTGTATGAAATGTATAAAACTGCGGGGCTGGAGAGGTAGCCTAGCAGTTAAGAGTGCGACTGCTCTTGGAGAGGACCCGGGTTCAATCCCCAGCACCCACATGGCAGCTGAGAACCATCTTTAACTCCAGTTCCAGGGGAATCCGACACCCTCTTCTGACCTCCACGGCATTGCACAACACGGGTGCACAGTCCTACATGCAGACAGTACATTCATACACATAAAAATAAATAAATAAACAAATAAATAAATAAATAAATAATTTTTAAAAAAATGTATAAAACTTCAATAAAAAGATATAAATTAAGACACAAAAGTGTAAACTATAGGGGGAATTCAACATTTTAAAGTTTAAGAGGATTTCATCCTTTTGAGACAGGGTCTCCTTGTAGCCCCAGCTGGCCTGGAACTTACTATGGAAACCAGGCTGGCCTCAGTCTCATAGAGATCCACCTGCCTCTGCCTCCTAAGTGCTGGGATTAAAGGTGTGCACCTCCATGCCCAGCCCATTTTAAAGTATTTTTAAGCAATGAAATGGAAATAGCTATCTGCTTAAAGCAGAACAAATATGATTCTTTATGTTAACCTTGTGATAACCTCCCCCCACACACACACCAAAAAAACCCCTTACGGTAAAAAAAAGAGACAGCTGGTCCAGGCCATTTGCAACCTAAAATATCACCATATTGGATCTGATTGGCCCTGCTGGGGCTAGCCCACATAGCTTAAAGGAACTGCATATAATAACAATAGAGGTTAATTCTAAGGGGCAACAGGTGACTCATGTGGTGGCAACCATGGATTCTCATCTTATGGGAGAGGACCACCTACAGGGGGGCAAATGTGTCTTTGCCTTAGAGAAGCTAGTTTGCACACTGCTTTAGGCAAAATTTGGGGGTTTGCTTTCATATGGGGAGAACGTTAGGCAATATAAAACAATCAATGTCCCATTTCTTTCCAGAATAAATGGATGGATGGACAAGGTGAACAGTAGTACAGTTTCAGGTCATAAGGTGACAAGACTTAGCAGAATGTTAACTCTGCCAGCAACTTGGCATACATGGTAGGGGGCCCAAGGGTAATACATCGTAGCAGGCTGAAACTACCTGAGTAAATACCACTTTGCGATAAAACTTATTTTATGGGTCACAGGGTGTCCTATAAAGAAGAAACCCTAAGTCTTAAAACAACACTGGCTGGCGTGACTCAGTGGTAATATGCCGCATTCTGTTACGTTTACATGTGAAGTGCAGGAAGGGTCCAGCTTTTCATATTTAAGGGGTGGGCTCTTGTTCGCATTTGGAGAGAACCCAGCCTAGAAATACATGGTTTCTCTTGACCCTTCCATTTTATTTTATTTTGTATTATACTTAATTATTTATTTGGCTGCAAAGGTTGAACCTGGGGACTTGCAGTTGCCAAACGAACATATATTCTGTGGATGAGCCACAGCCCCAGGTGGACACTTCATTCACATTTTGTTCAGGTGGGTGATTTTTTTAATTAATTAATTAATTAATTATTTTCTATGTGTATGAGTGTACTGTCTGCATGTAGGTTGGTGCACCCGTGTCATGCAGTGCTGTGGAGATCAGAAGAGGGCGTCAGATTCCCCTGGAACTGGAGTCGAAGACAGTTCTTAGCCGCCATGTGGGTGCTGGGAATCTAACCCAGGTCCTCTGCAAGAGCAGTTGGTGCTCTTAAACGCTGAGCCATCTCTCCAGCCCCCAGGTGTGTGATTTTTAAGTTCCTCCTCCTCCACTTCCTTTATTCCTTTTCTTTCTTTGCCTTCTGATTGAATTTAGGGCTTCCCACAGGCTAGATAAGCACTCTACCATTGAGCTACATCCCAGTCCTAGGTTTATTAAATGTTTTATACATTATTTACTTCGTGTGCCTGTGCACACACATGTGTGTTCATGCCATGGTGCACGTGTGGAAGTTTCTCCTTCTACCATGTGAGTTTAGGGGATCAAACTCAGGTTGTAGGGCTTGGTGGCAAGGGCCCTTACTTTACCTCTTGGGGGCCACCTTGCCCACCCCTTGCTTTTCTGAGGTAGAGTCTTAGTATATACCTCCGGCTGGCCTTGAATTTACTATGAAGCCTAGGTTGGCCTCAAGATCACTATCTTCCTGCCTGTGGTGGTTTGAATGAGAGAATGAGATTGCTCCCTGAAGGCTCCACGTATTTGAACATTTTGTCCCCAGTTGGTGGTGCTGTTTTGGGCGATCTGAGAAGGTGTGGCCATGCTGGAAGAAGCATGCCATTGGGGGTGGACTTAGAGTTCAAAAGGCCTTGTCGTCTCTAGTTGCCCTCCGCTTCCTGTGCGGGCTTGAAGATGTGAGGCTCTGCTTTCTGCTCCTGCCCGCCGTGCCTCCCCGCCATGATGAACTCTAATTTTCCTGGAACTGTCAACCATAAGCTCAAATAAACTCTTCCTTTTGTTAAGTTCTCTTGGTCTTGTTCGTTTTATCACAGGAACAGAAAAGTGACTAATACAGTGCCTCTGAGTAATATCCTCAGCCCTGTCTTCATTGTTTAAAAGCAAGCACCTGAGAATATTTCTAACCATGTTTCAAAGTCATAATCTGTGAGTGGATCTGTTGTCTCACAATTCTTTTCCTACTAGCTAACTTCTTTGCTATTACTCTTTGTTGTTAGTGACAGGAAAGAGGGACCTGTGAGACCTCAACTTGCACTGTGGGCTGGGTCAGCTCAGGCTCCTCATTTCCTCCAGTTTTCAGGGGGACAACATTGGTTCCCATGCTCTTGTGTCTGGGCTTCAGGGGAGTTGGCGGTTCACATAGTCCACATCTTCCAGAAAGTGCTGCTTCCCCTGTAGAACCTATCATGCTCCTGACGCCAAAGAAAAACACTTGTCAACCGAAATGCAAGGGGTTGGGTCATTAATGCTAAGATTTAAAAGACATTCCAAGGCGTTTACCAAAAGGTATATGCTAGACTCAGCATTCGGGTTCTGTGTATGTGTTTCCGACTCTCACCTCTACAGCCCTACCCACCAATGCACTCTCGAGCACCACTGTGGGTGTACTTTGGACTCGATGCTCTGACTTGCAGTCTAGGAATTTTATTTCCTTTTTAATATTTTATTTGTTATTTTTATTTTATGTGTATGAGTGTATTGCCTGCATCTATGTAAGTGCATTCACGTTGTGCAGTGCCCATGGAGATCAGAAGAAGGCATCATGATCTGGAACGTACAGGTGGTTGTTAGCTACCATGTAGGTGCTGGGAGCCAAACCTGGGTCCTTTGCAAGAGCAGCCAGTGCTCTTAATCACTGAACCATCTCTCAGCCCCAGATTTTTATTTCTTTAAAAAAATTGAAATATGCTTTATTTTTTTGTTTTTAATTTTTTTAAATATTTTATTTATTATTTATTTATTTAATTTGAATAAATGTACTCTCTGTATGTAGGTTTGTGCACCCATGTCATACAATGCCGCGGAGGTCAGAAGAGGGCATTGGATTCCCCTGGAACTGGAGTTCTCCTGGAATTGGAGTTACAGATGGTTCTCGGCTGCCATGTGGGTGCTGGGGATTGAACCCAAGTCCTCTGCAAGAGCAGTCGGTGTTCTTAACCACTAGGCCATCTCTCCAGCCCGAAATATGCTTTATTTTAAATGTCACATAAAGTGTACATATTTATGGAGTATCACATGATATTTTGATACATGTATGTATTGTATCATGTTCAATCAGGGTAAACCTATCCATCTCCTCAAAAAAATCATTTCTTTATGGTAAAAACATTCAAATTCCCTTCTTGTCACTTTTACAGGTGCCCCACATGTATTCCCCCCCCCCTTTTTTTGGTCTTTTTTTGAGACAGGGTCTCCCTGTAGCCCCAGCTGTCCTGGATCTCACTCCGTAGACCAGGTTGGCCTTGAACTCACAGAGATCCACCTGCCTCTGCCTCCCTAGTGCTGGGATTAAAGGCATGAGCCACCACATCCGGCACTAAAGACAGTTCTTAGCTGTCATGTGGGTGCTGGGAATTGAACCTGGGCCCTCTGAAAGAACAGTCAGTGCTCTTAACCTCTGAGCCATCTCTCCAGTCCTGTATTTCCCTTCTTTAACTTCATCCTAGCACCTACCTGTTGGCTTTTCCTCACCCCTTCTTCTGCCTTCCCTACCCTTCTGCTACTTCTCCACCATTCCACTCCATTTCTATGAAGTTAGCTCCATAGACGGCCCGCATCACAGGTGAAATCTTGTGACATTTCCCTGTGCCTTCTTATTTCAAGATTTTTTGGTTTGTTTACATGTGTATGTACACATGCAGCTATAGGGATATGGGGGGGGGCATGTGGTCAGAGGTCAACATCAGGTGTCTTCCTGTCATTCTTCACCTTACTTTTTGAGACAAGATCTCTCACTGAACTCATTTGGCTAGACAAGCTGGCCAGTGTAATCCAAGGATTTGCCTGTCTTGTCTCTCTCTCCCCAGTGTTGGGTTACAGAGGTATTTGACTGTGCCCAACTTTTACATAGGTCCTAGGGATCTGAACTCATGTCTTCATGCTTGCACAGCAAGCATGTTACCATTAAGATTGTATCATGTATTTTAGAAATAAGGAAACTTGGGCTTGCTGTGCGGTGGCTTAGCAGTGGAGCATGCATGAGGCCCTGAGCTCAGTACCCAGCACGAGCATACACACATACACACACACACACACACACACACACCATATATGCATCTATTTGTATACATATATCTGAAAGATCAGTATCAAATCTTGCTATGTAGCTTTATTTTTAATTAATTTTTTTGCATTTACTTATGTATGTGTATGCAGGCATGTGAAAGTCAAAGGCAGTTGGTTTGTCTCCTTCCATCATGTGGGTTCTGAGTGTTGAACTCAGGTCATCAGGGCTGGTAGTAAATATCTTTATTCACTGAGGTATCTATTGTTCAGGGCCTGCTTTGTAGCTTTAAGTGGGCTTTGGGTTGGGAGTTAGGGATTTATATGTAGCAGGAGAGCTTGCTCTGCTTCACTCTGTTGAAAATCAACCCTAACACAAGGGTGGTTTTTTGCTATTATTGTTGTTAGTGTGTGTGTGTGTGTGTGTGTGTGTACACACTCATGCACATGCTGAGAAATAATCTTATCTTTCTCAATCTTTATTTATTTATTTTTTTTGGCCAGGAAAAAATGTATACAAATTAGTTGGGCATAGTGGCGTATGCCTTTAATCCCAGCACTTGGGAGGCAGAAGCAGGTGGTTCTCTGTGAGTTCAAGGCCAGCCTGTTCTACATAGTGAGCTCTAGGCCAGCTGGGACCCTGAAGCAGGTGGTTCTCTGTGAGTTCAAGGCCAGCCTGTTCTACATAGTGAGCTCTAGGCCAGCTGGGACCCTGTCTCAAAAAGACCAAAAAAAAAATATATATATATATACAAATGTCCCTCATTTCACGACGAGGTTGGATCCTGATGCATATTGTTAAATCCAGAACATACCGAATACTTCCAACTTTCTATACACAGCTCAGCTTCCCCTACTTTAAGTGTGGTTTGAATACTTATGTCAGCCCACAGCTGGGCAAAGCTACCTGACTCAATGCCTGTTTAATACAATGTGGGCCATCTTATGTAATATACTGAAAACTATACTGAAAATAAAATACAGGATATCTGTATGGTACAGGTTTACATGGTCATAAAGTTGAAAAAATTTTAAGTTGAAGCATGATAAGTGAGGAATTGTCTAGCTGGATGTCTCAGGGCATTTTATTCCTTACAAGTTGGTTGGCTAACTTTGCCTGAAAGCCACACTTGGACTGCCACCCACTATTCACAAGCTAAGAATGGTTTTCACATCGTTGAGTGGTTTTGTAAGCACCTACTCAGGCTCCTGGCTCTCAAAGCCTAAAATGTTTACTATTTGACCCATTAAGAAAAGTCTGCCAAGCCCACTGTACAAGAGAAGGATGAATAAGCCTCTCAGCGATGCCTCTTGAGAGCCTGGTGGAGCAAAAGGAAAACTCTGGGAGTGAAAAAGAGCGAGTAGCTTTTATCTAGCTCGTGCAGCTTTATTTATGTTTATATATGTGACTTTGACAGTGTCATGGGTCTTGGGTTATGTTGTTGGTGTGATTCAAAGTCTTCATGTCTGAGATTGCCCCATTTAGTAAGCAAATAAAAGCAAAACAAAGCAAAACACAGATAAAGACCCATCAAATGAAAATACAGTTGAAGCTTGTGGGAAGATCATGACTTGAATTACTGTAGTAGGTATGCAGTTGACGTAATCTCAGAGCAGCAGGGATTGTTTTAACATTTCTCTGTCCAAATACATGTGTTTCTCATCCTCATGTTGCTCAGCNAAGTCCTAGAAGAATTGGACTGGAGGATCATCCTCAATCTAATCAAGCCATATAAGAACGGCCATCTAGCCAAGCATCATCCCTAAAAGGTGTGGTGAAAAGGTTAGAGATGATTCCCCAGAAAATTAGGAACCCAGCAAGGCTGCCCCTTATACCCTCCTCTTTCATATAGTGCTTGAAAACATTGGCTAGGGCATAATGCAAGAAAAGAAATCAAAAGAATACTAATTGGAAAGAAGAGATCAAACTATACCTTTTTGCATACGATATGATAGTTTACCTAAGTTATGCTAAAAACTCCTACCAGAAAAACTCTTAGAAATTATAGTGGAGTTTTTTAGTAATGTGGCAGGTTACAAAAGTAACCTAGAAAATCAGTAGCCCTTCTTTTTCTTTACAAAGCAACCAACAACAAGCAACTTAATAAGGAATACAATTATACCCTTTCTCACTCACAATAGCCGCAAAACAATAAAATACCTAGGAATAAACCTATAAGACCAAGTACACCAAAGAAATCCCTATACAAACAAAAAATTATAAACTCCTTGAATAATGATATTTAGAGATCATCAGAATATTGTAATGACCCTCCCATGGCTCATTTATTTTAAAAATTATATATAAAAATGTCCATTCTAAAGCCCAAATTGAATATATCAATTACATGCAATTTTCCAATTAGAATCCCCATGAATTTCTTCATAGGCTTGGGAAAAAATTCTTATGTCATATGGAACACAAAAAACCCTGAATAGCCAAAGCAACCTGAGTGAAAATAGCAATACAGGGGAAATTTCTATACCAAACAATAACTTACGACAACAGTTATAGTCGTAAAAGCAGCTTGGTACTGGTACGAAAACAGACCTGTAGACCATGGAACAAAACTGAAGATCCAAACTCGAGCACATACAAATTCAGGCACCTCATATTGACAAGAGGGCCAAAAGCTCAATGGGAAGAAACAAGAGCATCTTCAGCAAATGGCTGGCAAAACTGTATCACCACTTTGTAAAGAATAAAAGTAAACCCCTACATCTCACCCGGCACAAAAATCAACTCCAAACGGATCAAAGACCTCATTGTGAAAACCAAAACCTTGAAAAAGGTGGTTAGAAGAAAAAGTTAGCAGCAATTACAAGACATAGGTGTAGGAAGAAACTTTCTAAACCAGACAGACTGCTCAAACAAGGAAATAAGGTCAAACAATTGACAAGTGGGTTCTTATTAAACTCAAAAGCTTGTGGACAGCAAAAGAAACAATAAGGGAAGTGAAGAGAAAACCACAGAGTGGGAGGAAACCTTCACTGCTGAGTCATCTGACAGAAACTAACTTGCAGAGTATGTAAACTACTAAAAAAAAAAAAAAAAAAAACAAGGAGGAAGAAAAAAATGACCTCACTCAAGAGATGGAGTAAAAAGAGCTGAACAGAGAATTCACAAGCAAGGAAATAGAGATGGGCTGAGAAACTCTTAAAAAGTGTTCAACATCACTAATAAGTAAGGAAATCAACTTAAAACCACTTTAAAGAAGCATTTTCACACAGATGGTGGCTAGGATCAGGATTACGAATGATACCAAGTGCTGAGAGGTGTGGGGAAAGGGAAACACGCATCCCACTGCTGGTGGGAAATGCAAACGTGTACAGACCACAGGGAAAGCAGGATGAAAACACTTAAAAGTCTCAAAATGAGCCACCACCTGATCCAGCTATACCACTTTTGGGAATATACCATCACCTCTCCCGACAGCAGAGAGACATGTAACACCATGTTTATTGCAGCGCTCGTCACATAGCAAAGAGCTGGACCAACCCGATGCCCCTCAACTGATGAGTGGGATCGAGAAAATGGTGGTACATTTTACACAATGGAGTAATATGCAGTGGTAAGAAAGATGACATCATGAAATTTGCAGTTAAAGAATGGAACTAGAAGAGTTTTATGATAAGTGAAGTAACACAGTCCCAGAAAAAAAAAAGATGAATGTAATCCCTCATCTGTGATGCTAGTACCAAGTACCCAGATATAAGACAAAATGAGCAATGGTAATAATATATTCCTCATGAGCTAAAGACAACTGTGGCGCGTGTATTGGGAATCCCTACACAAGTTCTAGAGCTGACATAACACATATTCTCAGACCTCTTCGATTTTTGGTACATGATAGAGGGTAATGTGTGCATCTTTTTAGAGTAAGATGGGATTCAAATGGAAAGATGTGATCAAGAAATATGACATGGAAAAAACATACAGTTTGTATCTTGGATGTTATTTGGGGTGACTATCACTGCATTTGGCACTCCTCGAAGACCATGAGATACAGCTTTTTTTTACTTTTTGAGCCTTCCCAATGTGGAATGAGGACTGTGGAGATACCCAGCTTGTGACTAAGCAGCTAATGTGAATTGAGCCTCATCGGAATATGGACTGCTGTTGTTGGATTACCTCGGCAGTATCATGGAGGCCAATGCAGGGAGATCAACACAGGACAGGACTCAGCGTATGGGACTTTATTTGGGGGCACAATATTTACAGCAGAAGCACATCAGTAAGGGTTTCCTTCTGCAGAAGGTTTTTTTGTAGTGTAATGTCCCTTTTTTTTTTTTTTTTTTTTTGTCTTTCAAGACAAGGTCTCCATATAGCTCTGATGTCCTGGAACTGAGATTAGACCAGGCGGGCCTTGAACGCAGCAAGATCCGCCTGCCTCTGCTCCAGAGTGCTAGGATTAAAGCCTTGAACTCACAAAGATCCGCCTGCTCTGCTCCAGAGTGCTAGGATTAAAGGCCTTGAACTCACAAAGATCCTCCTGCTCTGCCTCCAGAGTGCTGGATTAAGCGTGCATCACCATGCCCGGCTGTAGTGTAATGTCTTAATCATAATCTAACATCAAATATTTTAGGAGTATCGTTAATGTTTAGATAGTATATAAGCAGCATGCAATAATGACATCATAAGTTCTCAAAGCAGAGCAAGTCTATTGCAAGGAAACTTCTTTGGCTGCATTTATCATATGCGTTTAAATAAAAACTGAATAGCAACACTGATACTGTAGAAATGCACTTTACTCAATAATACTTGAGTTGTCGCAATATCTGATTATCCATTTGGTTGTTTACAGAAAATTCTTAACTGTAATTGATGGTGTTGTTGCCGTAATAGTATGTTGCCTGTATTTCTACCTCAGTAATGGCTTTATGTGCAGATTTCAATATCTTTGCCTGGGCAGTGCAACAAGCCGTTTTAAAAAAGAAGACATGGTTAATTACTGACAAACTGATCAATTTTGAGAGGGTCAATTAAATGCTCTTGAAGTGGTGTTTTTGTGGATGTGAACAAATGGTTAGAAATTTGAAGGTTCCATTGAGTATGTATTGAAATTAAGTGTACTGTAATTTATCAATCTGTCATAGTTCGGATTTTTATTACTTGTAGCTATCAATAACATTGTGGATACTAAAAAAAAGAAACTGGCTGGGTAGATCCAGAAACAATTCCAGGGGATCCATCTTTCCACAGAAAACCTGAGGGTAAAGCAAAGCCTGTAAATGGAGATCAAGTTTCCAAAAACCATTCCCTAAAGAGGCTTTGATAAGCAGCAAACAAACAAGAAGATGAGAGGAGAGAGGAGCTTTGGCGAGGACTAGACATGCCCCAGGACAATAATGCCTATTAAAGAAGGTCCTGATGCACCTACAGCCCTTTCATCTCATTTTGTCATTGAGTCCAACAGGAGCTAGTCCTGTCAGTCTAACTGTAACCCTGGCAGAGGTACAGCACGTTGAAAGGGCTTTAGAACAAAAATAAGACCGAATCCAAAGTAAACTGCAGCTCTGCAGGCCAAACTACTAGTAATTTCAGTCCCTACTCCTCACCTGTGGATGAAGGGAGACACTTGTAGGTATCTTAAACTGGAAAAGAAGCAAGCCAGTTTTACACACACACACTCACAATATATGAACTAATGCACACACATGCACACACACTCATGCATATACAGAAGTATGTAGGGAGAGAGGGAGAAGGGAGCAGAGAGATACCACAGAGAGGAAAGAATAACACAAAATAAAATGAAGACAAAAGCGAAAATCCCCATTTAAATTAAAACGATGTTTTTTGTGTGTGTGTGTTGTTTTTTTTTTTTTTTTTTTTTTTTTTAGTCCCAGTTGGCCTGGCACGTGCTATGTAGACCAAGCTGGCTTGGTTCACTTTTTAACCAGATAAGACCACACAACACACCAGACCTGGTCTGGGATACTCACTGTTTCTCCGCCTGACTTCTTGGATTACAGTGACATCCTCTTTGCCTCTCCCCCTAAATGCTGCTATGTAAGAAGATGTGAGCCACCACATGAAGCAACTTTTGTGTCTTATAGATAAACATTTTATAAACTAGATTCCATGTGAGAAAAGGCCATGTGGTATTTGTCTTCTTCTATCTATTTTGCTTACATAAGTGATTTCGCATTTCCAGAAAAGGACATAATTTCCATTGTTATCTTTTAGGTATGAATAATGCCTGTCATGTGTATATACACAATTTGTGTTGATATGCATCTAGGCTATTTCTATACCTTATCTGTTAATAGTGTTACAATATACACTTTTCTCTGTGGCATCCTGATTTAGAATCTTTCAGGGATATACCCAGAGGTGGATTAGCTAGATTATGTGGTAATTCTATGTTATCATTTTATGTATAGATCATATTTTAGAAAATGGTAGAATGATACTGATGGGGGAAGGGAAGAGTATTTCCTCAGTTCAACTTCCATATTCACAAGTTCAAATAATAAGTATTCTAGAAAGTGTGGTTAAAGCAGGTGGACAAGGCTATACAGGGAGCCTAACCTAGGCAAGCACACAGGATCCCACAGGGCCCAGCAAACATCTTGCTGACTCCATATTCCAGCTGCCCATCTCTCTGAAGGGCAAGCCCAGACATATTGGCACAGGAGGGTATTTGAACTGGGCCTTCCCCAAGCCTCCAACACCTCCCCAAAGAGGATCTAACATGCTTTTCCTCCACCAAACCCCTCCTGTTTTGGGAAGGCATCTCTCCCTCTTGGTACTGTTTGGTCCTACTTTTCTACCAAGCCCAGCCCCATCCACACTGCTCATTTCTAGAACACAGACCCAGGGCTCTAGGGATCTTCCACCCACAAGTGGTGTCCAGCACAGCTAAGGTGTCCCTGACACCCCTCTGGGCCAGTTTGTTTTGCTCATAGCTAGAAGTGGAACTGGGATGGAATAAAGCAGGGGACGAGAGGCGGGTCCATGGCAGCACCCACTTCTGTGGGCAGGAATGAAAGTTTGAACTTCCTGTCTGTCTGCTCCCTTGAGTGTACCTAGCAGCCTCTTGCCCCCTCACTCAAAGCCCTGCCCTTGCACTGCCTTTGCCAGCCAGACTGCTCACCCTCTGCCCTGAAATTTGGGGACAGGGGAGCTGGTGTTAGTTACACACTGTGACATATCCTGGGAGGAAGGGAAGGAGTGCATAGTTCCTCAAAGAAGCAGAATTTGGAATATTAGCACCAGTGGACCTATGTAGAAGCTTTCTTTTTGGTGCGAACAGGACCATCGGTGGCCTGCTAAGGGGAGGGGACACAGTCCATGCTTTGCGACAACTGTGGGAGCGACCCTCAGTGCAGAGGCAGCTGGCTACTTCCCGTAGGCCACCTGGTTGGTTACTTTGCCAACTCAGGCCTTAGCCATGGACCCATGAGACCGTGTTCCACTTCTTGGCCTGAGTTTCCCACCTCCCAGAGACTGCTGAACCCTGGCAGGAATTTCAGTGCTGATGGCTGATGCCTATCTTCAGCCTGTGGTCCACTCACAACACCATCTACCGAGAGTGGTGGTCCGCAAAGGAACCCTCTTTTCCAGCACCACTGTCCACCAAGAACAATGCAGGCTATCTTGAGCCTGTATGCACGAAATAATTGATAAAAATAATGGCCAGGAATTCGTGATGATGGTTACATAAAATTCAATTTATTCTGCTACAGCCTGCTTTTATAAAATAGACATGAGTTCCAGAGACCAATCACAAGCCCATCCAATCCCTAGCCACTGCACACCTTGCCCCACCCAGCATCCCGCATTAGGCCATCTCCTTTACTCCCTCCTTGGGGTGGGTCAGACCCGGCTTGCAGTGCCGGAGGTGTGCTGCTTAAAAGCGTAGCTTATAAGTTCAAACTGGATGTTTCCTACAGACCTAGAATACAGGACCATGTTCCACTATCATAGTTTCCATGTGGAATGGGATTTGCTCAAAAGCATTGTAGCAAGCCAAATCATTTATTCCCTAGAAACTAACTGTCCCCATGTTGTTAATCAGGCTCTCTGGAGGATAACAGCTTTTCTCTAATTATTGAGGTCATTCCAAGCCCAAGATTAAATAACTGCTAAATTTACAGTGCAGAATTGTCACCTGCTTATACTTAGGGAGGAACCCACAAAGGAGACAGAAAGTTGAGGTCATGTGAAACTAGATGTCAGTGTCATGATCAAGACTCACTCTCATCTTCTCAGAACATCATATGCTCATAATTGCCAAGAGATAGTTTTCTTCTTCTTTAGGTGGGGCCTTCAGTTTTTTCCTTTCAGAAAAATTGGCATGAGTATATGTAAGCATTCACTGAAGAAAGGGCATTCTTGATAGTGTGCCAAGGCCCTGGAGAATCACCAATTGTTACCCAAGAAAGTTTCAAGGCGAAAAGGAAAGCAGTGTTCTTGTGAGAATTGAGTAGCATAGCGACAAAGCCTTGACAACTGGGGATGGGATCAGAGGTAATGAGCGGAGGGAAGATGAGAGAGGCTGGGCATCATCAACCCTTCTCAGTCACAAGAGATCCACTCCCCAGGCTCTGTCACTGAGGGTCCACAGACCCTCATGGCTCATGCTAGGAAAACATCCCTGCGCATGTTGGCATGCTCTTCTATTTCTCTAGTTGAGAAATGCAACTCACAGATGGGACACTGGATCCAGGAAAAGGTGGTGACCTCTCTAGGGAGGGCACCCAGTACAAACTGTGAGGAGAGGAAGAGGAGGGAGGGGAGGAAAGCGAAGAGGTGGAGGAGGAAGAGGAGGGGAGGAAGAGAAGAGGAGGAGAGGCAGAGGAGAGAGGAGAAGCGACACGAGTCCGGAACCTTGTAAAGGGTTGCAGCACCCATGAAGGAACCTGCACCAATGGACACTGTCCACTAGATACCACCGTGTTCGGCCTGGGGCCGATGTTCTCTTTGCCTTGCACTTGATGACTGACCCCCTCTTGTCTGAGAACTTGAGTTGGACAGAGGCCTTTGGTCCTGCACGTTCCTTCTCTTCGTCCTTTCTGGGTCATTCTTTTCATCTTGCTCCTAGTTTCGGGTTCTGTGTTCTTTGGGTGACTGGGACCTGGATCCACATAACTGTTCTCTGGGCTTCCCAAAGCACCACATGGGCGGATGGTCCCAGAGCTCCTGGCTGCCAACTGCTTCATTATGCCCCTTGAGCTCTGCGATTTCCCAATGTCCTTGGTACTTGTCTGGGGATCTGGGAAGGTCATCTTCCAGACAGAAGAATTAGCCATCCAGGGGTTAGGATTTGACTCCTTAGCCTCAGCAGAGCCCTTGCTCATCCTAGAGCTCCCCAGGGGGCTGAGGAATCCATCACAGGGTGAAAGGGGAGTCCAGAAAGGAGTGTAACCAGAAGAAGGCCAGGCCAAAGGACTGATAATGAGTGAAAGGTTGGGAGGTCAGTAGAAGTGGATCCCATGATTCTCTCCTGAGGCTTTAGTGAGGAAATTGTCATCTTTAAACATCCAGACCCCTGAAGGGTTCTTCTCCTGCTTTGAACCATTGAGAGACATTAGCATGGTTGCCTGCAGCAGGGTGATCAAAGGGCTGCTGAGGCTAAGGAAGAATGAGCCACTTCAATCGCTGGAAAGCGCAGCCACATTAACAGGACCTCAGTATAGCTAATGCACAGGGCTCTCTCCAGCTGTTGTTCCCCTTTCAGCTGCTGACTTGTCCTGAGGGCAGCAGTGCCAAGGGCCCTGTGACTGCCTGGGTTCCACAAGTTCTCCACATGATACTTGGGATCTTGAGAGGAAAAGGATACCATGGCTGATCTTCACAGGAGCCATTGCAGGCTGACTAGCCATCCCAAGACAAGGCAAATGTGCTTCCTCCCAAGTTCTTCCATCACCACATTGACATTGCCTATGATTTGGTCTTGTCAGCTTGTAGGAGAATAAGAATCTTCTTATGTACTCCTTTTGTTTTCCTGCCTTTTATTTTTAATATGTTTATTTATTATTTGTCATTATTTTTATGTGTCTGAGTGTATTGCCTGCAGCATGTAAATGTGACCTGCAGTGCCCACAGAGGTTAGAGAGGGCATTAGATCCCCTGGAACCGGAGTTAATGGAAGTTGCCAGAGGCCATGTGAGTGCTGGAATTGAACCAGTTCTCTGTCAAGAGAAGCTCTTCACCTTCTTTTCCTGCCTTTTAAATTCTTGAATTACAAGGAAAATGAAGCTGATCAAGATCCCTCATCCATGAACCTTCAGGAGTTGTTGCTACTTGTCTCTGTTAATTCTAGATTTCCATAGTGTCTGCACTAATTTACATTTTTTTTCCAGGCGCTCTCTCACCCCCCCCCCCCCCCGCCCCTCTTCCTTTCTGTTCTATTCCACAGACCCTTCATTACAGAGGAGGAACTGGTGTCATATCCAGGAGCTCTCTCCCCCCCCCCCCCGTCTCTCCCCCTCTTCCTTCTGTTCTATTCCACAGACCCTTCATTACAGAGGAGGACTGGTGTCATCTTTATTATCGCTTCATAGAATTCCGTTGTGTAGATGTACCACATTTTCTTTATCCTCTTCTTAAAATTATGGTCAGTGCTCAACGTTGCTAATAATTAAAGAAATGCAAATTAAACCACTTTAAGATCATCTTACTCCAGTAAGACTGGCTAGGATAAAAAAAAAAAAAGTATAAACCAAATGCTGGAGAGGTTGTGGGGAAGGGGAACACTCATCCACTGCTGATGGGAAATGTAAACTCTACAACCCCCTATGGAAGCAGTGTGGAGAACTCTTAAAGATTCAAAATGACCACCACCTGACCCAGTCATACCACTCCTGGGAATATACCACAAAGACTCATCCTATCACAGAGATACTTTGCACATCCATGTTTACTGGCAGCTCTATTCACAATAGCAGAGACTGGAAGCAACCCAAGTGTCCCTCAACCGACAAGTGGGATAAAGAAAATGTGGTACATCTACACATGGAGATTCTAAGCAACAGTAAATAAGATGACATCATGAACTTTTCAGATAAATGGATGGAATAGAAGCCATTATGCTAAGTGAAGTAACACAGTCCAAAAGAAAAACAAATGGTGTCCCTCATTTGTGGATCCTAGCTCCAAATTCTCTATTTCTAAGGCAAACTGAATAATTTTTTTTTTTTTCTTTTTTTAGTAAATTATATACTTTTTAATTCTTTACTCATCAACTTGCTATATAATGTAGGAATGTAAAGTAATATTTTTTTCCTTTACCTGCATACAACCTACTGCAAAATGTGAATCCCTAAACATGTTTGGAATTAACCTATAGTTTACTTATTTTCAGATATCACATTGGTGGTATATGTGTGGGTGTGTGTATATACATATTTGGAGTGATACATATTGGAAGGAATAACAACAACAAACAAAAACTGGGTCAAAGAACTGACTGAAACATAAACTTTTGCCCAAACAGTAAACTTCTCGCATTGAAAAATTTAAAAAAAACTGAGAAAAAGATGCAAGACAGTGGTAGAACGCATGAGCTCGGGTGGGGTGGGGGGGCGCAAGGAAGGGAAATGGGTCTAGATTTGATTAAAAACTTGTATGAAGTAATAAAACTGCGGGCTGGAGAGGATGGCCTAGAGATTTAAGAGTGCGACTGCTCGTGGAGAGGACCCGGGTTCAATCCCCAGCACCCACATGGAAGCTGAGAACCATCTTTAACCCAGTTCCAGGGAATCCGAACCCTCTTCTTGACCTCCACGCATTGCACAACACGGGTGCACAGTCCTACATGCAGACAGTCATTCATACACATAAAATAAATAAATAAACTAATAAATAAATAATTTTTAAAAAAATGTATAAACTTTCATAAAAAGATATAAATAAGACACAAAAGTGTAAACTATAGGGGGAATTCACATTTTAAAGTTTAAGAGGATTTCATCTTTGAGACAGGGTCTCCTTGTAGCCCAGCTGGCCTGGAACTTACTAGGGAAACCAGGCTGGCCTCAGTCCTAAGAGATCCACCGCTCTGCCTCCTAAGTGCGGGATTAAAGGTGTGCACCTCCCATGCCCAGCCCATTTTTAAAGTATTTTTAAGCAATGAAATGGAAATAGCTATCTGCTTAAAGCAGAACAAATATGATTCTTTATGTTAACCTTGTGATAACCTCCCCCCACACACACAAAAAACCCCCTTACGGTAAAAAAAAGAGACAGCTGGTCCAGGCCATTTGCAACCTAAAATATCACCATATGGGATCTGATTGGCCCTGCTGGGGCTAGCCCACATAGCTTAAAGGAACTGCATATAATAACAATAGAGGTTAATTCTAAGGGGCAACAGGTGACTCATGTGGTGGCAACCATGGATTCTCATCTTATGGGAGAGGACCACCTACAGGGGGGCAAATGTGTCTTTGCCTTAGAGAAGCTAGTTTGCACACTGCTTTAGGCAAAATTTGGGGGTTTGCTTTCATATGGGGAGAACGTTAGGCAATATAAAACAATCAATGTCCCATTTCTTTCCAGAATAAATGGATGGATGGACAAGGGAACAGTAGTACAGTTTCAGGTCATAAGGTGACAAGACTTAGCAGAATGTTAACTCTGCCAGCAACTTGGCATACATGGTAGGGGGCCCAAGGGTAATACATCGTAGCAGGCTGAAACTACCTGAGTAAATACCACTTTGCGATAAAACTTATTTTATGGGTCACAGGGTGTCCTATAAAGAAGAAACCCTAAGTCTTAAAACAACACTGGCTGGCGTGACTCAGTGGTAATATGCCGCATTCTGTTACGTTTACATGTGAAGTGCAGGAAGGGTCCAGCTTTTCATATTTAAGGGGTGGGCTCTTGTTCGCATTTGGAGAGAACCCAGCCTAGAAATACATGGTTCTCTTGACCCTTCCATTTATTTTATTTTGTATTATACTTAATTATTTATTTGGCTGCAAAGGTTGAACCTGGGGACTTGCAGTTGCCAAACGAACATATATTCTGTGGATGAGCCACAGCCCCAGGTGGACACTTCATTCACATTTTGTTTCAGGTGGGGTATTTTTTTAATTAATTAATTAATTTATATTTTCTATGTGTATGAGTGGTACGTCTGCATTAGGTTGGTGACCGCGTGTCATGCAGTGCCGTGGAGATAAGAAGAGGGCGTCAATTCCCCTGGAACTGGAGTCGAAGACAGTTTACTTAGCCGCCATGTGGGGTGCTGGGAATCTAACCCAGGTCCTCTGCAAGACAGTCGGTGCTCTTAAACGCTGAGCCATCTCTCCAGCCCAGTGGTGGATTTTTAAGTTCCTCCTCCTCCCACTTCTTTATCCTTTTCTTTCTTTGCCTCCTGATTGAATTTAGGGCTTCCCACAGGCTAGATAAGCACTCTACCATTGAGCTACATCCCAGTCCTAGGTTTATTAAATGTTTTATACATTATTTTACTTCGTGTGCCTGTGACACACATGGTGTGTTCATGCCATGGTGCACGTGTGGAAGTTTCTCTCCTTCTACCATGTGAGTTTAGGGGATCAAACTCAGTTTTTAGGCTGGGTTGCAAGGGCCCTTACTTTACCTCTTGGGGGCCACCTTGCCCACCCCTTGCTTTTCTGGGTAGAGTCTTAGTATATACCTCCGGCTGGCCTTGAATTTACTATGAAGCCTAGGTTGGCCTCAAGATCACTATCTTCCTGCCTGTGGTGGTTTGAATGAGAGAAGGAGATTCTCCCTGAAGGCTCCACGTATTTGACATTTTTCCCCAGTTGGTGGTGCTGTTGGGCGATCTGAGAAGGTGGGGCCATGCTGGAAGAAGCATGCCATTGGGGGTGGACTTAGAGTTCAAAAGGCCTTGTCGTCTCTAGTTGCCCTCCGCTTCCTGTGCGGGCTTGAAGATGTGAGGCTCTGCTTTCTGCTCCTGCCCGCCGTGCCTCCCCGCCATGATGAACTCTAATTTTCCTGGAACTGTCAACCATAAGCTCAAATAAACTCTTCTTTTGTTAAGTTCTCTTGGTCTTGTTCGTTTTAAACACAAGGAACAAAAGAAGTGACTAATACAGTGCCTCTGAGTAATATCCTCAGCCCTGTCTTCATTGTTTAAAAGCAAGCACCTGAGAATATTTCTAACCATATTTCAAAGTCATAATCTGTGAGTGGATCTGTTGTCTCACAATTCTTTTCCTACTAGCTAACTTCTTTGCTATTACTCTTTGTTGTTAGTGACAGGAAAGAGGGACCTGTGAGACCTCAACTTGCACTGTGGGCTGGGTCAGCTCAGGCTCCTCATTTCCTCCAGTTTTCAGGGGGACAACATTGGTTCCCATGCTCTTGTGTCTGGGCTTCAGGGGAGTTGGCGGTTCACACAGTCCACATCTTCCAGAAAGTGCTGCTTCCCCTGTAGAACCTATCATGCTCTTGACGCCAAAGAAAAACACTTGTCAACCGAAATGCAAGGGGTTGGGTCATTAATGCTAAGATTTAAAAGACATTCCAAGGCGTTTACCAAAAGGTATATGCTAGACTCAGCATTCGGGTTCTGTGTATGTGTTTCCGACTCTCACCTCTACAGCCCTACCCACCAATGCACTCTCGAGCACCACTGTGGGTGTACTTTGGACTCGATGCTCTGACTTGCAGTCTAGGAATTTTATTTTCCTTTTTAATATTTTATTTGTTATTTTTATTTTAGTTGTGTAGGAAGTGTATTGCCTGCAGCTAGTAAGTGCATCACGTTGTGCAGTGCCATGGAGATCAAGAAGGCATCATGATCTGGAACGTACAGGTGGTTGTTAGCCACCATAGGTGCTGGGAGCCAAACCGGGTCCGTTTGGCAAGAGCAGCCAGTGCCTTAATCACTGAACCATCTCTCAGCCCCAGATTTTATTTCTTTAAAAAAATTGAAATATGCTTTATTTTTTTTTTTTTATTTGTTTTAAATATTTTATTTATTATTTATTTTATTATAATTTGAATAAATGTACTCTGTTATGTAGGTTTGTGCACCCATGTCATACAATGCCCGCGGAGGTCAGAAGAGGGCATGGATTCCCCTGGAACTGGAGTTCTCCTGGAATGGGAGTTACAAATGGTTTCTCTCGGCTGCCATGTGGGGGCTGGGGATTGAACCCAAGTCCTCGGCAAGACAGTCGGTGTGTTCTTAACCACTAGGCATCTCTCCAGCCGAAATATGCTTTATTTTAAATGTACATAAGTGTACATATTTATGGAGTATCACATGATATTTTGATACATGTATGTATTGTATCATGTTCAATCAGGGTAAACCTATCCATCTCCTCAAAAAAATCATTTTCTTTATGGTAAAAACATCAAATTCCCTTCTTGCACTTTTACAGGGCCCAAATGGATTCCTCCCCCCCCCTTTTTTTTCCTTTTTTTGAGACAGGGTCTCCTGTAGCCCCAGCTGTCCTGGATCTCACGCGTAGACCAGGTTGGCCTGAACCACAGAGATCCACCTGCTCTGCCTCCCTAGTGCGGGATTAAAGGCATGGACCACCACATCGCACTAAACATGCTTAGCTGCCATGTGGGTGCTGGGATTGAACCCAAGTCCTCTGCAAGAGCAGTCGGTGTTCTTAACCACTAGGCCACTCCTCCAGCCCAATTCTTTTTTTTAAATGTCCATAAAGTGTACATATTTATGAGTATCACATGATATTTTGATACATGTATGTATTGTATCAGTTCAATCAGGGTAAACCTATCCATCTCCCAAAAATCATTTCTTTTATGGTAAAAACATTCAAATTCCCTTCTTGTCACTTTTACAGGTGCCCCACATGTATTCCCCCCCCCCCTTTTTTTGGCTTTTTTGAGACAAGGGCTCCCTGTAGACCCAGTGTCCTGGATCTCACTCCGTAGACCAGGTTGCCGTGAACGTCACAGAGATCCACCCTGCCCTCTGCCTCCCAGTGGTGGGATTAAAGGATGAGCCAACGACATCCGGCACTAAAGACAGTTCCCGTAGCTGCCATGTGGGTGCTGGAATTGAACCTGGGTCTTCTGAAAGACGTCAGGCTCTTAACCTCTGAGCCATCTCTCCAGTCCCTATTTCCCTTCTTTAACTTCATCTTAGCACCTACTGTTTGGCTTTTCCTCACCCCCTTCTTCTGCCGTTCCCTACCCTTCTGCTACTTCTCCACCATTCCACTCCATTTCTATGAAGTTAGCTCCATAGATGGCCCGCATCACAGGTGAAATCTTGTGACATTTCCCTGTGCCTTCTCGTATTTCAAGATTTTTTTGGTTTTGTTTACATGTGTATGTACACATGCAGCTATAGGGGATATGGGGGGGGCATGTGGTCAAGAGGTCAACATCAGGTGGTTCCTGTCATTCTTTCACCTGACTTTTGAGACAAGATCTCTCACTGAAACTCATTTAGCTAACAAGCTGGAGTGATCCAAGATTTGCCTGTCTGTCTCTCGTCTCCCAGTTGGGGTTGGGTTAACAGAGGTAATTATGATGTGCCAACGTTACATGTGTCCTAGGGATCTGAACTCATTCTTCATGCTTGCACAGCAAGCATGTTACCATTAAGATTGTATCATGTATTTTAGAAATAAGGAAACTGGGCTCCTGTGCGGTGGCTTAGAGTGGAGCATGCATGGCATGAGCTCAGTACCCAGCATGAGAATCACAATACACACACACAAACACACAACACACACACACACACACCAATAGGCATCTATTTGTTACATATATCTGAAAGATCAGTATCAAATCTTGCTATGTAGCTTTATTTTTAATTAATTTTTTTGCATTTACTTAGTATGTGTATGCAGGCATTGAAAGTCAAGGCAGTTGTTTCCCTACCACTGTGGGTTAGGTTGAACTCAGTCCATCAGGCTGGTAGTAAATACTTTATTCACTGAGGTATCTATTGTTCAGGGCCTGCTTTGTAGCTTTAAGTGGGCTTTGGGTTGGGAGTTAGGGATTTATATGTAGCAGGAGAGCTTGCTCTGCTTCACTCTGTTGAAAATCAACCCTAACACAAGGGTGGTTTTTTGCTATTATTGTTGTTGTGCGTGTGTGGTGTGTGTGTGTGTGTGTGTATTATGCATGAAGATTACTAATATATGTTATAATTTTTTTTATTTATTTTTTTTGGCCAGGAAAAATGTATACAAATTGTTGGGCATAGTGGCGTATGCCTTTAATCCAGCACTTGGGAGGCAGAAGCAGGTGTTCTCTGTGAGTTCAGCCAGCCCATTCTCATAGTGAGCTCTAGGCCGCTGGGACCAAAGGGAGACCTGTCTCAAAAAGACCAAAAAAAAAATATATATATAATATATATACAAATGTCCCTCATTTCATGATGAGGTTGGATCCTGATGCATATTGTTAAATCCAGAACATACCGAATACTTCCAACTTTCTATACACAGCTCAGCTTCCCCTACTTTAAGTGTGGTTTGAATACTTATGTCAGCCCACAGCTGGGCAAAGCTACCTGACCAATGCCTGTTTAATACAATGTGGGCCATCTTATGTATATACTGAAACTATATGAAAATAAAATACAGGATATCTGTATGGTACAGGTTTACATGGTCATAAAGTTGAAAAAATTTTAAGTTGAAGCATGGTAAGTGAGGGATTGTCTAGCTGGATGTCTCAGGGCATTTTATTCCTTACAAGTTGGTTGGCTAACTTTGCCTGAAAGCCACACTTGGACTGCCACCCACTGTTCACAAGCTAAGAATGGTTTTCACATCGTTGAGTGGTTTTGTAAGCACCTACTCAGGCTCCTGGCTCTCAAAGCCTAAAATGTTTACTATTTGACCCATTAAGAAAAGTCTGCCAAGCCCACTGTACAAGAGAAGGATGAATAAGCCTCTCAGCGATGCCTCTTGAGAGCCTGGTGGAGCAAAAGGAAAACTCTGGGAGTGAAAAAGAGCGAGTAGCTTTTATCTAGCTCGTGCAGCTTTTATTTATGTTTTATATGTGACTTGACAGTGTCATGGGTCTTGGGTTATGTTGTTGGTGTGATTCAAAGTCTTCATGTCGGAGATTGCCCCATTTAGTAAGCAAATAAAAGCAAAACAAAGCAAAACACAGATAAAGACCCATCAAATGAAAATACAGTTGAAGCTTGTGGGAAGATCATGACTTGAATTACTGTAGTAGGTATGCAGTTGACGTAATCTCAGAGCAGCAGGGATTGTTTTAACATTTCTCTGTCCAAATACATGTGTTTCTCATCCTCATGTTGCTCAGCCTGCTTTGAGGAAAGTTCTCATGCAGTTCTGAAGCTCTGTCCTGGGCAAGGTAAACAGTGGCGTTTTGGTAGCTGTGAAACAGATAAAGTGTCTATCCATCAGTTAACTAACACTTGGAAACCAAACAGGTCCCATCAACTCAATGTTGTGCACAGAGCCAAGAGAAATAGATGGATCATCAGGTTTTACAAAGGGAGTTCACAGTAGTCTCTGATAGGACTGAATAATATCTTTGAAAGTTTCAAAACACAGATAAGATGAACTCATTTGTATTTCTTGGGAATTACTCTTGAAACAATAACTCCAGCCAGGTTTAGGCTGCTCTGGTATTCAGTCAATATCGCCACCTGCTGGTCCCACTGAGAAAGACTATTATGTCAATATTTCAAAAGAAATGTGATGAAACTAAATCATTGGACAGGACAGGGCAAACTGTCATTTGAATATTTAGTCTCTTTCCTTTTCTTTACCAATAGCATTCATGGAATTGTTCCTTTAAGTGTAATGTTGTTTTCATGTGTGTGAAAGTGTGTTGACAACAAACACAGCTACAGAAGATTTTGATTTTAAATGTACTTAATGTTTTAAACAAGTTATGAATCTTTGTGGAGGTATTGTTTTTTCTTTTCTTTTCTCACTCTCTTCTTCTCCCTCTCACTCTACTCCCTAATCCACTTTCCCCTCTTTGAAAGAAGAGTACAAAGGCTAGGTTGGCTTTGTACTCTTGAGCTTAGGGACCATCCTGAAGAGCTGGGACTGCAGACATGCACAACTGCCTGGCTCTTAATTTTAAATGTATACATACATAGTGGAGAAAAATTAAGGAAAGAGGTAAAACTTTTATCAACCATTTTTTTCTCATGGTGACAGTATTTATTTAATGTTTGGTAGAAGGGAAGATTAACACTAATTGAAGTGAGGGCAGTGGTTGCTGATGCCTTTCAATCAGCTCTTCTGATGTAGAACATTAATGTTATATTGATTTAATCATACAGACATTGTGTTTTTAGCTATGAATAGTCTTTCACCACAGACATATACTTCCTACAATAAGCTTGAGTCATGTTTGATTTTGAATAGTTAGCTCAACTGAATGTTTTTCCTACTTTCTCTGTAATATGTCTGAAGATTAGTTTTGTACTAGGCTTTGGAATGCTTGTGAACAATGGAAACTGCCTGGAAAAAATGCATATAATCAACATTTGTGTAGCAGTAATGGACTTTTTAAATCTTTAACAAGCACTTGTGGGTCGGGGGTGTAGTTCACTTGCCAGCATTCAAAAGGCCCTGGATTCTGTCCTCAACATATTACAACACACACACACACACACACACACACACACACACACCAGAGAAACCCAGACCAGCACCGATGGTGGAGGATCTAGAGAAATTTGTATGTGTCAACTAAAACATCTAAATCCTCACAAATAGCACCCACGAGTTCCCTGGTGTTATAAATTGAAGTATAGCACAGACGCTCCAAAGACATGATAGCTTTTATTCATATACAAAAGTTTGGAATTTCAAGTTAAAGAATGAAAAACTCCCTACCCAACAATGATTATTAAAGCCTAACACCAACATAACATAAAATCCTATTAATTAGAGTTTCAGACTTCAAAATAACCTTTCTAATATGGAAAGCTGAGTGCCAATAATTATATGCGCCTACAGGCACAAAAATTGTCATATTTTGGTTAAAACGCATTTTGGTTCCTATCCATAAGGCAGCACAACTTATTTTCAGCAGCTTTGTCTCCTTCTGTAAGTTTTAAGACTCTTGGAGAGTCTCCAGGCCTTCTCAGTACCGTGGTCTGACAGAGTCCTCGTGCTTGTGCTACTTCACCCATTACTTGAGACCACTGCTCATAGATGATGGTGCTAAGTTTCTGAGTTATGAAACAACATAACAGTACCCTGTGCAGCCTTATTTTGTCAGAGAAATAGAGAAGGTCTGCCTGGCCAAGGAAGTCAGCTATGGTATCAAACTGTGTTTATAATAGGCAGGACAGGATGATGGTTTAGAAAAGCAACGAAGCTTTTGTCCAAGTAGTTGGGAGTGATGCATATTGGAAACAACAACAACAACAACAACACAACAACAACAACCACAACAGAAAGGACTGCATCAAAGGAACTGACTGAACAGTGAACTTCTGCTCAAAACAGTCAACTTCCACATGGAGAATATCGAGAAAGACCAAGAAAGAGATGAAAAGCATGTTTGGCAGAATATATGAGCTCTGGTGGGGTGGGGGGATAGGGTGGGGGACAAGGGTCTAAATTTGATAATCTTGTACAAAATATATATTAAAAAATAAACCATAAAAAGAAAGAAAGATGACATCATGGGCTTTGCTGGTAAATGGATGGAACTCGAAGCACGTTATGCTAGTGAAGTAAACAGTCCCAGAAAAAAAAAGGCAATGGTTTCCCTCATTTGTGGATGATAACACCAAATCCCCAGTGGGCAGGCAAACTGAGCAAACTTTATTTTATATTTCATTGTATCTGAAAGCACACTGTGCTATTCCAATGTGAATCTCTAAATGAGCTCTAGAATTGTCCTACCACTTTATTCACACATTGTAATTACCATATTGAATGGAAGATATGTAGTCATATTCTAAAAAAAAAAAAGAATGTAAAGTTACACATCTTTAGACTGCATGCAAATTTACTTTTAAAATGTGAATCTCTAAATGTGTTTAGGAATCAACCTATAGTTTATTTTCAGAATTTGTAATTTTGGCTTATGTGTGGAGTGTATATATGCACATTCTGGAAAAAAAATAAAAAAATCAATGAATGCTTGGATTCCATACCCTATGGGCTGAGTGCTCTTACTAGCTGAATGGCTGGTAATACATTAATTAGTCTACTTTGTTTCTGCCATATTCTTATTTTAGCTTTCGTGATTAAGTCTTACTATAGTAGCCCAGGTTGGCTTCTCACTCTTGCCTCAGCCTTCTGAGTAGTTGGGAATCAAGATACTAATTGTCTAGCTGCTCCACTTATTTTAAAAAATAATCCTTTGGGGCTGGAGAGATGGCCTAGCAGTTAAGAGCACCGACTACTCTTGCAGAGGACCAGGGTTCGATCACCAGCACCCACACGGCGGCTGAAAACCATCTTTAACTCCAGTTCCAGGGGAATTCGACACCCTCTTCTGACCTCTGTGGCATTGCATGACACGGGTGCACAAACCTGCCTGCAGACAGCACATTCATACACATATGAAAATAAATAAAATTAAAAAAATAATCCTTTAGGTCTATACATTTAAAAATATACATTCTTAAAAATTTATACTGCAGGTTGATGCATAAAGTAAATCAACAGAGTCTGTGTGGTTTAAAAAGAGGGTCTTCATCAAAAGTTGTTTACATTTAGACCTTAATGTTCCACACTGGCTATTAGAGCTGAAAGCCAGGGGTGGGGATGCATAGCTGCGGAGCAGTAAAGAAGAGGAGGCAAATTAGTAAACACTTAGGGTCCTGAACAGTACCGCCTGCCTTTTATAATTTACTTACTTATTGGTGCTGAGGGGGACCAGGACCTTGAACATGCTGAACTCTCACTGACCAATGCCTTATCTGTTTTTTAGCAACCCTTCAGAGAGTGATCCTTATTCAGTCATTTGTTTTTGACTCATTTAATCATTTAATCACTCAGTTGCTATGTTTATCAAGAGCTTATTGTGGTGAAATGTGTTAAATGTGTTGAAATAGAAAAGTACAGAGGTTTAAAAAGGTGCTGTTAAATATATTCTAATCAGGGCTGGGCGTGGTGGCAACACGCTTTAATCCTAGCACTCGGGAGGCAGAGGCAGGTGGATCTCTGTGAGTTCAAGGCCAGCCTGGTCTACAGAGTGCGTGCCCGGCCAAGCTGGGACTTAAAGGGAGACCCTGTCTCAAAATACCAAAAAAAAAAAAAAATATATATATATATATATATATATATATATTATATATATATAGTTCTAATTATGTTTGGGTTATTTGTTGTTGTCAAATCGTTGTTGTTGTTTGGCTCAGGGTATTTTTGTTTGTATTGTTTTTATTTGTTTTTGTTGTTTGATTTTTTTTTTTGGTTTGGCTTTGTTGTTTATTGGGGTTGGTTTGTCTGTGTGTGTTTAGACAGGGTCTTGCTGTATAGTGCAGACTGGTCTTGAACTTGCAATTGCCCTGCCCCTTTCTCCTGAGTGCTGGGATTACAGGTGTGAAGTATCATACTCACTTTCTTGTAATTTTAATTCTCTTTGGAGAAGAACAGACTTTGAAGTTTCCTTTTTTAATTGTGTGGCCACTCCCCAAGTCTACTTTCTCCATACAGAAATACCATATTTTATTTATAAGGATTCCTGAGGCATCTAGATTTTCCAGGGCAAACATAAGAGAATTTGGCCTGCAGTATTTTCACGGTAAGTTCATGTGGATGAACTGACATGTGGCTAGCTGCAGTCCCACCTCGACTTTTAAAATGATTCAGGGAGTCTTTCTTCCTGTATAAAAATGTATTTAATGATTAATATTAATATTGACTGCTTTAAAGCAGTGATTAAAATTAGGTGGATTGTCCATACATGGGCGGTTTGTTCCCCCTTGTGTGTGGTTTGTGACAACAGGAAATAGGCTCTTAATATTATCGCACAGAACATAAAATTGTTGAGAAGTGACATCAAGTGGGAAATGTGGGGCTATCCTCAATCTGCTTTCTTAGTGCCACTGACAAGTGTCATCAGCTGCAGCCATTGTAATGCTCTTAGTTATCACAGTCACCTTTTTTAAAATTATGTGTATAGAGTGTATTGCCTGCAATTCCTGTGGAGTCAGAAGAAGACCTCTCATTCCCCTGGAGCTGGACTTACAGATGGTTGTGAGCCCCATGAGGGTCCTGGGAATCAAACCCAGGTCTTCTGCAAGAGCATCTGGTGCTCTTAATGTCTGAGTGACTTTAAAATAAATCCCCAAGATAATATATGACCCAAAATTCCTCTTTCACCCTACTAATGTATTTGTTCAGTGTTATCACGCTCATTTGTGTTGCTCTGTAACAGTCACCACCTTCTATTTCAGGGCTTTTTCATTTTCCCAAACTGAAACTCTGTACCTACTAGACTTTAACTCCCCACTCCTCTTCCCTAGTGTCTAGAAGAAAACACCACTCCACGTACCTCATAGACGTGGACTCACATGATATTTGTCCCCCGTAATAGCTTCTTTCCATTAGCATGATATTTGCGAAGTTCATTCATGTTGCCGTGTGCCCAGAACATCATTTCTGTTTGTGGCTGAATAATATTCCACAAACACCACATTTTGCTTGCTTATCTGTTGATGGGTAGGAGTTACTTTTGGCTTTTTGTCTGACATGACTAATGTTATTATGAGCACAGGTGTGCACTTGTCTGCTTGAACTTCTGCTTTTAATTGTTTATTGGACCATGCAGTAATTCTCTGTGTAACCTTTTGGGGGAATTATCAAATTGTATGCATCCCTTACAGTGGCAGCATCTCAATTTACTACTGGAAAAGCAGAAGAGTTCTGGTTTCTCTACATCCCACATTTGCTAGTTTCCTGTGTGTGTGTGTGTGTGTGTGTGTGTGTGTGTGTGTGTAAATATGTGTGTGATTGTGTGAAAATGAATGTGTGCTAATGTATGTATGAATGTGTGCTAATATATGTATGAATGTGTGTGTGAACATGTGAGTGTGTGTGTGTGAATGTCTGTGTATGTGTGTGTATGTGTGTGTGTGTGTGTGTGTGTGTTTTCCAGGGATAAAGCACAGAGATTTGCTCCTGCCTAATCTGTGTTCTAGCTCTGAGCTGCACCCTCAGCTATGTACATCCTTTTTTACAAATCATGCCAGTCTAGTTTCTATAAAGTGTATTATGATTGTTTGGATTTGTATTTTTTTTTTTTTTGGTCTTTTTGAGACAAGGTCTCCCTTTAGTCTCAGCTGGCCTGGACCTCACTCTGTAGACCAGGCTCGCCTTGAACTCTCAAAGATCCGCCTGCCTCTGCCTCCCAAGTGCTAGGATTAAAGGAGTGCGCCACCACGCCAAGGCGGATTTGTATTTTTCTAATGATAGTTACACTGAGCATCTTTTCATACATGTAATAGCTATGTTTACATTTTTGGAAGAATGTTCATTCAAGTCCTTGCCATTTCCGAATAGTTTGTTGCTGCCGTTGAATCATGGAAAATAAACAGAAGCATTTTTGCTGATTTGTTTTCTTCGATTTCCAAGATAAACTACTAAATCATACTTTGTTGTTGTTTTTTGAGACAGGGTCTCACTATGTAGCCCTAGCTGGTCTGGAACTCACTATGTACATATAGCAGGCTAGCCTTGAATTCATAGAGATCCAGCTGCTTCTTTTGAGTGCTGGAATTAAAGGCATATGCCTCCCCTAAATTGTACCATTAAGTTGCAAAGTAAATGGCAATATTTGGCCCATGTATATCATGGTCAATCTTATTGGTATTGAATAGGATATTTATATAGTCAATTTTACTTTGCAAATACAGAGGGGAAAGGGCTGGTGCAGAATTTAATGTGGTTTATTTTTATCTTTAAAAAAACTTAAATCAAGTTTATTAGCACTTATGAAAAAACACCCTAAAACTATAGCATACAGAAATATTCAGAAGATAAAAAAAAATTGAAAATTCAGATTTCCCATTAAGGTAAGGGTCCCTCATGGAATCACATGTGGACTTTGCCCATTTAAGGATTTACTTTACATTGAAAATGAAGATTCTAGATGATGGAAAAACTTTCCCTGCTCCTGGACTGGCAGAATTAATATTGTGAAGATGGCTATACTACTGAAATAATCTACACGTTTCCTGCAAAACCTATCAAAATTCTAATGCCATATTTTCACAGATCTAGGAAAAACTCCCTAGAATTCACATAGACCACAGAAGATCAAGAATAGCCAAAGTAGACCTATGGAGTAAGAACGCAGCTGAAGCCAGGCGTGGTGGTGCACGCCGCCTTTAATCCTAGTGCTTTGGAGGCAGAGGCAGGCGGATCTCTGTGAGTTCAAGGCCAGCCTGGTCTACAGAGTGAGTTCTAGGACAGCTGGGACTATAAGGAGACCCTGTCTCAAAAAAGACAAAAAAAAAAGAACATCAGGACAAACAATCTCAAATTATACTAGAGAGCTATAGTGATAAAGACTGCCTGGTACTGACATAAAAATGGGCAGATAGACCAATGGAACAGGATAGAGGACCTGGAAATAATAAACCAACAAAGCGATGTTCATCAATTCTTGACAAAAGAAGCAAAAACATACAGTGGAAAAAAGCCTATTCAAAGCAGTGCTGGCAAAACTGAATATCCAGTTGCAAAAGAAATTAGATTTATAAAAATTGCACAAAAATCAATTCAAAATGGATCAACGATCTTAATTAAAAACCTGAAACTCTGAAACTTCTAGGTGGAAACATAGAGAATACTCTTTAAGACACTAGGGTAGGTGAAAACTTTCTGAACAAAGCATCAATAGCAGAGGAACTAGCCCCAAGTATCAAAGATGAGAGTACATGAGATTAAAAGGTTTCTCCCAAGCAAAGGAAAACTATCAGCAGAGCACATAATATAGACAAACCCACAGAACAGGAGAAACTTTTACCAGCTATAGATCAGATAAGGAATTTATAAAGAACTGTAGAAATTAAATACCAAAGAAATAAAACAACCAATTAATAAATAGGCTAACAAATTAAATAGTTTCCAGAAAAAGAAACACAAATAGCCAATTCAAACAACGTTCAGTACTTCTTGTTGTTAGGTAAATTCAAATTAAAACCACTTTGAGATACCACCTCACCCTAGTCAAAAGTGCTATCATCAAGAAATAGATTAACAAAAGGTGTCAAAAGGATGTGGAGAAAGAGGAGCCCTTATTCAGTGCTGGTGGGTTGCAAATTAGTACAGCCATTATGGAAATCAGTTTGGAGGCTTCTCAAAAAACTAAAAATAGGACTACAATGTGGCCCAAATATCTCACGCTTGGACATATACCCAGAGAACACCATACCTGACCACAGAGAATTTGTACCCCCATGTTTATTGCTTTTGTATTCATTATAGCAAGGACATGGAACCAACCTAGTTGTCCATAACAGATGAAAGGATAATGAAAATCTGGTACATTTATAAAATGGAATATTATTTGGCTCTAAAGAAAAATGAAATCACATAATTTGCAGGAAGATATATGGACCTAGAATGTATAAGATTAAGCAGGATCACCCAATCTCATATGGACCTAGAATGTATAAGATTAAGCAGGATCACCCAATCTCAGAAAAAAAAAAACCATGTGTTCTCCTTCATTGCAGATCCTAGTCCATAATGTATACATGCACATATGCAAACAAGTGCATGTATTGGTGTACCATAACATTTAGAAAGGAGAATAATAAAGGATAATTTTTAAAAAGCATACTAATGTGCTCATATATATAGTACACTTTGTGTAGGTCCTTTGATGCCTATCTCAAGATATAACACATTTTCAGTATGGTTTAACTTTATTTGATCCATATATACTTTAATTTTACCCTTACAATGAACTCTCTATAGTATCCAGATTTTTCCCTTTCCTTGAACCCTGGAATTGTGTGAACAGCTGCTATTCAATCCTCTGGGCTCGTAGCAGCTTCTTTACCATATATCAGGCCAAATCTCAGGACATCTCCACAAGGTGCCTTACACTTTGCAAGGACGTTCACTAGCTGTGTTTTTAGTAGCATCAACACTCTGTCACCTACTTTTCTTTTTCCTAACCTTCCACAGTCCCACACTTTAGTTTTACTATGATTTTTTTGTACATAAGATTGATTTAGTATTTCTATGCAATGTGAGAAAACACTTAATAAAATGTGCCAGTTAATTCTGTTTTATGAAATCAGGAGAGTGATTGCTGAGTTACCGAGTCCAGAGGAGCACTGTGCCCTTGCCTTCTCATGACTTCGGAACCTGCTTTGGTTGCTGTTGTCTCTGGGCTTGCTTTGTTGGCATGCTATGTTGGTGTGGGTGTCACACTCGATTGCTGTGGCTACTACAAGGCTCTGAGCTCTCATTCCTGCCAATGGAGAAAGGCAGAGGGAGGTCAAAGCTGATAAAATTCTAGTGAGCTGCTTTTCCATTCTGCTGCTGGCTTGGATATCTGCTTGCTGGCCGCTGTTCCCTCCTCTGCACAGGATGGAGGGTCACTGGTTGGATGATACGCTTCACTGCTTCCTCCCGATCAGGGGCTGGACTGTGTCATTCCGCCAAATTCATATTTGGTCATGGTTGGAGGCAGGGTCTTTACAGAAGAAACCAAGTTGAAATGAAGCCATGAGGATGGTGTTCCAGTAAGAGGGGATAGGACTTAGACACAAAGAGGGAAGGCCATGTGAGGACATGGGGAGAGGACACTAGCCACAAACCAATGGGGAGGCCTCAAGCTGGCACGCATGTGCAGGGAAGATACATCTTTCTGCTCATCAGGGAGAGTTGCAAGTCCCTGCTGTCTTCTACATATTTGAAGGCTGGGCAAAAGCTAGAAGCTCAGGATCACAAGGAGTGGGTGTCGCTATGTCCCAGCAGCTCAGCATGCTGAGAAAAGAATGTGGTGCCAAGGACCTGTGTTCTGGGCATGTCTATAACATGATGGCATTCTAAAGTTACATTAGTTTCTCCTCCAGAGGGAGTTCCTGGAGGCCCCTATGCTCTGTGCTTCTCTGTCCGCTGCACATGGAATAATGTCTGCTATTCTGTAAATACCTATTAATGAGAATGTAAGTTGAGCATAAGAGAGTGTAATACGGCTAATTTAAACAATTGATTCAGGTAAGACTGATGCTGAAGTCGGTGCAAAACTCAGGCTTATGTTGCTGCCCACAATCCTCTGCAGTACCTGTCTCAGTGTGCAGTGTCAGTCTGCAGAAGATAGGATGCTATGGTAAGTTTTCTATAGTGGGGCTGTGAGGGCCAGGATGATGAAGCATTCTGAGAGGTTTTGAAAGAAATGATAGTTGGAGACAGAGGCTAATCATCTGATTTTAATTATTCTTAAAATACTTCACATAAGTTATGTTTCCGAATTGTTCACTAAAGTGTCTTAGTTATTATAGACTGGGCAGCTCATAAACAACAAACACTTATTTTCAGAGAGCAGGATGCCAGCATGGCTGTGCTCTGGTGAAGGCTGTCTTCTCGGTTTATATATGGCTGGCTTCTCTCCTCATATGAGGGGAGGGAAGGCAGAGCCTGTTCAGGTAAAGGAAGTAATTTCCCCTTCATGACTGATCACTACCCTAAGGCTTCACTCCTGAACACAATTGTTCTAGGGGTTGGAATTCTAACATAGGAACTTGGGTGGGACCCAAACATTTGGCCCACAACAGTTCATGACCAAGACAGACTATAAATGACAAGGGTCCAGTGTCACTAATGGTCTAGCTCTAGAAATCATAGCAATAATTAGAAGGACAGATGACTCAAGCATTGACAAGGATGTGGGGAAACAGGACATTGCTCATGGGACTGAAAAAGGGTACAGTCATTCTGGTAAACCATCAGTTTCTTTGTGCAATTAACGTGCATCTCTCCTCTGACCCAGCAATCCCTCTCTTGAAGTTGTGCAATATTCAGCTTTCACAACAGCAAGTGGTGGCCCAGGTTCAAGACCACAAAATGAGCTGCTGGAACATCTGGGAAGAGGACCTCCTGCTTGCCAGGTAGTTCACAGACCTGGGTTTGTCACGGCAATGGTGCATGGAAAACAGAAAACATAAAGCCTTTGTATGTTAGGGACTGAAAAGGAAAATAACTATTCCACTGGAGAAGCCCTCAGGTCTGGAAGGAGGACGGTCACCATGGACTCTATGAAGGCTCCAAAGCTGTGCCTGGAGGAAGTGAAACTTTGAAAGAGAATGCAGGAAAGGGGTCTGGAAAGACTGAGTCTGTAAATCCACAGCTCTGGGAGGCTGGCCATGGGGATCTGTGAAGTGGGAGGACAGAGGAGTGTTAAAGCATGCTGAGCATCTCCTTGACGGACCTCATCAGGCTCCAGCATGGATGAGAAGCTCCACATAGCAAATGAAGGGCTGGTTGACAAAAACCAGCATCCTGACAGGAGACCACAGGGCTGTCTGTCCCTCCTTGGGAAGAGATAATCCAGGAGAACAAGAAGGTACACGTTTGTGATGTGGAATCTACCAGTCTGCAGGTGGAGGCTTGAGCTCTTTCTGATTTAATCTGGAGACTAAAGCAGCTCTTATCTGCTGTGCTCCTTTTCACATCCATTTTCCTCACTGCAGCGCGACTCCCTCCAAAGCAGGCTCCAGGTTTGCTGCTGCTTTGTGTTCCTGTGACCTGGCACTGGATCTGAAACTCTGCTGTTCTCAGTAAAAATCCGCAAAACAGTGCCAGTGGGGCGGGGGTGGGCGTGGGGGGTGGCGGGGTGGGGGGAGGTGGGGGGGCGCAGAGTGTAAATGAGTGAGGTAAGCCTCGTGAAGGCCAGAAAGACGCAGAGGGGGACAGAACCCAGTTCTAAAAGGAACCCCTTCCCTCCCCAGCCCCTTTCTCTTTCTCTTTAAGGATGGACTTAGAAAAAGCAGCCTCCCCAAACTCCCTAAAAGTGTGGTCTGCTCCAACACCTGCTGAGAGGAGAGCCACTGTTTCCAAACATCCTATGGAAGAAACAAAACATGGGAGAGGCTGCTGATTGAGAGCAGATAATCCTCCTGCAACAAGCCCAGCTTTTGTAAATGGAAAGGTAATTAGTCCCAAACTGCACTTCTAACTCCAATATCACACTGATTTACTCCCATCCACTTGGTAGTCTGTGTAGTTGTGAACAATGATTGGCTGAGAAACATACTAGGCACCCTAGAGCTATTGCACAAAGTAGGGACGTAATTCATAATTATTGTTTGATTGATTCCCTAGACTATATATACATATATATATATATATATATGTATATATGGTATATGTATGAATATATATGTATATAGTTTATTTATTTATTTATTTATTTATTTATTTATTTATTTATAGACAGGATCTCACTATGCAGTCTTGGCTGGCCTGGAAGTTGTTATGAAGACCAGCCTGGCCTTGAATTCACAGTGATTACCCAGCCTGCCTCTGTCTCTCCAGTTCCAGGATTAAAGTCATGTCCCACCATACCTGGCTAGAATATATATTTTTTCTTTTATATTTTGTAACTGATAGGCCCTAAAGAAACAAGAAGGTAGTATCTTCTAAAATTTGAGCATGAGGTGTATTGAAAATGTAACCGCTTAAAGGAACGTTTGGTGTATGTGTATTTAATTTCCACAAAATGTGACCTTTGTTAACAGAGAGCTTAGCCTTGGCCTTTCTATGGTATTTGATGGATTCCAAATTATATTAAAAACTTTGGTTACAGTGTGCTGTAGTTCCCAGGAAAGAGACTTGTGGAATGGTCATTTGTACTTAAGGACTGATTTGCTAGACTTACAATAAACAAATAAATGTGGACATGCTCTTTCTAGACAGACTTGCTGTCTGGTGTTGATAGGATGGATATGCCGCCCTAAGTCAATCAAGGTAGAAAGGTTTTAATGGTCTCTTAGCCTCTAGTCTATTCTTGAGGTGAGGTTAGTATTTTCAAATATAATTATACACTCCTATGGGCATGGAAACAACCCTGGCCTCAATGTGATATAAATCTTGGGATGTCCATGTAGCAGGGTAGATAAATCCACAGTCACTTATTTATGGTTTACTGCTGCATCCAAGCACCTAGCAGAATTGCATTTTAACTGGTCCTCTTAGTCACAGCCTTGTAACTTGCTTGGTCAATGTAATATGGTATCTGGCCTTTTACCCTTTTATTCATCATCTGAATTAGTCTGTTTTGTATTGCTATAACAAAATACCCTGAGGCTGAGTAACTTACAAAGTAAGAAAACATTATTTAGTTCATTTTCTGGTGGCTGGGGGGGGTCTAAACAGCATGGGGCAGGCCTAGAGAGGTCTCCCCTGGCTATGCTACAACATGTAGGACAGGCAAGAAAAGCTGATTGTATAAGGGAGGAATCCTATGTGTGTGTATGTGTGTGTGTGTGTGTGTGTGTGTGTGTGCGCGCGCACGTGCACCATGGGGCAGACGGGGGTGGGGTGTGAAGGGGAGCAGTAGAGAGAGAGCGAGACGGACGGAGAGAGAGGAGGAGGGGAGAGAGCGAGGAGAGGAGAGAGAGGAGAGGAGAGGGAGAGAGGCAGAGACGAGGGGGTAGAGAGAGAGGAGAGAGAGCGAGAGAGAGCGGATGGGAGAGGAGGAGAGACGGAGTGAGAGAGGAGAGAGGAGAGGAGAGAGCGGGGCGAGGAGTGAAGAGGAGAGAGAGGAGGAGGAGAGAGAGAGAGGAGATCGAGAGGGAGAGGAGGAGAGGAGAGAGGAGAGAGAGAGGGAGAGAGGGAGAGAGAGGAGGAGGAGGAGAGAGAGGAGCGAGGAGAGAGGAGAGAGAGAGCGAGGGAGGCGAGGCGAGAGAGAGAGCACGCGAGAGGAGAGAAGAGGAGAGAGGAGGAGGAGAGACGCAGAGACGGGGAGAGAGAGAGATGGTGTGAGCGAAGAGAGAGATGAGACGGAGAGAGATGAGAGAGGAAGAGGGAGAATGATGGAGAGAGGAGGGAGGAGAGAAGGGAGAGGAGGCGGAGTAGAGAGGAGAAGATTGGCGGAGAGAGATGAGGAGAGAGAGAGGAGAGAGGGGAGAGAAGAAGGAGAGGAGAGGAGGGATTGAGAGAGGATGCGAGAGGAGAGAGAGAGAGGGAGAGAGAGAGAGAGATGAGAGCGGAGCGGAGAGAGAGGAGAGGAGAGAAAAAAAGAAAAAAAAAAAAAAAAAAAAAAAAAGAGCGAGAGAGAGAGAGGAGAGAAGAGTTAGAGAGAGGGAGAAGAGCTGAAGGAGAGGAGCGAGCTGGAGGAGAGAGATAGCGAGGAGAGGAGAGAGAGGGCGGGAGAGAGAGGAAGCGAGGACCGAGGTGAGGATGGAGGACGAAGAGAGGATCGGAGAGGAGAGGAGAGACGTGAGAGAGCTGAGAGGGGGGAGGAGAGGATGAGGAGAGAAGCGAGGGAGGAGGATGAGAGGGAGAGGAGGAGAGAGAGAAGCGGACGGGAGAGAGGGGGGAGAGGGAGAGAAGGAGGGGGGGAAAGGGGAGGAGGGGGGGGGGGTTTTTTTGGGGTTGGGGGGGAGGGGAAGGGGGATGAGGGAGAGGAGAGAGAGAGGGAGAGAGAGAGGGAGGAGAGAGAGAGAGGATGAGGAGGGGAGAGAGAGGAGGAGGAGAAGAAGAGGAGAGAGAGAGGAGAGGAGAGCGAAGGGGAGAGAGAGAGAGAGAGCGGAGAGAGGAGAGGAGAGAGGGGAGGGGGGAGAGTGAGAAGGAAGTGATGAGAGACGAGAAGCGAGTGGAGAGAGAGGAGAGTGAGAGAGAGAGGATGAGGAGGAAGGAGGAGGAGAGAGAGAGAGAGAGAGAGAGAGAGATGAGAGAGAGACTGAGAGGACTAACCAGAGAAATCATTACCTTAAGGAGAAAGGATGGAAAAGGTATTCCAAGCAATTGGCACTAAGAAGCAATTCTATATCTGACAAATATTCAGATTTAAAATAAAAGATAAAGAAAAAAAAAAAAAAACAAAAAAAAAAAAAAGAAGATATTACAATCATGAATATATATGTACCAACTCTGGTTCACCAAATTTAATAAAAAAAAAACAAACCCAACACTACAGGCCTATAAAACACAGATTAACCCCAATGCAATAATAGTAGGTAAGTTCAATACTAGGCTATCTTCAATAGACAGGTTAATGAACAAAGATAAATTAGTATCTGAATTAACATTTTTACATAAAATAGAACTAACAATATTACAAACACAAAGAATACCTTTTCTATTCAGCAGCCCATGCAAGTTTCTCTAAAATTGACCACATACTGGGACACAAAACAAACCTCAACAAACACAAAAAAGTTGAAATAATTTCAGGCATTCTATCAGACCACAGTGCTGTTAACCTTATAGTCAACAACAAAAGAAGCTCTAGCAATGACAGGGATCCATGGAGATTAAACAAAACACTCCTGAATGATGCATGGGCCAAAGGTAAAAAAAGAAATAAAAGTATTCCTGGAAATAATAAAAATTATAAAAAACACACCAAAACCTCTGGAATACTTTAAAAGCAGTTCAGAAAAATTCAGAAAGAGCAACATATAAGACTTAACAGTAAAAGTCAAGACTAGAAAGGTTAGAATAAACCAAACCCAAACTTAGTACTTAAGAAGAAATAATAGCCAGGCGTGGTGGCACACGCTTTTAATCCTAGCACTTGGGAGGCAGAGGCAGGTGGATCTTTGTGAGTCAAGGTCAGCCTGATCTACAGAGTGAGTTCCCGGTAGCTGGGGGCTACAGGGAGCCCCTGTCTCAGCAAGACCAAAAAAAAAAAAAAAAGGAGAAATAACAAAAATCAAGACAGAAAATTAATGAAATAGAAACAAAGAATCAATGAATCTAAGAGCAGGTTCTTTGGAAAGCTACATAAGATAGACTGATCGTTGGCCCACTTAGCCAAAAGAAAGAGCAAATTCAAATGAATAAAATCAGAGATGAAAGTGGAAACATCACAACAGACACCCCGAAATTCAGAACATTATAAAGGAACACTTTAAAATTCTATACTCTATTAAATTTGAACATCTTAAAAAACACTTACCTCATAATAACCTATAACAACCCATTCTCGGCGGAATTAATTCAATCCAAGAAACAAGCATTAATCTTTTTTGGGGGCGATGCTTTTATGATCCACTTCCCTTCCACTGGGTTCCATCCCTTAAAGATTTTACCACCTTCCAAAGTCACTAACCTGAGAACCAGTCTTCTAGCACATGAGTCCTTGGGGAAAAACATATCTAAAGCACAGCGAGTGCCTGCATGGCTTCCGTGGACAAGTGTATCAGATGGCTCTCCATCAGTCTGGGCTCCTCCATGACCCAGACAAGCAGAGACGCTCCTCTGCAAAGGGTGCATGGGCGTTTGAGAGAAGGAAAATGGTATATATTCAGATTTTTAAATTCTGCAGTCCCAGTGGATACAGTAAGGACCGTATCTATATATGAAAAGGTGCATGCATAGGAGACATACACAGAGGAGGGCAGAAAATAGAGTAACAGGCCCAGCACAGCATTCCCAGACTTCTGTTTCCTTTCCTTCCTGATCACAAAAATAGGATTCTTTTGCAGATAGGCAATCCTTGTAAAGAAACATATGATGAGATCCACAGTCACCGGGGAGGCAACGTCCTGGGTCCAAAATCTGTGGCTCTCATTTCCAAGCTGGAAAAGGCTAAGGCCAAAGAACTTGCCACGAAACTGGGTTAAATGTACACGGCTGATTTTTCTATACATAAATAAATTAAAATTGCCCTTCCAAAAAAAAAGAAAAGAAACATGGAAAGAAGCAGTGATGGCCATTGCAAACCCTGACTCTTTGGACATCTCCAGCACCAGTGTCGACTTCTCTCCCTTTCCTGTCAGCTAGGCAGAGAATCTACAGCAACCTCTGTGGCTCCCTATGGCAGACAGAGCACAAGGGGCCCTGCATGATTGCATGGAGGACTGTCCTCATACACGCTCCATGACCAAAAGTACACTATGATTTGAGGGATTGAAGCAGCACTACCAGCAGCAATAGCCCTTATTCATTTAAGTCACTGGGATTTGGGGATTGTTTCAAAAGTTAGCAATAGTTGACATAATCTTAAAATAACATGCCAATTTTAGTCACACACCAGTGTTACACTTAGTGGGAAAAACCAAAATATCCTCACCAAAGCTAGGTACATATTTGGTGGGTATGTCACCTATGTATCTACTTTAAAAAATCCTAATTTTTCTGGGCATGGTGGCACACGCCTTTAATTCCAGCACTTGGGAGGCAGAGGCAGGTGGATTTCTGTGAGTTCAAGGCCAGCCTGGTCTACAGAGCATGTTCCAGGTCACCTGGGACTACATGAAGACCCTGTCTCAAAAAAAGCAAGAAAAATCCCAATTGTATTTGTGTGTGTGTGTGTGTGTGTGTGTGTGTGTGTGTGTGTGCATCTGTGTCTGTGCATGTATTTGTATGTTGTCTGTAGGGGACAGCATGACATGTAAGGAGGTCAGAGGAAATCTTTGAGAAGTTGGTTCTTTCCTTACACCATTACATAGATTCCAGACTTTAACCTGTTCATTTGCTAGACTACTTTTCCCATGACACTAGCCAATGCAATTAGATAAGAGAAAGAAATCATGAGTTTCAATCATCCCAATAACTGTGGGAAACCTAATACCTCCAGAGATGCAGCATGTGGTAAAAGGGGCATGAAATCAACAGAGAGTTCATGCATCCAGTATGAAATGGTGCTGTGACCACAGGACAAACATCTGAATAAAACAGGGTCTTGGCCTCAAGATTGGCTCCATCTAGCTTGTAGATCTATCAAAACTTTCACTATAAACAACAAAACCAGAAACCATGAAAATACTATATGAGAGCAAGAACAATTTTAAAAATGGTACTGGATTAGAGGGTATCTTTATGGTTATGATAAAAATCTCAGAAACCATAAAATGAAGATTATCAAATTAAAACATGTAAAAAATAATTCTGAAAGCTCAAAAGGTAGATGACCAAGTAGGAAAATATTTAGAAATTATTTTCATGCAAAGGGGTAATTCATTTAGCATTTAAATAGATCCTTATAAACCAATAGTTAAATTTCAACAACAAAATAGAAAAATGGGAAAAGGATAGAAAAGATTTTAAAAAAAAAGTAAAAACAAATAAAAAAACAAATAAAAGGCTTCTGGACCAAGCTTTTTTACCTTGGACATCTTTAAGTCCACAATATTACAACGAACTTCCTCTACCTGTATATAGCACCCAGCTTCAAGATTTTTAACACATGGCTTCTCTTGTTTTATTATTCTACCCACCTTCATACTTTTCCCAGAAATACTAATTCCACTTATTTGATAGACAAAGAATTTTTAAAAAATTGAGGGGTGAGGAGATGGTTTAGTGGGTAAAGTGCTTGTTTTTTTATTTTTAATTAATTTGTTTTTTTTATTTTTTAATTTTATTTATTTTTGTATATGTATGAATGTATTGTCTGCAGGTAGGTTGGTGCACCCGTGTTGTGCAATGCCACAGAGGTCAGAAGATGCCCCTGGAATCCCCTGGATTCCCCTGGAACTGGAGTTAAAGACGGTTCTCAGCTGCCATGTGGGTGCTGGCGATCGAACCCGGGTCCTCTGCAAGAGCAGTTGAAACTCTTAACAGTTAGGCCATCTCTCCAGCCCAGAAAGACAACTTTTATTTTTTATTTTTTTATTTTTTGGTGTTCTTAACTGCTAGGCCATCTATTCTAGCCCATTAATTTATTTTTTAAGGGATTCACAATATAGGAGCACAGTTGTTTTCAGATCACATTAGCGTTGCTCAGTTTAAAGTGCTTGTTACACAAGCAGGAGGACCTGAGCTCTGATCTTCAGCACACACATAAACAGCTGGACACAGTAGCACTGAGGGAAGAAGGTGGAGATGGGTAGGTGTCCTAGGTGCTCACTGGTCAGCCAGCCTAGCCAAACCAGTGAGCTCTAGATTCAGTGAGAGTTGCTGTTCAAAAGCTAAGGTGGAAAGCAATAGAAGAGGATTTCCATATTAGTTGTTTTTGTGTTGCTGTGATTAAACACCATGACCAAGGCAACTTAGAGAAGGAAGAGTTAATTTGGCTTATGGTTCCAGAGGAATAAAAGTCTACCATGATGGACAGGCATAGGAGTAAAGGCAGCTGGAGCAGAAAGCTGTGAGCTCACATCCTCGAGCAAACACAGGAAGCAGAAAGTGGGCAAGGCTAAAGCCCACCCCCCAGTGATGTACTTCCTCCACCAAAGCCACAGCACCTAAACCTCCCCAAACAGCACTAGTAACTCGGTGTTCAAATACTTGGGGCCTACAAGGGACATTCTCATTCAAACCACCAAAATATCCAACATTAATTTCTAGCTTACACATATACCCCCCCAATAAAAATTGACATAGTTTGTTGGAGAAAAAGTAAAAACACAAGCAGTATCCTACTTCATTGAGGAAATGCAAACAGTTAGCATCTCTAGGGAGGACAACAGGTTTTGGTTTGGTTTTGTTTTTAAATTATTTATTTAATTTTTTTATTTGTTTATTATTTTTTAAAGGGATTCACAATATAAGAGCACAGTTGTTTTCAGACCACATTGACGTTGCTCAATTTGCCATACAATTAGGTAATTGGTGCTAGCATCCACAGATGAGGGATACCATTCGTCGTTTGTTTTTCTGGGACTGTGTGACTTCATTCAGCATGATATCTTCTAGCTCCAGCCATTTACCTGAAAAGCTCATGATGTCATCTTTCTTTACCGCTGCATAGAACTCCATTGTGTAGATGTACCACATTTTCTCTATCCACTCGTCAGTTGAGGGGCACTAGGGTTGGTTCCAGCTTTTTGCTATTGTGAAGAAAGCTGCAATAAACTTGGCTGTGCATGTATCTCTGTGGTAAGATGAGTCTTGTGGGTACATGCCCAGGAGAGGTATAGCTGGGTCAGGTGGCAAGTTCATTCCAAGTCTTCCAAGTGTTCTCCACACTGCTTTCCATAGTGGCTGTTCCAGTTTACATGCCCACCAGCAGTGGATGAGTGTTCCTCTTTCCCCATAACCTCTCCACCACTTGGTATCATTTATTTTCCTGATCCTAGCCAGTCTTCTTGGAGTAAGATGATATCTTAAAGTGGTTTTAATTTGCATTTCCTTAATTATTAGCGATGTTGAACACTTTTTTTTTTATTGATGCTTTGTGTATTTCATACATCATTTTCCAATTCAGTTCAGGTATATTTCCCTTTCCCTTCCCCCCACCCCACCCCACCCCATCCCAGATCATGTATTCTGCCATAACTGTCCTGCATCTTTCAGGTTTATTTTTTTTCATTTTTTAGCTATAAGTGATAATCCATGAGTATAAGCATCCTTCGTGCAAAACCAATCTATAGACTGTTGTGCCCAAACCCCCACAGTCCCACCATTCAGTGGAGGTTGACAGGTTGTTTGTTCAATCAAGTTGATCAAATGAGTGTCCAGACTACATCGCTGTAGTTTCACCGTTCACCCCAATCGCAGCCTTTACATTCTACCACGCCCCCTCTTCCGCAGATTGTTCCCTAGGCTTAGAAAAGGGGCACAGGTGGATGAGAAGTAAAACTGTCCTCTCTCTCTGGAGCTGTTGACTTGGATTCTGGTCAATTCTGGCTGTTTCCTTTCATGGGCTGACAGTTTGTTCAGGAGTAACCTTTCGATCCTACTAATGAAGCACAAGCAATTAGATATATAGGTATTTAAGCAGCACTAATAGTTATGGTAGGTTACTTTGGCATAGACACATATGTTTGGATGATATGTTAATTCATGAATTACATTTTTACCCCCTGATAAATATAACAGGGTCTTACTGTGGCTTATGACATCTCCTAACCTGTAGAGGATGTAGGCTTGTGGCATCAGCCATGGGTTATTCCTCCAAGGAGAGAGCCAACAGCCAATTAGATTTGGGATATACAGGCACATGGCTGCCTCTGCTGCACAGTATTTCCAGGCAGGTGAAGTGTAGCTGGTGCTGATGGTGGAGTCTTGCTTGACTCAGGGAGACCCGTATTTGCTTTATTGGTTTAGTGGCCTTTGGGAACACTCTCTGGCATTCCAGAGGCCATCTGTACCCTTGCATGTGCGGTCTCAATACATCCCTCCCATGTTAACGTCAGGTCTTCGGCAGCAGGGTCTTATCGCCTCTCCTCCTGCAGGTATCCCAACTTAGGGGCAAGGAGCCCTTACCTTTTGTGGGGCCTTGGATCCCCTGGCCAACATCCCCCTGGTAGAACAATCCATTGCTGATGTCAGAGCTCCTGCATTAATATACTTTGCCTAAGTGCATAGCCCAAGGACTTTAGTATTATATTTGGTTCTGAACAGAGTATAATCCTTTTCACAGTTCTTATGTCTATTAGTCAATTAAAGAAGGCATTTTTACCGGTTTTATAAGAGATTACCTCTATAATAGTTGTCTCCAATTTACAGTTGGA
>VZQC01015718.1:11468-234032 GCA_009823505.1 Rhizomys pruinosus | reverse complement strand
ACATTTTTACTATATTAATTTTCCCAATTTATGAGCATGGTTTTTTTTTTTTTTTTGTATTTTTGAGACAGGGTCTCTTTTAAGTCCCAGGTGACCTGGAGCTCACTCTGTAGTCCAGGCTGGCCTTGAACTCACAGAGATCTGCCTGCCTCTGCCTCCAAAGTGCTAGGATTAAAGGTGTGTGCCACCACGCCTGGTGGCAACTGGTTTTTACCTATCAATATTATAAACCTTTGACCCATAAATTTCATGTCAAGGGTGTTTAATATGGCTATGTTTGTACATGTACCAGGATCATATTTACAGTTTTGGTCATAATAGGCAATGATTGGACATATCTTACATGCTAATAGTTTTTAGTTATGAAAAACAGGGAGTGAGGATGCTAGGTCTGGAATTGTGTAGCAGGATAATCTCTTATTTATATAAAATAAGGTGAAAAACAGAGGTTGGTAGTAGTAAGTACTCAAGGATAGGTAGGTGTCATAGTCTGCTTTCTGTTGCTGTAACAAAATACCCAAAGCTGGATTATTAATACAGGAAAGAGATTTATTTGGCTTGTGTTTAAATATTTTTTATTATTTTATTTTATTTTATATTTATGAGTGTTCTGCCTGAATGTTAAGTGGACCCATGGAGACCAGAGGAGGGTGTCAGATCCCCTGAAACTGAAGTTACAAAGATTGTTAGCTGCTGTGTGGGTATTGGGAACTGAATCTAAGTCCTTCCCCTGGAGGAGCCTTCTTTCTAGGCCTTGGCTTGTGATTCTAATGGCTAGAATATCTGGTGAGGGCTTTGACTGTGTCACAACATAGTGGAGAAGCAGAAAGGGAACTGGCTGCATGAGGAAAGGGAAGGTGGTGACCTCGTTTTATAGCAGTTTGCTCTTAGGAACTAAGGCAGTCACACAAGAACTTGTCACTGGAATTGCTCTGCTCTCCCCTCAGCTCCCTGCCTCTTGTGATCACCATGGAAAGAATTCAGATGCTACAGATTGTAGTGCAGACGACAGGCAGAGTAAAGTTGTATACACTGGGGGTGAGAGTGGACAGTGGCCAAAGACACCGTTGTCCAGATCTGTAGTTTAGGCTGGCTTTGTACTATTTCCAAAGTCTTTAGTACAGAGCTTTCCGGAGGGGAATTTCCTATCCATTGACAAACTCATTAGAGGGAACTCTTACTGAAGGGTAAGAGTTCATCAGACAGCTTCTTCTACATAGAAATCTCATAAGGTTTAGAATTCCTGGAGTCAGAATAGTTATCTATTAATGACCTTTGAGCAGTTGTACAGCCCTTTCCTCTATACTGGAACATTCCTTCAGGGAGGGAGGGGGAAGCCCAGGAGACTCCAGAGGTAAAACCTCACTTGTCTGGGAAAATGGAAATTTTCAAGATTCTAGAAAGCACCTCAACTTTGAAAAATCGTAAACAACTCTTGGAAGAGGGAGATAGGCCAGCCTAGCTGTGGAGGTGGGAAATCTTTCAGACCTGTTGAGCTGGCTACAAACTATGGGTTGCAGCTCTCTCGGGTTATCACCTGCATTGGGGTGGGCTTTTCATGGAGTAGCTGCTTTTGAGTCATTATTGCTCCTGTAAGTAACTCCATACACCTGTTAGTAACCTCGATAAAAGCTCAGGGATTCACCAAGTTGAGCTTTGTGGCTTTTGGTCTGTTGTTAATAGGTATGTGTATGTGTTTGTGTGTGTGTGTGTGTGTGTTGTGTCTCCCCAGGAAAAGTCTCCCACAGACCACCAGTTCAAGATGTCATGTCTCCTCGCAGGGCCAGAGATAGGACTTAGGTCCCATTCCTCTGAACAGTATTTAGAGTCTTGAGGTTCTGGTCCTTGGTGTTTCGAGTCCTCCAGGTTTACTAATCACTAACTATCTGAAAGCCTGACCCACTCTTTGGAGATAGCTGTTTTCTTCTTCTCATCTTCTGTTTAAGTTGAATTTTAAAACTGATATATAAAAACATGAAAGTGTATATATTTATGAGGTGTTAAAGAAATGATTTTTTGCTATAATACAGTCATAAAGCATAGCAGCCATGGTAGTGCACCTGAAATCCCCAAACAGGGAAGACACAGGGAGTAGGATCAGAGTCCCAGGCTAGCCTCTGCTACATAGAAAGACCCTGAAGAAGTTTTCTTATAGCATTCTGATATTTTGTTGTCTGACACAACACACGATTCGAATCAGGGGGTAGGCGCTATGAGGTAGGAAAGTTATGGTATAGGGTTCAACTCAGTCTGCCACTTTGTAAATTAAGTTTTATTAGAAGATAGACACAATCCCCCCCAAACAAACAAAAAAATAGCCAGGCACGGTGGTGCACGCCTTTAATCCTAGCACTCAGGTGGCAGAAGCAGGTGGATCTTTGTGAGTTCAAACCCAGCCTGGTCCACTGAGTGAGTTCCAGGACAGCTGGGGCTACAGGGAGACCCTGTCTCGAAAAGACCAGACAAACAAACAAACAAACAAATAAACAAACAAACAAATAAACAAACAAAAAACCCAAGATAGCCACAGCTACTTATTTATGTCTAGTCTATTCCTGCTCTTATATTACATGGGTTATGTTGAGTAAATTTAACAAAAACTGAAATGTATGCAAAATAGAAAATATTTCTTTTGAAATTAGTTCAGAAGAAGAAAATGAACAAGAACAAAGGGCTCAAGAAAAGGAAGGTGTTCCCTTTTGTAGCCTGGAAAGAGGTGCAAGTTGAACATCCCTAATTCAGAAAGTTAAAATCCAAAAATCTTCTTTTAAATCTTTTGAGTATCAACATGAGGCTCTAAAAGTTTTTGATTTTGAAATTTTAGATTAGGGAGTCTTAGGTGTAAAAAATTCTATGCAAACACTGAAATTTCTCAAATTTTATTTCCAAATATTCCAAACATTAATAATTCTCAACTTTGCAACCTTCTGGTCTCCCGCTTCAGAGATGGGATATTCAAACTGGATTTCAAATGTAGCCCGTGACCTTAGAAAGGACTCACATCTCCTTGTCTATTCAGCAAATATAAGCTGAGCATTTTCCATATGCCATATGGCAGGGGACAGCTGTGAACTCATGTAAGTCCAATGGGATGGATGACTTCACACTGTGCTGAGATATGGGGAACACCATGGAGTCCATCGCAGGAAAACTGTGGTACTCCCAGAGAGGAATAGCGTCTTCGGGGAGAGTGATGGTTAGTCTTCATTGCCAATCTGAGTAGACTTAGAAAATCTCCTAGGAGACAGGCACATCCTTGACTGTATCTATGAAGATGTTTCTAGAAAGAACTATGAGGGGGAAAGATATTCCCTATACGTGGATGACATTATCTAATGTGCTGGAAGCCCAGAGAGAATAAAAGGGAGAAAGGAGAGTGCTGGGGGAGAACCAGCATCCTCTTCTCTCTGCTTCCTGATCTACTGAGTTGAGAGCCCCACATTCCTGCCACCACGCCTTCCCCTGCCGTAACTAACTGACTGGATCCCCTTGACTTCTGAGCCAGAATAAATTCTTCTCCTTTCAAGTAGCTTCATCGAATTTCAGCTGTGACAGTTAACATGTGGGCCTGCTAAGGTACGAGGATGAGAGAGAATTTGCAGGCATGATACAGAGCAGGTGTCCAAGTGCATTACCAAAACCCCCTGAGAATGGGACAAAAGAAAATGTTGCCAGACATGTTGGTCATATACATCTGAATGGCTTGCAGACTCCGTGTTCTAGCTCTTTGCTTTTCACTCAAGGTTCAGGTTAAATTGTCTGGATATCACTTCTGGGGTCACTCCTCACTTGAGGTACACTGGCATTCAATTCTATTCCACTTTTTCAGGGAAGACAGGAAAGTCCATTTTTCCTACCCACTTTGTTCCTATACAGTCTCAAAAGAAGCAAAGTAGACAGAGCAGTGTGTATCTGCCAAACCCTTATGCTGTGAGCCTGTGATATATTGGCCTATTTCTTCTTTCCCTCAAAGAAGGAAACTTTGTTCTCATATTTCTTTTTATGGGCAAGGCAAGCTCATATGCACATATTTCATAGGAGTCTCAAAATACCTAACTTCAAACTCCAGAATAGTCCTTAATCATGCTTTCTCTCTTCTTTCATGGATCCTAGTTACATGTGGATGCTTTCCGATGAGAATGAAGCAGGTATGCTATTTGCAGAGTTTATTTTCAAGGCAATGCATTATGAGCAAACAACCTCTGCTTAGTGGCCTTGGGACACTTTGCTCAGGACAAACCAAACAGCCTCTTCCCAGAGCTGGCACAAAAAGGTGCTGGTGGTAGGTGTTTGCGAATTGGTCCACTTAAAAGTCCCTCATTAGATGAAGTCTGTGTTCACCACCTCCCCACAATAAGCCAGTCTTGATCCAGCTGGCTTTTTGCCCCTTGTCTATTCTTATCCTGGATAGGTGCTGGGCAAGCTGGGTACAGAGGGAATAATTCAGTTTCTTAGCAGTTCTCTGTAATACACCAAGGCTCCAGACAGGTCACTTCATGCACTGGGGCCTGAGGTGTTTGCACCAGGCGATTACTAAAATCCTTTAGCTGTAACAGTTTGTGAATGAGTCTATTGAACATGTTCACAATCCCTAGACAGATGGGATGGAGGTTGGAAGTTTATTTAGTGCAGCATTTTATGGGGCAAGCGGCTGAGCTGCAGAAGTCCTCCAGTGTGAGCCACTGTCATCTACACCCACTGACTGTTTGGAAATAAAAACCACTTGATTTGGCTCATCTCAAGGAAAACAGGTTGAGGGAAGGTTGTGGGTTTGGGGGCAGCATCTGGAGGATTGCATCCCATGATTGTGCCCCTTCCTCCTCAACCTCTTTATCTGAGAGACCACTGTTCCAGAACACCTGGGGCTTCCTTCCATGAGTACTATGTTATTCTCATTAGGCATAAGAACATGTAACAATTATGTAAAAGTGTGCGTGTGGGGAGCATTCAACACGTTCCACACGGGAATGGGTATACAAAGCTGGCTTTGAACTTGCAAACTCAAGCCAGCCAACATGTAACAGGCGAGAACGTGTGAGTGAGGGGGCGCTGACAGTTCTGGAGCCATTAATTCTCTTATCCTTAGGTATACTCAGACAATTGTTCTCAGTTTCCGGGTGCCTGGAGGCTGTTACTCTCTGAAGCACGTGCCAGACCAGCAATGCCAGCCAAGAAATGCCTGCTTAGCCCTCCTCCACCCCCAACCCATGCATCATCTCAGCTCCCATCCACCTGACCTCCCTCACTTCCTCTACTAGTTACTTTTCTATCACTATGATCAAAACACCCAATGGAAGCAACTTAAGGGAGGAAACATTGATTGTTTGCTTAAAGATTCAGGAGATTCAGTCCATAATGGTAGGAGGGCATGGTGGGGTTTATGGTATAGGAACCATGTGGCAGTGGCTGTTCAGATCATGACCAACCAGGATGCAGAGAGTGGCTGGACCAGGGGCCAGCTTATAACCTTGAAAGGCCCACCCATAGACCTTACCTCTAAGGGTTCCATGGCCTCTGCCTGCTTCTGAGAAAAAGCATTCAGAACAAGAGCGCTATGTAGAGGGGAAGTTCAGATTCAAACTGTAACACTTGCTGCTTCTTCTGGATTTCTCCTGCTTTTGTTCTGAGGCAATTGAACATGGACAGAAGAAAAAGAGGCAGTGAAAACATAAAGCAGTATTATTTTAGTAGAGATACTCACCAATACGGCCAGTATCACAGAAAGTGCAGGCATGACAGCTGGCAACATCTAGTCAATCTGTGTGATTCATTTGTCTTGAGATGTAGCCAGGAGCTGGGTGGACAGCCTCCTCTCAGGGGTGGATGGTATAAAGTTTTGACCCAGGCAACTGATTGTAAAAGATGATATAGCCATAATTTACTGGTTGGGGTTAGAAATCCTATTTGTGCTAGGATCAGGTATCCTTTATAGTGAAAATCATGCTCTTTCAAAAGACACAGCCAGGGATTGGGACTATGGCTGAGTGGCAGAGCATTTCACTACCACTCTTGAGGGTCTGGGCTCAGCCCCAGTACTGCACAAAAGACAGAGAGAATTGCTAGAGCAGACACAGGCAGCGATAGAGTGAGGGGCTGAGAGGCCTCACTGTGGAGGAATGTCGTGACTGGCATTAGCATCAAGATGGAGACCCTTTCAATAAGTAGTTTTCCAAACTACTGCTGCCATGTTCCAGGGCCTGGTGGCTTGTCTGGCTATTGATCCAAAATTTTTCCCATAACTATTTGCCACATGATTCTAAAACAAAGAAAATTAAAACCCAAACATTTGGCAACAGCTGCTAAGGGGCCACTATATCAGGGTTTGCAGCCATGGAAGGAGTTTCTTCCTGCAACCTGCGGTCTGAGAAGGCCTCTTTTACCACTAAGCTTTCTTCTGTCTCTACCAATAAAGAAGTGAGGGCCTTTGTGAGAACACCAGCCTTCTCTACAAAGACTAAAAACCAGTTCAGAAAAAGCTCCCCTCACCCCAAGGGCCAGTGTGTGTAAAGAATTTCCACGGCAACGGTATTTTACGAGTATGAGTCACTTTTCTGTTTTTCAGAGAGCCTTGCACTCTGCCCATCTCTTTTAGTACATTTCCATTTGGTGTGGTTTGGCTGGTGAGAGGGATGCGGTGGTGAGCTGCTTGAAGCCAGACGCCCTGACCCTGGCGTACCTGCGGACCACATATATGGCTGTAATTACAAACAGCTGCCCACCCACCCACAGTACAGTGAGCGAGGCCATTTTTAAATGGTAAAAATAGCATGCCTCAGGGGCAGCCAGTTCATTTGTTGATTCAAAAAATATTTGCCACCATGGAGAGTGTTCTAAACACTTACTCTGGTCAGTATTTCAAAGAATCCTCACTCAGGATTAGCCCATGGTTAACCTTAGTAATTAATAACAATAACAACAATAATCCAGTGACCATATGCATACTTGCTGAGCACTTACTCTGGGCCTGGTATTACTCTGAGCATTTTGTGAGCACTGATTCAGTGAGTCTTCTTCTGCTTCAAGACTATCCTGTGTCACACGAAGAAAGCAGATGTAGTGTGGGAACTTACATGACATGAGGAAGACCTTGACTGGCCAAGAAGGCACTCTTTGCATTTAACTTACAGCTTCCTGGTTTTCAGTCTTGGGAAATGAAACCAGATTCTCCTCTCCCTTTCCTTCCCTTCCCTTCCCTCTCCTCTCCCTCTGCCTCCCTCCTATCTATTCCTCTCTTTTCCTTCCTCCCCTCTCCTCCTCTCTCATCTAGTCCCCTCTTTGCCTCCTTCTCCCCTTCTCTTCTTTCTTCTTCCTCACTCTCCCTATCCTTCCTCGCTCTTTCCTCTCTTTTTCTTTCCTGTGATAGTATCACTTTATATAACCTGGTTGATATAACTCCAATGGCCCATGTGATCGTCCTGCCTCAGCTACCAAGAAGCTGGATGTCTAGGCACCTGGCTGTTTTTCTTTTCAAGGATACATAATAATTGTACATGTTTATAAGGCACAGGGTGATAGTCCAATACATGTCTGTATACAGAATGATTCAAACAAGATATCTAACATATCCTTACCACAAACATTTCTCATTTTTTTGTAGTAAGAACCCTTGAAATCCTTTCTTCTAGCTACTTTCCAATGTATTGTGAGCTGTGAGCAGCAGAGGTTACTATGAGATGCCACATTACAGCAATGCTTGAATAAAAACAGCCTAGCTCTTAGTAACCATTTTAGCCAAGAGCAGACCCAAAGTACTCTCAGTGCCTGTTCCTTCAGATTAGTCTCAGAACTGTGCTTTTAAACATGGCTTGCTCTTTTTTTTAATTGAAAAAGTGTATCCAAAATGAAATGGGGAAGTAGAAGTGAACCCTTATCATCAGGTGATTTTTTTTTTCTGACCCCTATTGATTTAAGACAGCAGACACAGGATCATAAACAGATGTTACCAATTTGATCCCATCCATTATTTACAATACAAATGAGAGACTCTTTGTTGCTTCCAACAAATCTCCATTGTTTACAGTGCTTGATATGTAAAACATCACACACACACACACTCATATGTTATTCTGGGTCAAAGGCAACCATGAATCATGAGGGATTAAGGCCATACTCCCAGGCCAAAAGAGGAGATCAAGGCTTAGTGAGATTAACTTTTTGGTTGCAAAGTTAGGTAAAAGTTGTTTGTCCAGAGCAGTCAATAATGTAAAAGTCATTACCACACATTACCACAGTGAGCACTGTGCCTTTAAAATTATTTTATTTATTTATTTATTTATTTATTTATTTATTTATCTATCTATCTATCTATCTATCTATTTATTTATTTATTTATTTATTTAGTGTGTGTGTGTGTGTGTGTGTGTGTGTGTATGTATGCCATATAGAAGTCAGAGGAAAACTTGCAGGAGTTGGTTCTCTCCTTATGAGTGCTGAGAATTGAGTTCAGATCATCAGATCTGGTGGCGAGTGCTCTTACCTGCTGAGCCACCTCGCTGGACCAGTCATCGTGTTTTATTCCTCTGATACACCAACCGAGCACTCCATGACCTCCCCCAGTCTTTTCTAGCTGCTAACCACTATTGTACTCTGTGCTTTGATGAAATCAGATTTTTTTTTAGATTCTATAAATAAGTGAGATCATGTAATATGTCTTTCCAAGCTTATCTTATTTCACTTCAACATAATACTTTCTAACTTAATCCACGGTACCAAAAATGGCAGGGTTTTATTTATTCTTATGCTGTATGGTGTTTCACTGTGCACGTAGATCACCTTTCCTTTCACTGGGCGCTAGTGCTACAGTGAACCTGGGGAGAAGACATGGGGCCAGCCTTCTGGATCATGTAGCTGTTCCTTATTTAATTTATCGAGGACCCTCTGTACTGTTAATAGTTGTTTTACCTTACATTTCCACCAACCATGTTTAGGGTTGCTATTTCTCCACACTCATGGCAGTCTTTGTTAACAATTTGGTTTGGATTTGGGCAAAGCTTGGTATGGTGGCACCTGGCATCTAAGCAGTCAGGAGGCTGGAGGACTGTGAGTTCTAGGCCAGGCTGAGCTACACAGTGTTACTCTGTCTCAAAAACCAAAATGAAATCAAATCCAAGCAAGAAAAACAGCAAAGTCCAAGAGCTATGAATAGACATTCCTTAAAAAAAAAAAAAAAGATACAATGGCTGACAGAATATGGAAACATGTCAACGTCAAGCCACAAGGGGGCATCACCTCACCCCCAGCTAGCGTAACCATTAAAGCTGGGTGCGATGATTCATGTCTTTAATCCTAGCACTTGGAAAGGAGAGGCAGAAGGATCTCTGTGACACTGAGGCTAGCCTGATCTACATTTCACGTTCCAGATCAGCTGGGGCTAAAGGGAGACCCCGTCTCAAACAAACAAACAATTGATAAAAATATAAAAGAAAAAAAAGGGGGGAGGAAGGATTTATCCTGGCTCATAGTTTGGAGGAACACAGTCCACTGTGGTGAGCCAGGCATGGTACAGAGATGTCTTTTCTGCAGCAGAGAGAGCATGAATCTGTTTGTTTAGCTCCCACTGAATCAGGAAACTGTTTAAGCTGGAAGCAGAGCAGTCTGTACCCAAGTCCAACTCCAGCACTGTGCTTCCACCATCAGGGCCCCATGGCCAAAATGTTCTATAACTTCCTGAAATGGCACTATTTGGCTGAGAACCTAACGTGTAAGCACTTGTGGAGAACATTGTACATTCAAACCATTACACGGCTAAACAGCTATCTTACTGCAGAACTTCTCACCCTTTGCTGTGTCTCAGAAGGAGTCTGTATAGTCAGCATTTCTCAGCTTGACCTCAGTTTTGTTCTTTCCAAAGCCAGCCTTAATAATCTGGTAAGACAGTCATCCTTGTGTTTTATACAATGAACTTATGAGGAAGAGCTCTTTTGGATGCATGTGGGCTTAGGGAATTCTTAACACCTCTGCACCAACCGATTTTTTAGGTATTTTTCTTTAGATGCTTTGTGGTTTCTAAACCTAGGGTGAAAATATCACTAAGGAAAGTAACCCAGTCAGATGAATAAAGTGGTTTCTACCTAGTTATTAACAATGGTCCAGAGGAACATTTAATGTTCAGATGATGATTCCAGGCTTCACAGCCAGGCCCTGATGAAGCTCACAGCTCACTGTCTGGCTGCTTTTTTATTATTCCTACTTTTAGACATGAAACCACATTGCACTAAAATCAATCATGCAAAGAACCCAACAGTGACTATGAACAGGCCCAGGATATTGCTTTGTGTTAAAATGAGAGGTTACATATGCATTTACCTATGTGTATTAAGAGACAAGGACTGTGTTGAATATCATACTGTAAATAAAAAGGCATTCTTGAATCATGAAATTTTAGGAATGCCCTGTTGCAGGCAAATGTCAGCTGCGAGAAATGAAGATGGATGGTATGGTCCAGGAAGCTGGCTGTGCCTGCACTGGGCTGACAGGGACAAAGCTAGCTGCTCTAAGTTGATACTGGCTGATTTCTCCGCAACATTCTCCCCAAGGCTCCAAACCCTGGTGCTTTAAGAAAGAGAAATGCTTCTGGCCTGTGATCAGTCTTCCATTTAGGTCCTGGCTTCCTGATCTTTCCATCCCCCAATCCAGTCACTCCTCACTCATCTGGGACAGACAGTCCCCTTTCAGGAGCCCTTTCCTGCATAATCACGTAATCCAGCATGCTGTTCACTGGCAGCATCCTCTTACAAGTGTGGATGTTGGGAAAGTAGGTAGCGGTCAAGCAGCCCTGTCTAGGGAGTGACTAGCAGCCACGTCTGAATTACTGTGGGCAAACTTTGCAAGACTGGTATGTTCCAGGAATAAGGGCAACAATGACCACGAAACGGGAAAACTGGTCAGCGAATAGTGTGCTACGTGAGGCGTTCTGCTGCTTGGGGCTTGAGCAGTAGGCGGGGCACCGATTGCCTTAGCCTCCCGCAGGTCTTCAGGTACGTGAACCCACACTCACGTGGCAGATGTTGTCGTTTCTGTATTCATTTCAGGATAAGACTGAAAATGAAACTGCATAGAAATGTTTGTTCAGATTTTTTTGGTAGGAGTAGTTTCTGTGCTGTGAAAATTTGAGGGAAGAACATTTAAAAGGTAGACTATAAAACTTGCGCAGAGAGAATTCTTAATTTCTTTGTCCCAAAGGATTTCCCTTTATTCCTTTCTTAGTAATTTTGCTTTTAGCATTATTACATTTTTCTTTTAGTGTTGACAGATGATATTGTGGATTCTTGGGTAAAAGGATTTCTTTAAAATTATAAAATTTCTTAAAAGCATTTATTTCACACCAGCTAACCTCCACTTAAATTCATTCCTACTATTTCCAACCGGAACATTTCTTTAGCCAGATTTTTTCTTGTCAGTTTCTATAGTATGTTAGTTAACTTGTCTGGAGTCAAATACATTTGGTCGCTGTGAGATTAACTTTGAGCTCATGTACGACTCTAATGATTTGAAATAAAATTTATATATCTTCAATAAGTTATTTTCCTCTTTTCCAACTCACTCCTTTCCTCCTTCTTCTTTTGTGTCTTTCCTATCCCAGATCCATCTGAAGGTCTTATGCATATTGAGCAAGTGGTCTACTACTGAGCTATGACCCTAGCCTGTCTTTTTCATTTATTAGTTCCTTTATTTTTCCAATGTAAAGGACTTATCATTTTTGTAGGCATTTGCTTTATTAAATTTTAAAAAATTATGTTTTTAGTCTTCTTAGTTGTTTATCTTTTTTAACATTTATTTTTTAAAGTGTATATGTGTGTGTGTATGTGTGTGTGTGTGTGTGTATGTATGTGTGTGTGTGTTTGAGTGTATGCTACATATGTGTGGACACCCAGGAAGGCCAGAAGCAGAAGACAGTATCAGATCATCTGGAGCTTGAGTTACAGGCAGTAATGAGCCATCCAATGTAGCTGCTGGAAACAGAACTTAGGTCTCTGGAAGAGCAGCAAGTGCTCTTAACCACTGAGTCATCTCTCTAGCCCCAGGGTCTTCATGTTATTTTTACCCTACAAATTATTCTTCATTGCATTTTCTGCTTATTATAAGATGTTCAACATGGTTTTGCGCTTTTTTTTTTTTTTGTCTTTTCGAGACAGGGTCTCCCTGTAGCCCCAGCTGTCCTGGAACTCACTCTGTAGAACAGGCTGGCCTTGAACTCACAAAGATCCGCCTGCCTCTGCTTCCCAAGTGCTAGGATTAAAGGCGTGTGCCACCACGCCCGGCGGTTTTGCTTATTATTAATGCTCAAAGGACCAGACTGGTCACAGATATATGTGCCAGAGAGGCTGACTGCTAATCTTCATATTATCTGCAATGTTCAATCGTCAAGAGCATCTCCTCTTGAACTATGTAACTCATAGAGGTGTTAATTACACAAAGACTCAGAGTTGGAGAAGTATAGCTTAGAGACAGAGTTTTGCCTAGCTTGTAAGGGCCTGGGTTAAATTTCTAGCAGAGAGGGAGGATATTTCATATTTGCAAAGTTAACTACTTGATAAAAAACTGTAATCCCCAAGTCAGTACCTATAACACAGTGAGGGTTTCCCACTCACAGGCATGTGGCTCAATAACAAAGAATTGAGTCACCTCTGTGCACAGTCCTAGCAGAGGGTGGACAAGCTATTGCTCTGTGTTTTGCTTCAGCTTTCATACTGTGCACAAGTGTACAACTTGTGCCTTATTTATTTATTATTTATGGTTTTGTGGGTGGCTTTGCTGGTTAACGTGGCCCGTCAGCACAGTGCTCAAGTGCTGTCTTTTGGTTGTTGGTGGGGGAGGTGACAATGTGCCACATGAAGGAGCGAGGAGCGACGTGTGTTAGAAAAACTCTGCTTAGGCATAAGTTAAAACACTGTGAGTTTAATGTTCGTGAATCAATAAATATTAAAAAAGATGCCTTTAAGTAGAAACACACAGAAAACAAGGCTTTATGTGAATCAGTTTGCAAATATATGTCTGGAGGTTTGTAGGAGCCGAACTCATGTCTGAAGATTCTGCATTCCTGTATCTAACCAAGGATGGATGGAAAATATTCAGAAAAAATTTTATCTGCTGAAGATGTGAGGATTCCTTTTTCTTGTCAATATTGCCTAAGCAATGTACTATAACAATCATTTATATAGCACTTCCATTGCATTAGTTACTTTAAGTCATTTACAGATGATTAAAAGTACAAGGGAGGGGGCTGGAGAGATGGCCTAGCGGTTAAGAGCACCAACTGCTCTTGCAGAGGACCCGGGTTTGATCCCCAGCACCCACATGGCAGCTGAGAACCGTCTGTAACTCCAATTCCAGGAGAACTCCAGTTCCAGGGGAATCCGACACCCTCTTCTGACCTCCGCGGCATTGCACGACACGGGTGCACAAACTTGCATGTAGACACTACATTCATACACATACAAAAGTAAAATAAAATAAAAAAAAAAAGTACAAGGGAGGATGTTTGTAGGTTATAAGCAATTACCATGACATTTTACAGAAGGGACCTGAACATCAGCTTTGGGTATGAGCCATGGTTATTGGTTAATTTTCCTCTAGGGGAAATGGTTCATTAATTCAGTGTACCTTGAATAACAAGATTCATATGAATTATACAAATCTATCTCTCCAGTGTCTGACTCCTGCCACAGCAGTGCTGGTGCTGTTTTACGGCATGGCCCACAAGTTCAGCTAACACTGTTGTCTTCTGTTAATTTGGGTCATTGTGGTTAGAACCCAATTCTACTTCCTTGATTGTATTACTGTTCATGATGTTCATCAAATCTTATTATTTTTTTGTGTGTGTTTTGATGACTGGCATTTGTGATCTCCTTGGTAAAGAGATTCTGTTTTAAATGGTCATTACTGTAAAGTAGGAAGATATTTGTATCATGGAAAAATAATAGTAAACCTAGTCTTAAAGAGCTAAATTGACTTTGTTATGGGTTCTAAAAGCAGACAGAAATCTAGACCAAAAATGTCTCAGAAATTCAGAAATCCCTCTTCCACCACATGAACAAAATATATTTATAGCCACAGAAAATGCAAGTGAGGCACGGAAAGCCTAATTGGTTACAGCTCATGTGGACCGTATTTGAACATAGTTTAAACAATTGTTTGCTTGTGATTGAGACTCAGCTACTTGTTACAGGAGTAGGTTCCAGTCTATTTACACACTGAATTAGGTTGCAGTTCATCATATATTGGCAGCTTTTGAACAAACTAAATTTAGTTAAGCAACGGTTGTTACCCCCTACTCAGGTTTCAACATCTGAGAGCATCAGGAATCTTACAGTATCTATAGCATGCATGATCAGGAAGCAAGAGTCTGTCTTAACTGGGAAGACCTTACCCATCCACTAGACCTCACATGGCACTTGGCACCTACCAAGTTGGATGACTGTGTTAAATACTTATTAAATGTGCAGTCATAAAACTTATTAAATTAAAAATCTTACAGAATAACCAGTGACTAAGGTTTAATGTAACGGCTGGGAAATGGCGTCCTCGGGTTAGAAGCTGCTTTAGATATTTAGAGACTGAGTATCAGTTACAAAACCTATAAAATGCACAGAAAAAAATTACCATATCTGTCCATAAAACCACACAGTTTTCTTGTGACAAATACTAGAGTTCATATATTTTATTGGTTTGGCAACTGACAGTAATAACTGTAAATAAACAACTGAGGTAACCTTTATTAGCTAGACATAAAATCATAAAACACTGCCCAGGGGACAGACAAGAAAAATTTAAATGCTGATATCTTGGCTTGGGAATTATTTCACAATTAAGGTAACTTCTGTCAAGAGAACAATATTTTCCAGCTGTTTTCTGAAAACTTTACCACTTACATTATGCTTTATATTTTTGTTGAGCAATAGAAGCAATTAATTCTAGGCATTATAGTTTATTCTGCATTTGGGCATCACGATTCTAAGGAATGGATTTTTTTTTTATCCAGGCATTTGAACAGGATATAAATGTCATTTTACTAATAGGAACTGAAAATTTAATAATATGGTATTAAACTGTAAGTATATTGAATAATACTAGTCCTAGTGCACTTTATTTCCTACATAATTTTGGCCTATTAATGGCATTTTTACTCAAAGGAATGTTGTATTACAAGATTTTTTTCAAATAAAGAAGCTGTCAACAGAACACAAAGAAAAAATTAAGAGAAATGTTGAAATGCTACAGATTCTTGTAGTAAAAGAATTTTCCTTTATGAACTAGTCAGGAAAACTTCAGAGAGGTAAAATGCCTTAATCAGAACTTTCCTTATCTCTTCCTGGTTGTATCAGCCAGAGCAGGGGCAACTGTGTAGCTGCTGAGGTACAAGCATATATATATATATGTACACTGTATATTATATGTATATGGAATAAAATATATAATGCAATTGGAAAAACCCAAAGCATTTGCAAAAATGAAAAATAAAAGGAAACAGAAACTTTTCTAACCAAGCAGACATAAGCCAGATGCCGGAACGTATCCTGGAGCAAGCAAGGCTGTGAAGGGTTCTCCTCTGTCACTAGGCCAAGTGTGCTCTGTGCAACGTGGCTCAGCAGATGTTGTACGATGGCTGAATTAATTCCTTGTAAAAATAAAAATGGTAATTTCTGTTTTGCATTTTGGCACAATGATGGGAATGGAGCCGGCCACGGACTGTCCGCTGCCTTCTAGGATGAGCTGTAGAATTCCCACTGAAAAGAAGAAAAATGAAATGTTACAAATGGGAGGTGTTTAATTGACTAAAATTAAAAATACATACTTATTATACCTAACTACTGTATATTCAAATATGTTCCTGCCACAAACTAAATAAAAACAAAACCCTTTCCTTTGCTTTTCTAGCTCTTTCACATTCTTCCCGTTTTCTTAGACAGGGTGCTATGCATGCATGCTAACAGGTCACTATTGATAAATCTGGTAGGCAAAGACAATCAAAATTCCTTCATTTTGGAAATGAAGCTGGAAAGAAATCTCTGGTCTTCCTTTTACACCAGTACAAACAGGTTTTTCTTTTTTGGAATCCTCTGAGCAACAAGGAATGGAAGATGACAGAAACGGGACACTTAAAAGAGCTCTCTTTTCCACAGGCACAGCTTATGTGACAGGGCATTTCTCTGGAGCCACGTGCACTTTCAGATGTGGGCATAGGAACTATTTCTCAGTAGAAAAACAGATTTCAAGCAAGTCCTCTTTGCATGCCTATCAAACAGGTTCTGGGACGTTGGCTGTTTATAGTTGATTGAGCCTCTATGCACCTAGGCCTGTGGAAGGCCACGGGAAACTGCACACAATATGGTTATTATAGGACCGGCCGTCTTAAAACACAGCCTGAGGGACTTACGATTTGAATTATAGAGTGTCTTACTGAAGTTCTGGCATCTGGTTTGTCAATTATCTTTCTGCAAATGTAGTCTTTTGTGAGCTTGTGACCCAAAACGCTACAGGAAAATAATCCTAGTGACTCACAGGTGCTTAAGTTGCAATAGTGACAAAACTAAGGGAAAGGAAAAGTAAAGTTGGACACTGGGTAGAATTTATTAGACTATTCACGGACAAGGACTAGCTGGTGTCTATCTACTGCAGTGGACTGGAGAGTGACCCCCTCCCACAAATGGAAAAAAAAAGACATATGAGTTGTGACTCATTGAGTCTATAAATGTGACCAAAGTCTCTGCAGACACAGTGATCTGGAGATGAGATCATCCTGGATGAGTTGGGTAGATCCTAAACTCCATGACAAATGTCCTTGTAGGAGCCACATAGAGGAGGGACAGATAGAAACAGAGGAGGGCACGTGACTACCACAAGCAGATTAGAGTGACATAACCCCAAGTCAAGGAACATCTGGAACTGAAAAATACTGAAAGTGGCAAATAGATTCTTTCTAGGCCTCCAAGGCAGGGTGGCTCTCTAGATGCTGTGATTTCTGACTTCTGGACTATGAGAGAATAGATTTGCGCCATGGGAAGCAACCCAGCATATGCTTTGTTATAGTTGCTATGTTAACTTCTCATCATTATGAACAAAAGACCTAACAACTTGGGGGGGGGGCAGAGAATTTATTTGGGCTCACGGTTTTAAAGGATCAGCCTATAGGTTTGTGGTTCCTTGTGCTTGGGAAGGACATTGTGGTGGTGGTAGAGACCAGTTATTTCATTTCATGGTGACCAGGAAGCAGAGTGTGCAACATATAAGAGCTACCTATGTCTCTAGTGGCCTCCTGATCTTTCCATATCTCAGAGCCATTCTCATCTTCAGACAAGTGATAATGTGAATAAGACAGGGACACTTTAAGGAATGTGGGTAAAGGACCTGATCAGAGAACCTAGAAGCTTTTCTCTCATTTCCTCCTGCTTTTGAGAGTGTCTTTATTATAGCACTTCTGATAATGCATGATTTCATGGAAGAATCACCCTCTAAAATTTCTAGCCACAGACTAGAGGAAAGCAAGGACAAAACATCATGTCTCTTGCCCAGTCCTCACCACACTCTTCAGCAGTGGTCACCACATTTTGTTTCTCTAGGGTGGATGAGCTCATGTCAGGGATGAGGGCACTGCCCAGTCCTTTACTCTGGACTGAGGAAGAGAGAGGATGTCCATAAGGGAGGAGGGAGCTGAAAGCAGGAAGGAAGCCAGAAAGGGCCATGTCTGCATCTGGCTAGCCCCGGGCACGTTGGTGTGCTTCTGAGTTACAGCCAGTCCTAGGACGGGGTGATTTGCGGGCTGGAGCTCCATCTGCCAGAGGATAGCTCTGCAGAGTCCTTCCATGTCCTAAAGTCACTCTCAAGAATCACCCATGATGCTCTCTTTTTCATGAAGTGTCCTCAAAAGGCTCTACAGGGAAGGAAGTGCCACAGGCAGAGGAATGGGCCCTAGTCCCGAGGGAGAGTCAGGAGCCAAAGGCCCATTTCAGACTGTCTTGGACGACCCCGAATGAACTTGTGGGTGTCTCTAGAGGGAGGCAACTTTCCCCTTTCCAGTGTATGCACAGAACACACACATGCTCTGTTTTGGAACAAGGACATTGGCCAGTTCTTATTCCTGGGGGTTGTTTTTTAAAAATGACTCTGCTGAGGCCCAATTGCTCTAGAAAAGACATTGTACAGATACAGGTGCAGGAGAGCTCTTAGGGCCCAGTGCTGGAGGTAGCAGCCATGGAGGTGATCATCAGGTCCCTCCATTCCTCCCCAGTCCTGGCACCTAAGCTCAGACCGTACTTTTTTTTTTTTTAAGTATTTTGTATTTATTTTATTTTATTTTTGTATGTGTATGAGTGTACTGTCTGCATGTAGGTCTGTGCACCCATGTCGTGCAATGCCTCGGAGTTCAGAAGAGGGTCTCGGATTCTGCTGGAACTGGAGTTCTCCTGGAATTAGAGTTACAGACGGTTCTTAGCCGCCATGTGGGTGCTGGGGATCGAACCCGGGTCCTCTGCAAGAGCAGTCAGTGTTCTTAACCGCTAGGCTATCTCTCCAGCCCCTCAGACCGTACTTTTAACCGCAGGGATGTGAGAGGTCTAGGCCATCATGTACAGATAGGGACAGTACCCCGCCCCCCATGCAGGCATCATGATTTTGTGTTTCAAATGCCTTACTTCCAGACCTTGATAGTAGTGGGTACTGGTGAGTAACAGTCTACTTTTATTACCTTGTTAGGCATTTTTATTATTTCTCTACTACTGAAGGAAGGAGTTTTCAACTTGTAAGTGGAATAAATTTTAAAAAATTTATTATTTATGCCAGGCATGGTGGCGCACACCTTTAATCCTAGCACTCAGGAGGCAGAGGCAGGTGGATCTTTGTGAGTTCAAGGCCAGCCTGGTCTACAGAGTGAGTTCCAGGACAGCTGGGGTTACAGGGATACCTTGTCTTGAAAAGACCAAAAAATTTATTATTTTTATTTTTTGTGTATGGAAGTACACTGGTGTTATGCAATGCCAATGGAGGTCAGGAGAAGGCATCAGAGTTGGAATCAGGGATGGTTGTTACCTGCCATGTGGGTGCTGGGAACTGAACCTGGGTCCTCAGCAAGAGCAGTCTGTTCTCTTAACCATTGAGCCATCTCTCTAGCCTAGTAAATGCAATAGATTTTAAACTTAAAAGTTGTGGTTATAAATTTTAGGCCCTAGATATCTGGGTATTTATTGAGGCCACAGATGTTTGTGGATTATTCCTAGGGCTGGAATGGAGTAGATATGACAGGGCTTCACAGTCCCCTTGGAAGTATCCTCCACAGCAGATCAGCCACTGGAAAGATCCTAGTCTGGCTGCAGAACAGGGTACCCGTAAGAAGAGGTTTCAAATGGCAGGGATGGTTGGAGCTCAGGGCATGCCTGGCATGCCTGTGAATACCCTCCAATTGACTTCATGATTTGCAGTCTGCTTTGCTGCATCTCTTTGCTCTGAAGAAAACTTTCAATCTTGTATGATAAGATTCTCAAAAGTTTTTGGCCCATGGCTTTGACTTCGTAGTAAATGAATTGCTAGGTCACTAAGCACTTAAGGCTTATCAGCACTGGTACTTTCCCCCTGTGCAGGCTTACCCTAGTCCCGTGGGAACAACACCTCATTTTTCTTCTTCTCTGGCAACTTCATAAATACATGCTTGGGGGAACACTCATGTTATCACTGTTGATTAGATGGTCAGGGCAGATGCATGGAAGAGAATGCAGGTGAAATGGAAACAGATTATTTTTCTTCATGAGCATCTTAATGCTTGACTTAGAAATGAAGAACTGTAAGGCTATTTCATGAATTTTCATTGTGGTAGCCACTCAGTTATTCTTAGGCAAAGTCAGTCACCCCAAACCTCAAATAATAACCAGGGATAATGTCAGAAAAATCTAAACAAATCTGCTGCTTCTGCACATCGCATCCTTGTTCCACGCTACCAGACCACACTGATGTGGTGCCCAATGGTGCCCTCACTTAGGAAGCTCATGGTTCCTTGCTCTAGGGGGGCTTGTGCTGAGAACTATCCTTTGGGAAACATTCTCTGAGCTTCATGACAGGTCAGTCCTATCATCTATGGGTTAATACTGCATCTGCGGCCGCCATATGGATTCATGTGCTACTGGGAAATCATTTCACCATTACAGATGATCTGGGAGCCTGGAGCAATTTTTCAGATAATTAAATCCATAAAAAGCTTTCACTTTTCCCTCAGTGATTGGAATTCTTTAAGTGAGGCTGTTCTCTTTGGCCAAACTATTATGATTGCATCATTTCTCCATCTCTCTGGTCATATATCAAAAGAGACTTCCTGATTCATGTATGTGGGGGTGACGGTACACATCACCAGTTCTTAAACTGCAGGTTGTGGCCCATATGGAGCTGTAACTGAATGTGGGGTTTGCCATAAATTTGGCAACAATACAAAGTTCCTGATCATGCCAGTGACCAAAAAGATGAATTTGAGATGTTTCTGGCAGCACTCACCATAGTGCATTGGATAACTCCATTGTGACTTGGCTCAGAGCACACCACGTGAATGCTTTGTACCGCGCATGCTGTCACACCACACAAAACACCTTGACTCAGATTTGAGAGTACTGTTTGTTATAAAGTGCAGCATGCACACAGAGTTTTCTGCTTTTAAGCAACACAATGGCTTAATTACAGAAACCAAAGCCTTTTAGTATTTTCTTATCATTCTTCCACATGTATCAAAATTATTATTATCTCTTTAGATTGCATTGTGTTAGAGAATTTAATTTTAAAAATTGTTATTTAATTTGCTAACTTGAGTTTAATAAAAATTGCTAAATTAAGTTTGGCCCAAGATGAAGACAGAATTTCCAGCCATTTCTGAAATGGCTCTAATTTCACTTTGTATTTCTTTTTTTTTTTTTTTTTCTTTTTTCAGTCATAGCATGCTTTATTTTTAAACCTGCTGTTCAAACTTTCAAAAACAACACATGGCAAAGAAACAACAGTTAACACGCAATATCTGCCATAATTCTATCTCTGAATTGCCTTTTCTATATGCTGTGATATGCAACGATTTCAGTTTCTTACATTCATGGTGGCTTTTTTTTTTTTTTGTCTTTTTGAGACAGGGTCTCCTTATAGCCCCAGCTGTCCTGCAACTTACACTGTAGACCAGGCTGGGCTTGAACCCACCACTTTGTATTTCTCAAATACTACATATTTAGGAGAAGCAATATTTTCTCAGCACTGATAATTATAAAATCCAAATGCATTCAATCTTGAAAACTGTTTAAGATACCCTGTATCCTGCAACATCAAATATTAATCTAACATTTACTTCATATAAAAAGTAAGCAACCGGAGTTCAAGGCCAGCCTGGTTTACATAGTGAACTCCAGGCCAGCTGGGACTAAAGGAAGACCCTGTTTCAAAAAGACCGAAAAAAAAAAAGTAAACAACCACATCTATGGCATTAGAAAAAAATTTGCTTTCATTTTGAATAAATGGTAAAATTATATGTATTCCAAAGAAAGATTTTAATATATTAATGATTTTAATCAGTAAATGTTTTATTTATATGCTTATTTTATATATGTATATAGCCTACAGTCATATACAAATTTCTCTGGGGAAATGCAGTGAGGACTGGAAAAAGTTTACGATCCACACTATGTAGCCCTTCAAGTCTCCCACAGTAGCATTTCTCATTCTCCTTGGATGGTAATTTGAGAGCAGTGCTCTAAGTTAAAAGCAATTACCCAAAGGTGGAGCTCACAGAAATGGCCAACTTTTAACTGCTTTCTAATGGAGAGGAGTCAGAGTTAGGGAGGATTTGGAAAAATGGTTATCAGAAAACAATAATGGCTACTAACATTTATTGAGTATATAACTTATGTATGCTAAATGTGTCAAGTCGTTTTCATTTGAACCTTTTGGCACTCCAAAGTTCACAGCATGGGAGTTTAGAGAATTTAATTTCCTTGCTGCGGGTTTTATAACCAGAATCCGATGGAGTCTGGATTTCAGTCTGTAGCCAGAGGATGAGGACACTAGCGCGCTTCTTTGTGTCTTTTCAATGAATGATGTTCAACCTCACTGGAAACGTGGTGTGAGAGCTGGCCATGGGGGCCTGAAAACAGTAAGAGCAGAAAGACTGTAGGTCCTGAGTACGTCTTTTCATACAAGAAAGACAGTAAGAAGGGATGTAGGTATGGAGCAGTGGCAGAACGCTTAATATCAAGGAAGTACAGAGCTTTTATCACCAGCAACGGAGGGGAACAAGTTCTGAGAAGCTGCTCTGCTTGCTACGGTATTTCAGCACATCGGCTGATCTCCCAAACTTCACCCCTTTGTCTCCCCACCGTCTTTTTTGTCCTGTTTCAGAAGAACACAACTTCTTCTAGGACCCTCATTGAAAATTCGCAAGCTTTTCCCAAGTTTCAATGAACTAGTTGTGACTTCTTTTTAAAACATACTTGGGGAGCTTGCTACGGGGGAACTTTAGAAACTCTCTGATTTTGCCAACAGACCGAAGAGAGGGAATTCAAGTCACTGGAGATGAAGGGGCAAAGTCGACGGTTTGGGGTTGGCTCTGGGTGACAGTATATTCCTGCTCCAAGGACCTGAAATTGGCTGATATAATGATCACATTGGCCAAGGGTCCAATTAATACCCAAGATTTGAGGATTGGTTTTCCAACCTCGGTTGGATGAGTTTCCTGGCAAGAATAGGTTACCACTGTAAATTCAATTCATTTCCTTACTCTGCACCCACTCTATAATATAAGGAGATCACTGTCTGGTTAATTCTAGACAAGGCTCTGTGAGTAGATGGGGAATTGGGATTTTCAAATTCGAAAAAAAAAAGGATAAGTGAGTGTGAGTTTTATGTAGTTACCTTGATACTCCATCTTGTGGAAAATGTACTAAATCGCAGTAGACCAGAAGGGGATGGTGATTTGAAGCATAGGCTAGCTTGGAGGCTTATGCTTCCTGGGAATGGGCCAATACATGGGCTGCTGAGATTGGCATCCAGTGGGCCCAGAGGGATCACTGATGGAGCTAAAAAGTAAAGTCACTCAGCTCCATGTGTAAAGTGGCAGAAGATGAGGAGGTGCTGGTGGAACCAGAAGGCAGTGTGGAATTCTGCGGGGCAGAGGGAGGAGGCATGGGCTGGGTTCCTGGCTTTGAAATTTGCTAGATGTGTGGACTTAAGTTGCATAGTCTACAGCATGAAGTAGAGATGATAAAACCTCCTTAGAGCTTTGTCAAGAGGATCCCATTAGAGAATATATGTAAAAGCACAAGGAGGTTCAACTACTGTTAGTGCCTTTCCCTTAACCAGCCAGGGACGGCTGGAGCTGATCAGTCTGACACTTTATGTGCTTTGGTAACAATACTATCTTGGAGATGCACAGACAGCCTTGTGCTTGGCGTCCAAATAATAGCAAATTCCCAGTGAAAAACTTGGGAGTGTGTCATCATTTCCCACTCTGTTTAGCATCCCGGCAGACAAGCTGTCTCAAAGGTTGAGTCTCAGCAGTTACTCCCCCTGCATGGACTTCAGGCTGCCCATTCAGCTCAGCTCCTGTTTCTAAGGCCTCCTCATCTCCCTGCCTTTTTTCTGGTTTCCCAGATGGAGCGAAGTCTTCTTATTACAACGTCTTTCCCTTCTACTTACTTTGACCTGATTTAAAAGTAGCAAGTCACTTTATTTGGGCTGTAGGAAAGAGCACTAAAACAGATGTTGGGTGACTTGAGATTTCTGGAAGACATTCTTCCCTTTGTCTCCAACCGGACACGTGATACATGAAGTAAGAGTCCCTGGCAGCAAGCCACAGGCTCCTGCTATAGCACGTGCATTCGCTCATGCCTCTAATCATTGTCCGGAGGGCCAGCTGCTTCAGCATCTGCCTGCTAATCATTTTCTGGCCTGTCACTCAGACTGTCCAACTACCCATGATTGTGTCTGCAGGTGGGTCATGCAGTAGCTGAGGGCAGACGTTCTATTGGGGAGAATCCACCAGTACTGGAGTTTGTTAAATAGTCCAATCCAGGTCTGTCATATTGTTTCTGAAAGTAAGTGTGTTCAAAACTTGTTACTTTTATCTTAAACAATCATCATAGACAGAGAGCAGGATATGCTTTATGAGTTACTGCTATGCCTGGCCTCTGCCTTGGACTACAGAGCAGCCCATTGATCACCATCTACCTCTGGATGTCCTAAGGAAGAGCTCTGGAATCCCTGCTTCCCCTCCCCTTCATTGGCTCATTAGCTGAGCACACTGTAGCGCCCACATGAGCTAAAATAAAATTTCATTGTGCTTTTCAAATGTCAGGCTTTGGAAAATTGGAGTATAAGGAAAGGCATTCACCTGCACATTTATTCATTTAAACAGTGATTACTTGTTGAACACCTATTATGGGACAGGCACCAAGGTGGGCACTGTGGAGAGAGGGGTGACCAAGAACAGTCCTGAGCCCAAGCACAGTATTGGTTGCTGGTAGTGGTACAGTCAGGGAGAAAGCTCTGACAGAAGTAGCACTACTGGGGTAAATACATGCAGGAGAAGCTCTCCAAAGTTGGCAGAACGTTCTAGAAGGGAACAGAGCTGATATGTAGACTCAAAGGCTGAAACAAGGAGCTGGTTATGTGGTTGTTAGGGTTTGAATGTAAAATGTCCCCCACAGGCTTATGTGTTGGAATACTCATTCCCTCACTGGTGGCAGTGTTTGGGGAAGTAGCAGAACCTATGGGGTATGAGGTCTAGCTAGTAGATGTAGGCCACTAGGCAGTGGGGTTTGGGGTTATCACTTGGCCCTCTTTTTGATCCCATCTGCTTCCTGATCCATTGAGATCTGAACAAACTGCACCATCAGCTTTTGCTGCCACAGATGGTGCAGCCCTTGCCACCATGGTTGACTGTATCCCTTTAAACCATGAGCCAAAGTGACTCTTTTCCCCCTTAAGTTGTTTCTGCTATGCATTTAGCAACAGCAACAGAAGAGGTTAACAGAGCTGTGTGAATAAGTAGAGATGTACAAGGAGGAAGAAGATAAAGACAAGAACTCCAGCTAGAGCTGAGAGATGGGGGCCCTACAGGTTTGTAGACTTTGAGGAGTCAGAGACATGCTTGGTTTTCCCTGGAGGCCAAGGTCTCTGCCCAGCAAAGGCCTCTGATGTCAGATTAGAGATGTGTAGGCATTTTTCTCATTGGTGGAATTGCGTTGTATTCCCAGTACCCCCAAATCCTTGATAATGTCTGGTGTACCCGTCATTATGTAGCACTATGATAGAGCCAGCAGAACAGGAGTTTCCTGGGCCCTGGAGGGTGTCTAAGAAACAAAATCACCCCAGAGGAGTCAATCCTTCTGCTGGAACTTTCTGGAACATCCTACTCACTGCAAAGCTGCATTTTCTTTCTCAGCCATTAAGTTGGTGATACTCTGGCCTGTTGGAACATACAAATCCTTTCCCATAGTTAGTTTTAAGATTTGGGTTGCAAGGTTTTTTGACAAAAAGTTTTCCTATCTATCTATATCCCCCTTTTTTATTTAAGGTTTTTATTTTTGACCCATGAGTCTCAAAAAAGCAGTTGTTTTATACATACCTATAGGGTGGAATCAAGGCACAGATTTCATCAAGTTCACCCATGCTGTTTTGGGTTACTGTATGTGATTAACTTGGGAAACAACGTTTATTTTTGAGTTAAATCATCCTATAGGTGAAAGAGATTGCTATCAGGTGATACTATATGACAGCAAAATTATAGAGAACATTTGTTTATACCAATCCCAAAGTAATTGTTATACAGATCTTAGTTAAAGCTAATGTGGACAAGAGCAATTTATACCACCAATTAACTCAGGTGCATAATGCCTCAGATTGCTGCAGACATCAGGCCTCTATGTGGATCCTACTAGTAACAACTATTTTTAATGATTCCTAACGAAGCTTACCTTCTAGGTGCCGCAAAGGTTTTAATACAAGAGACTTTCTTAACTCCCCCCCCATAGGATAAGGAGAAATAAGATGATGATGAGGTCGTTCTCCAACTGTAGATTGGAGCCAGCTGTTATAGAGGTATTCTCTTGTAAAATCAGTAAAACTGCCTTCTTTAATTGACTAATGGACATAGAAACTGTGAAAAGGATTATTCTCTATTCAGAACCAAATATAATGCTAAAGTCTCCTTAAGCTATGCACTTAAACAAAATATATTAATACAGGAGCTCTGACATCAACAATGGATTATTCTACCAAGGAGATGTTGGCCAGGGGATCCAAGCCCCCACAAATGGTAAAGGCTCCTTGCCTCCAAAGTGGGATATCTGCAGGAAGAGAGACGATAAGGCCCTGCTGTTGAAGACCTGATATAAACATGGGAAAGATGTATGGAGACCGCACTTGCAAGTATACAGATGGTCTCTGGGATGCCAGAGAGTGTTACCAAAGACCACTAAACCATTAAAGCAAATATAGGTCTCCTTGAGTCAAGCAAGACTCCTCCGTCAGCACCAGCTATACCTCATCTGCCTGGAAATACTGTGCAGCAGTGGCAGCCATATGTCTGTATATCCCAAATCTAATTGGCTATTAGCTCTCTCCTTGGAGGAATAACCCACGGCTGATGCCACAAGCTTACATCCTCTAATGGTTAGGAGATGTTATAAACCACACGAAGACCCTGCCATACTTAACAGAAGAAAATGTAAATCATGAATTAACGTACCATCCAAACATCCGTGTCTATACCAAAGAAACCTACCATAAAAATTAGTACTGTTTAAATACCTATATATCTAATTGTGTGTGCTTCATTAGTAGGATCGAAAGGCTATATATTATACTGTTTAATACCTAAATATCTAATTGCATGTGCTTCATTAGTAGGATCGAAAGGTTATGCCTGGACAAGCTGGCAGCCCATGAAAGAAAACAGCCAGAACTGACTAGAGACCAAGACATCAGCTCCAGAGAAAGTAGAGTGTTTTGCTTCTCATCCACCTGTGCCCCTTTTCTAAGCCTAGGGAACAATCTGCGGAAGAGGGGGTGTGGTAGAATGTAAGGGCTTTGATTGGGGTTAACGGTGAAACTACAACAATATAGACTGGACACTCATTTGATCAACTTGATTGAACATACAAGCCCCCCCTGCTGGATGGTGGGACCCATGAGCTGTGTGGGTTTGGGCACAACTGCTTGCAATTGGTTTTACATGAAGGATGCTTGTACTCACAAATTATCACTTATTGTTAAAAAAAAATGAAAACAAAACAAAAAAAGCAGAGAAAGATGCAAAAAACTTACGGCAGAATGCATGATCTGGGGTGGGTAGGGGTCGGGTGGGGGGAAGGGAAGGGGATATATGCCTGAACTGAATTGGAAAATGATGTATGAAATACACAAAGCATCAATAAAAAAAAAGAAGTTAATTTACTTATTTAATTGCATGTTTATCCTAAGTAATTTAAAAACTCAGTTTTGGTATAGAAAATGCAATATTTGTTTATAAATAAAGGCTATGTATTCATAAAAAAAAAAAAGAAACAAAATCACCATCTACGGATCTGGATCTCAGAGGTATGGTGATGTGATCCTATGGTCCACATCTCTCTGAATGTTAGGCAAGTAATATGTGGGTTAAGTCTGGCTGGAATTGCAGACTTTCTTGCTTTCCTATCTGCCCCCGACATCTTTCACCTTCACCCAATTTTGTCTAATATGACAGTGACCAGCTGTCTTCATTTGTGTGGAATTGAGGAGGTTTCCTTGATGTTGGACTTTCAGAGGGATAAAGCCAAAAAAGTTCTGGGAAACAGGAGAGAATTGGTCACTCAAGGAATGCTGACCTTGTGCTAAGCATTTCTGTGTTATATAATCACATTTACTAAAGTGATGTGTTGAGGTAGATATTATTTCTATTTTATTTATTTTCATTTGTTTTTTGAGACAAGGTCTCCCTGTAGTCCCAGCTGGTCTGTAACTCACTATGGAGACCAGGCTGGCCTTAGTCTCACAGAGATCTTCTACAGGGCTGCTTGATGTTCTTACAGCATGGCACTGGCTTCTTTCATGGTGAGCTATCCAACAGAGATCAAGGAAGGCACCTCATGCATCCTGTTATCTAACCTTGGGAATCACGCATTACCTTCTCTGGAACACCCTCAGTACAGCAGGGGAAATACACAAGAGGGTGGATACTGGGAGGGAAGGGTGATTCAGGGTATCTGAATGATGAGACTGGCTAACACAGCATCTGTGCATTTTTACAGTGCCTAGCTCCCTCCCAGGCCTCCACCTAAGAAGGGGATTGAAGGAACTGTCTGGGTGAGGCTAATTTAAAATGTACACATATGAGTTTATCTGCACATAAATATTCATTACACTGAAAATGCCATTGTTTATATACTCAAATGACTGTTGGTTCAAAAAGAACCCCACCAGGGCTGGAGAGATAGCCTAGCAATTAAGAGCACCGACTGCTCTTGCAGAGGACCCGGGTTTGATCCCCAGCACCCACATGGTGGCTAAGAACCATCTGTAACTCCAATTCCAAGAGAACTCCAGTTCCAGGGGAGTCCAAGACCCTCTTCTGACCTCTGCGGCATTGCACAACACAGGTGCACAGACCTACATGCAGACAGTACATTCATACACATACAAAAATACAAAAAACCCACCATCTTGGTAGGCTATATATTTATTTCAATGATGTTTCTATTATGCCATATATTTTTGTTTGAATACCATTATGAATGCTAAATCTTCCTGATTTTTATAATTTTACTGTGTGAACACATTATTTTTATAATCTGAATAAACTTATTTTTCAAAATGTTTATTATATGCATGTAATATAGTGTACACACATGTGTGTTTGGATGTGTGCATGCGAGTATAGAGGCCATAGGATGACATAGGTGTTCTCCTCATTCACAATCTACCGTAGATACTGAGGCAAGGTGCCTCGCTTGAACCCAGAGCTCTCCAGTTGGGCTAGTTCAGCTTGCTTGCTAATTTAGACAGCTTGCTCGGTCCCCACCTCCCAAGCCCTGGGATTACAAAGAGGCCTCCAGCACAGCTGGAGGGTACTGGGGGTCTGAGCACTGATCCTTATGGTAGCACAGCAAGTGTTTTGCCCACTGAGCCATTTCCCCAGCTCTCAAAAATGTCTTTTAAAGGGTACATATGAACATACACAAATGGATATTGGTTGGAACTCTACCTAGGACTCTATTTAAAACCAGTCTGTCTGTTCAGATGTTTCAGCAGGAGAAATGTACAATGTGACTAATAGATACCATTACATATGGAATGGTAAATTACATTGTGTGTGCAAATACATAAGCCATTTCCTGGAACTCAAACTAATGGAAGGGCAGGGAAAGCAGGGAGGTTAGGAAACCAGAGATGCCAACAGCAAGATGTTGGAGAGAGGATGAATGGAAAATACTTCCAGTGAATTTTATCCAGTCCTAGCACAGTGTTGCTGGGTGGTCCATGTTAACCGGAAGGGACTGGAATGGTGCAGTCACAGTTAGACTTTCTGAACCTTAGTTATTGCATTTGTAAAATAGGGGGAGACAGTGACTCTGTGCTCACTCTATGGAGCTAATGTAAAAAACAAATGTGCAAATGCTTGGGAAAGTGTAAACTCTAAGCCAGAGGGAAGGTGCTGCTCTCTGTCCTTCAGCTGTTGGCTCTGGAAGGACACCAACACCGCCTGGGGGTGGCGCTGCTGTTCCCAGAACCACGTACGACTGCTGTTGTGCAGCCCCTGGGAGTCCTTCCTCCACCAGCACTGGCCACATGTCTTGTTCCAGCTGTCAAACACCTTAGCCACTGTATTTTCTTAAGCTCTGCTTCCATGTGCTTCTGGAAGAGTGTGGTTCTGTGGGTGGAAATGAGGCTGCTGGCAGAGCTCTTTGCTAGTGTCTGCCTGGATGGAAGGTCAGGCGGGGCTAGGTGTGCACGAGGCCTGCCACCTGGTGTTGTGTTAGTGTGTGTGCAGGGCTGGCACCAGGCCACAGGTTCCTAGGGACCCAAGAACAAATGGTCCCAGAGGCAGTAAATGGAACTTGCACATAAACTCGTATGTTCCTTGTCACACCACCAAGGCCTCAAACAGGAGGAGAACTGAGTTTCTTTGACAAACATTTCTTGTTCACTCCTTTTCTTATAAAATGATTTCCAACCTATCCAAAGAGTCTGGCAGCCATTCATGTGTCAGTAAGAGGCAGCTTTATGGGGTGGGTATGAGCAAATTCCCCTTGAACACTTTCGGCTCTGTGTGAAAAAATGTGTTGCTGCTTAATGAAGCACAGCTGAGACCCTCCAGCTGCTGCCCAGCAACGCCCAAACCTGTATCTCTACGTCCCATGGTGTGTGGGTCAACGCTTAGCAAACAATCCTCCAGAGGAGAAAAATCGCACCTCCGTGAATGGACACATTTGCCAGATTCCATGGTGTCAATAATCTCACGGTGGCCTGAGCACAGCGTTGGGAAGAGATGGAGACAACTGACTCCTGTCAAACAGTGAGAGCCAGATCCAGGATCAACAGGGACACAACCGGACTCATTCTCCTTTTCCAGTGCTCCTCATCTGAGTGGATGGAACCACAACACAACTGGTTTGAAGCTAAACCCAGACACTAGTGTGATAATGATTCACATTTTCCTTCCTTTCTAAGGAGAAAAACCTCCCAGGTCTGCTAATTTAACTTCCTGAATGTCCGCTATTGGTAAACTGTGCCATTAATCCTAATCCCCTAGATTATTACAAAAAGGTTTTCAAGTAATTCGGGTTTACTTTTGTATATACACACCCCCACACCCCCACACCCAGACAATTCATTATTATTGGCCAGAGTGATCTTTAAAAAAATGCAAACATGTGCTGGGCGTGGTGGCGCACGTCTTTAATCCTAGCACTCAGGAGGCAGAGGCAGGTGGATCTTTGTGAGTTCAAGGCCAGCCTGGTCTACAGAGTGAGTTCCAGGACAGCTGGGGCTACAGGGAGACCCTGTCTCGAAAAGACCACCCCCCCCCAAATGCAAACATGATAATATTGCTTCTTGTAACAGCCGCTCATTGGTTTGGAGATTATGATACAAAGCCTTAGAATAATCTGAAAAGACCCGATTGACCTCTTCCCGTTCCCGTAGCCTGATCCTGTGCTCGCTGGCCATGTGCTCCTTGCTCTTTTGGCCTGAGCCACACTGGCTGATTTGCAGCTCTTCAGACATGCCAAGCCAGTTACCATTTGGATTTTTTCACAAATTGTTCTCTTCCTGGAATTACTTGGTGTGACCAACTCTGTCTCATTCTTTAACCTCAGCTAACATTTTTGAGAAAGACTGTCTTAAACTTCCCAACCTGGAAAGACTCATGTGTTGTAGAGTGCCCCATTCTTAGCTGGACTTCATCATATATACCGCTTCCAACAGCAGTGTATGAAGTCCAGCTGCTTCCCACCCCAGGCAGCATTTGCCATTAGCAAACTTTATAAACCTCGACAAATAACTGCAGTAGTATCTCAGTTGTGCTTTTAGTTTTCATTTTCCATATTACTCATAAGTTTGAGTATCTAAAGATATGTTTTCTGCCTGCCCGTTTGAATTTGTCTAGCCTATGAAATGTCTGTTCAACTCATCTGCCCATTTGGTGCTGGGTTGTCTTGTTCTTTCTTATCAGTAGCGGGAGCACCGTACCTGTTCTGGGTACCAAGTTTAGTGAGTTGCCTGAGTTACAATTACCTTTCACTCTTCCTCTTACTTCCACACTCTCCTCAACATATCCTGTGATAAAAAAGTACTTTCAATTTTAGGTTTATAAAATATTTTGTTTTCTTTTAACTAATAATACTTCTCTGTGTTCTTTGATATTTCTGCTTATAAAGAGATGTTAGAGTAAAATTTTTCTAGTATTGTTTGAAATTTTTTTCTCTTCATTCTTTTTTTAAGATTTTTATTGAAGTTATGTGCATTTCATACATCATTTCTCAGTCCAATCTAGACTCATCCCCCTTTCCATGCCCCCCCCACTCCACCCAAGTTCATGCACCCTGCCGTTCCTGCCCTGTCTCTTTTTCTGATTGTTTTCAGAGTTTTTCAAAGCAGAGGATTATTGTTCTTGGGGGAACTTTACTGTTTCAGTTGGTTCCCTGTCCCAGTTCCTCTGCTGTTGATGTTCCCTCCAGTCTGTATTGCTTCAACATATGCATATATATATATATATATATATATATATATGTCACACCTATACTAAAATTGTATCATCTGTATATCATCTGATAATTTGAATAGGCAGGGCAGTTATTTCATCTCAGCACACTGAAAAGAACCCTCTCTCCTTGGCTTTTTTTTTTTTTTAAGGACAAGTTAACCTATGTAATATTTCTCTTTATCTTTTGTTTTTGCCTTGTTTCATTTGTTCTAGTTGGGCTTTTGAGGAAGGGTCTCCCGTGGAACCCTAGCTGGCCTAGAACTCACAAGATGCCCTGCAACTCACCGTCCTTCTTCCCTAGCTCCTAGATGCTGAGACCACAGGCAGGTGCTGTGGACTCAGATTCATTGAAGGTTTTGTCTTTTCTCTCTGGCTTGCATTTTAAAATCCTCTCTTTGGGGCTGGAGAGATGGCCTAGTGGTTAAGAGCGCCGACCGCTCTTACAGAAGACCCGGGTTCGTTCCCCAGCATCCACATGGCGGCTGAGAACCGTCTGAAAGTCCAATTCCAGGAGAACTCCAGTTCCAGGGGAATCCGACACCCTCTTCTGACCTCCGCAGCATTGCACGACACGGGTGCACAGACTTGCATGCAGACAGTACATTCATACACATACAGAAATAAATAAAATTAAAAAAAATCCTCTCTTTGTCTTTGATGTTCTTCAGCAAAACCTTGGGATTTATTTGTATTTATCCCACATGTAATCAATTTAAGTTCTGTAATACAAGGTTTGACTCTTTGAACAAGCCTTGAGATTCCCCGAATCATTTTCTTTTTGAATATCAATTTTCATTATTTTATGTCCTGTTGAACTCTAGATGTGTTACCCCTTTTAATTATTTTTTTTCTAATTCTTGATTTCTCTGTGCTACCTTCTGAATGATTTTTATAGCTATTTTCTTGTTTAATAATTGTGCTTAATCTTCTGTTGAACAGGTTCAATAAATTTTAAATTCAAATAGAAATTTAATTTCTAGATATTATACTCAATAAATCAGTTTTGTGTGTACAGGTGCACACATGTGTACAGGTGCTTGCACATGTGTGTGTACGTGTGTGTGGAGGCCAGAGAACAGCCTCTGGTGTCATTTCTCAGACCCTCGTCTACTTTTTCTTAAGACAAGTTCTTCTGTGGAGTTTGCCAAGAAGTCTAGCCTGGCAGCCAGCATGTCTCTGTCTCCCCAGTGCTGATATTACAAGCATGCGCCACTGTACCCCATTATTATACGTAGGTTCTGGGGAGCAAACTCAGGGCTTCATGCTTGCATAGCTAGCACTTTATTGATGAGCAATCTCTCTCTCTCTCTCTCTCTCTCTCTCTCTCTCTCTCTCTCTCTCCCAGCTTGATGAAAAAATGTGCTCTTTCATTTCCAAAACATTAAAAGAATAAAAGATTAAATTGTCATTTTGTCTTTTCTTATGATTTTTTAATGTTTAAACTCTTTACCTCACCTATTCTAATATTTTTTGGTCATTTCTTTATCTGACAAAGAGATATGCCACCTATTTTCCTCTTTAAGGACATACTTGACGTGTAGCTTTGGGAAGAAAGGAGGTTAGGAAACAGCTTCTACCTCAGGGACTTGCTTCTCTGGCCAGGGCATCCTGTCACTGGGGATCAGGTGAGAATCTCAAGGTCATTTCAGTCTGGTGTAGGACATACAGTAGACAGTCTTCACCCCGATATTTTCTGCTGTGCTGCACACATTTTGTTGGAGCATCAGTGAAGTTCCCCTTCCCCTTCTCCTTCATCTTGCTGTCTTCCTCTTCCTTTCAGAATTGCTGATCCTAGCAAACATCTGGTATTCCAAGTTTTAGTTCTGTGACTGCTTCCAGAGACCCCACCTGTAATATGTACCTGTCTATGCATGTGTGTTGTGTATGAGGGCTCTCAGTGCTTATTGCATAGGAGTTCAGATCCTTAGTAGTTACATAAAAGCTGGGTGGGTGTGGCAGCCCACCTGTAATTTCAGTACTCAGGATGCAGAGCCAGGGGACTCCCAGAGCAAGCTGGGAGCTAACCGAGCTGAATTGAGTCAACTCTGGCTTTTAAATTAGAGACCCTGCACATGCTTTTAATCCCAGCACTCGGGAGGCAGAGGCAGGTGGATCTCTGTGAGTTCAAGGCCAGCCTGGTCTACAGAGCAAGCTCCAGGCTAGTTGGGACTAAAGGGAGACCTGTCTCAAAAATAACCCCCCCCCAAAAAATTAGAGACCTTGCCTCAATAGATATAGAGGAAAGTGACTGAGGAAGACACCCAGAGTGAACCTCTGGCCTTCCACGCATGTATACACGGCATTGCTACATGTGTGCTCACAATGTGAACACACATAGACACATACACATGTACACGAAAATTCAAAATTTCAGATAAATTACATTTAGTAGAATTTCTTCGTGCAAGGAAAATGTTTTCTGAATCCAGCAGCAGCAGAGTGGAAAGGGTTCTTTCCAATGCTCCACCTCCCTCCATGTGCAGGCTATTTATAGAGCCAGAGAAAAGGCAATGATGCGCAGAAACAACCTGATCTCCTGCAGTTAGCTTTTGTTGTTTATCTTTCTGGTTGGCCAGCTTTCAGACTGTGATTGGCTAGGAGTTCTGTTGTTCTGATTGGCTGAGACTCTGCTGCTTCTACCTCCAGTTAGGGTACAGTCTTTTTATAGGTTGAGCTAGGTTACAGTTCACTATTCAGAGAGAAACCTTTAGGCTAAAATTAAAATATATGTGGAGGTGGCTTGAAGCCAAACTTAATTCAATTTAACAGTACTGTGCTCCCTTTTGTGTTTATATTTCTTGGAACTTTATCTGTTGGGATTTTTGAGACTTGTATTGAGATTGAGTTTTTGAGTATATTATGGAATTTTTTTTCTACCAGTTGCCCGAGGGCATGGCGGATTTAGGGCCAGATTGAGTAAAAATTGTGTGCAAAGTATCAATGCACCTTGTGAGAGGGGATTGGACTTAAGACAGGCGTGTTCTTTCCCTTCCCTTTCTTCCCGCTTTGCTTCCTGGTCTTCCTGTATAAAGCTGTGGCATTACAGACCTCGCTGTATGTGGCAGTCTCTTCACCTTGGGTGGGCTCAAGGCTTAATTTCCTGTTTCTCATGTCACTGTGTAGCCCTCAGATGGAAACTAAAGGTCATCGGAGTTCAGCACAGAGCTTCAGATGAGGCTGGTTTGGATCTTGGTTACTTTCTGTGGTTCCCAGGCTGTGTCTCACTTTGAAACTGGAAACGCATGGATGGTTCCAAGTTTCGAAGTGAGATAGACTCCTCTTTTGATTGTCAGCATGTTGATTCATTAAAATGCTATTTTCTTTTGGTTTATATTTACCCAGACTTCATTTATTTCCCTTTTCTGAAGTGAGGGCTGGGTCCTTTAGGGTTCCTAGCCCACCATATAGGCTAGGATGGATGGAGAGAAACGTCTAGAGTCATAATTAAGTGGGCTTTACACAAGAGGACTGCCTGCAGGATGGGAGACCCCAACAAAGAGAGTCTCTGTTGACTGTTGACTTTCTGATTCTGATGAGAAAGAGAAAGGGGCTCAACAAAGGAGGGAGGTGCTTGTGAGAGACAGGAGTGGTACCCAGCTGGACACCAAGCAAAACAGATTTTCATGTCCAAAGACCAGACTGCCACAGCAGTCACCCCTCATCCACAGCTTTACCCTTTGTAGCTTCAGTGACCCACCACCAATTCTACTCTAAAAATACTGATTTGTCCTGACTCTTATCATCATAATTGTTCTATTTGATTATTAGCACTCATCTCTTTCCATGCTCACTTTCTGAATTAGACATCAATCATTAGTTTGTAAGCACAGGAAGAACCATAGTGTGTAGTGACTTTGGTACCATCAGTGGTTTCATGCGTGTGCTGGAGGGCCTGCAGTGAACCCTCTGTGAATGGAGGAGCACTATTTTAGGAGATGCAGGCTCTGCCACATCCTGGGATGGGGGATTCGAGAGGAGGAAGCAGCAACTGAAGCAGAAAGCTTAAAAACAATGGGGAGACCTTCCCTCTTTACCTCAGAGAAAGCTGAGGGGGAGGGGCTTCAAAGCTCAGATGTTTTTCTGTGGAAAGGAGGAGGGAGCACTCCAGTGGCTGAAGGAGGACTGTACTTGCATATTTTCACAGCCTCTTGTGAACAGAGGAGCTGTGTGCTTGCTTAATCCTCCTTCCAAGTAATGCAAGAACAACCTACAAAAAAGGTCAGAGTGAATGAGGAGAAATGTATCAATATGCATTTTATGTACAGACTGCCTAGGATTTTGTTGTTGCTATGGTGGTGGTGGTGTTTATAGAATGCTGTTGTATAGCCAGGCTGGCCTCAAATTCACCTTCTTCCTCCCTCGCTGCCTGGGCCTCCGCAGTGCTAGGCATAAGGCACATGCCACCTTGCCTGCTCACCGAGGGTTCATATTAGAATGACAAGTAACTGGAGGGAATGTGGGGTGAAATTCTTGCTTAACATAATGGAGATCGGGGATGAAGATATGGCTCAGTTGTTAAGAGCACTGGCTGCCCTTGCAGAGGACCCAGGTTTGGATCTCAGCACCCACATGGCAGCTGACAACAGTTCATACTCCAGTTTCAGGGGATCTAACACTCTCTTCTGACGTCTGTGAGCATTGCATGACATGGGTGCACTTACATACATGCAGGTAATAAATTCATAGACATAAAATAAATCAAATAAAATATTTTTAAAAAACAAGGGAGATCTACCAATATATTCATAGCAGTTGGACGTGAGCTCTCACAGGAGACAGTGAAGACAAGTGGAGGAGGAGGTGCTAAAGATGGGGATTTTTTTCGGGTATACAAGGTGTGTCTCCCCTATACAGGTGAAGGCAATCTCTCAAACAGAGGTCACTCGTTTCATTTTAATAAGGAGGAAGGAGAATAGAAGAATGACTGAGCTTGCAATGAATCCTTAAGTGGTGGTAGAGATTTGGGGGATTTCTGATATGAACCCAGTGATTTCTTTTACTCTTTGAAGTGAGGGTCTCACTTAGACTAAGAACAAATCAGGGGGTGGTGGTTTTAGTCTAGACTCAATCAAGGCTGACAATCAAGAGTTCATGCTGAAGCTCTGTAGCACTGCAGATACCCTCCAGCAGTGCAGCCATCTTCCAGGGGAGGCGGGGAGCCCACAGCTGGAGTCCCTGACTGGGGCAGACTGGACCTTTCTAGCATACTTAGTCTTTTGCATAGAGATCTTTTACCTTCCTTCTCTTCTTATCTAATGACCCTTTTTCTCCCTCCCTTCTCCCTCCCTTCTCCCTCCCTTCTTCCTTCCCTCCCTCCCTCCCTTTCTTCTTTCCTTCTCTCCCTCTTCCCTTCCCTTCCCTTCCCCTCTCTTTTTCTTTTTTGCCTTCCAGAGGCAGCAGTTGAGCCCAGGGCCTTGTGCATGCGCTCTAGCCTCTACCACAGAGACACATCCCCAACCCTGCACTCCATGTTTCTGATTCAAGATGGAATTTTGTTACTTAGAGTGTTGTTTTGCTCTGCTACATGCTTCTCCTGTGATCTCATTGGAGAGCCACATTTAGCCTTCCTCTCTTACCTATATACACAACGTCTCTCTTAGCTTACTCATCTCCTTGGCAAAAATTGTTCCTACTGATTTTATCTGCAAAGATTAGTAATCTTAAAATTTATAACCAAGAAGGTTATAGAAAGAGTAAAGTTCTTGATGAGAAGGGTCATCACACTTTTAAGAGTCTGCCAGAGTCACATGGCACATATGTAGATTGCTCAGAACACAGGTCACTGCATCCTACTTTCAGAAGTTATCATTCATTCAGTCTGGGACAAAACAAGAGATTATTGATCTGTTTATGTGTATATGTGTGTATGTGTGTTTTGATATGTATGTTGTAATATGTGTGTATGTATGTGTGTGTGTGTGTGTATACCTGTGTGGGGAGGTCACACATGCTCTAGTGTGTGTATATGGTCAGAGGATAACTTCATGGAATCAGTTCTCTCCTTCTGCCTCTATGCTGGTTATGGGAATGGAGCTGAGGTGGCCAGGTTTGTCTGGCTAGGGCCTTTACCTACCCAGCCATCTAGTCCACATTCTACCCTATCTTTTGAGATAGGATCTCTCACTGATTTAGCTGGAGCTCATTGATTTAACTAGGATAGCTAGCTAATAAGCCCTATGGATCCTCTTGCCTGTGTCTGCCAGCATTGACATTACAGATGTGCACCATTGCACCTAGCATTAACATAGGAGCTCAACTCGGGTCCTTACATCTGAACCCAGGTCCTTCCTTGGCACAGCAGGCACTTTTGCACCTGAGCCATCTCCCCAGCCTTCAGGGGGTCTTAATTTCTTCCAAGTTACCAGGTGGTACTGCCAGACAAGGTACCATAGAGAGCCACTGTGCCGAAATAAGAAGACAAAGGATAAAAGGTTTAATAATAATAATCAGGTTTGTGAACAAAAGTTCCCAGACAGAAGCTGTTCCTCCAAACTGAGCCTTCTGCCAGGCTGATTAACTAATGAGAAGTTCAACTATCATGGAGAGTTTGGAATTGTCAAGTTCAAAGCCAAATTATCTTGGGCCATCTTTACCTCTCTTAATAGCCCTTTTTTAGATTTTTATTTTTACTTAATTTTTTATTTATTTTTATCTTATGTATATGAATGCTTTGCCTGAATATGCGTAAGCACATCTGTGTTGTACAATGCCTATGGAGGCCAGAAGAGAGCATCAGATCTCTTGGAATTGGAGTTATGGATGATTGTTGGCAGCTATGTGGATGCTGGGAACCAAACCTGGGTCCTGTATAAGAGTAGCCAGTGTTCTTAACTGCTGAGCCATCTGTCTAGCTCCCTATTTTTATTTTTAAATTATGCATGTATGTACGTGTGTGTGTGTGTGTGTGTGTGTGTGTGTCTGTGTCTGTGTCTGTGTCTGTGTATAGGGTATATGCATGCAGTGCCCACAGAGGCCAGAAGAGTGCATCAGGTCCTCTAAAGCTGGGGTTATAGGTGGCTATGAGCTGCCTCTTGTGGGTTCTGGGAACTGAACTTGGTTCTCCTGAAAGAGCAGCAAGTGCTCTTAACTGGTGAGCCATCTTTCTAGGTTTCTTAATAGATATTTATTGCCCTCTCTCTTGTGTATCAGAAGTAACAGCTTTGTAACTGTTTGGTAAATCATTTGGAATGTATAACTGGAGCACTGGTTTTGCTTTGGAATGTATTAACTTAGCAGATGCCTAGCTTCCAACAGCCCCAAGTGTCACCTCATAGCATCTGAGGCCTATAGCAGATTCTCCACTTTGCTATAAGTTGTTTCTTTGAATTTTCTTTTCCTTTTTAAAAATTTATCTGTTATTTTTATTTTATGTGTATGAGTGGTAGGGCTGCATGTGTGTAAGTGTACCTGTGGAGGTTAGAAGAGAGTGTTGGATCCCCTGGAACTGGAGTTACAGACGGTGGTTGTTAGCTGCCATGTGAGTGCTGGGAATCAAACTCAGGTACTCTGCAAGTGCAACCAGTGTTCTTAACCACTGAGCCATCTCTCCAGACCCTGAATTTTCTACCAGTGTCTTGATTTATAACTTTTTTGGTTCTATTCTTATAAAAACTTCATGGAACTACTTACACATTGGAACATGGAATTTAGGGTGACTTAAATTTGTTTTCCCCAAGCATGGACACTCAAATTTGACCCCAGAGTAAGCTTATTCTTTTTGGTCTTTTCAAGACAGGGTCTCCCTGTAGCCCCAGCTGTCCTGGAATTCACTCTGTAGACCAGGCTGGCCTGAACTCACAAAGATCCTCCTGCCTCTGCCTCCCAAATGCTAGGATTAAAGGTGTGCACCACCACACCCAGCAGCTTATTCTTATATTGAGGTGACAGCTGTGTTTTTGCATTGACAGGTGGCACATTCATCTTTATATGAACACTGCAAAGCAAAATTTTAAAAAAGTGTACCTAATACAGACCATGTTTCTGGGTTCTTATGATGCTTAATGCTGATTATTGACTTGACAGGATCTAGAATTGCCTAGGAGACCAGCCTCTGGATAAGCCCATAAGCAATTATCTATATTAGGTGAAGAGAGGAAGGAAGACCCACCCTAACCATGGGTGTCATCATTTCCTGGGCTGGGGTCCTGAACTGAGTAAAAAGACAAAGTGAGCTGAGCACTACACTTCCTGCCTCCTGTCTGTGGACACAGTGTGATCAGGCGCCTCAACTCCTGCTGCCGTACCTTCTTCACTGTGAGACTGGACCCTCAGACTGTGAGCTGAATAAACCCTTCTTCTAAGTGCTTTGTGGGGGGTGTTTCTGCCACACCATCAGGAGAACAAATACAGTTTTTTACTCATCTCTACACTGCGCTTGTTTCATCAAGCTTCCCTGTAAAGAGGTGAAGAGAAAAGCTGATCTGAGGTTTCAAAGCTGCGAAGGATCTCATTGGGTTGTGCCATGCCCATTTCCTCTACACACAAAAAATGAAAAGTAGCTATTGGAGTTTTGTCAATGTCTTTATGCCAATATTATGGTTTTTGATAGTTGATAAGAAAGAAATGTTACAATTTTCAAAGATATCAATTAACCAAAATTTTTAGACTTTGCCTATTTCAGACTATGCCATGATGGAAGAGTTGAGAAATGAGCTTGTAATCTTTCCACTACTGTAATGAAATTACTCAAGGCGATTGACTCATGAAGAGAGAACATTTGTTTTGGCTCGTGCTCTCAACCTCTCAGTCCATGATGAAGTAGCCCCTTTGCTTTGGGTCTCTGCTGAGAGGCTGCATATGGGCAGAGAAAACTTACCCACTCATGAACCTGGAAGTAAAGAGACTGAAACTAGGGGAATTGCAAATCCCTCCAGGGACACACTCCCAGTGACTGAAACACTTCCCATGAGACCCTACATTCTTTTTTATTAATTTTATTTATTTCCATATGTGTATGAATGTACTGTCTGCATGCAAGTTTGTGCACCCGTGTCGTGCAATGCCGCGGAGGTCAGAAGAGGGTCTCTCGGCTTCCCCTGGAACTGGAGTTCTCCTGGAATTGGAGTTTCAGACGGTTCTCGGCCGCCATGTGGGCGCTGGGGATCGAACTTGGGTCCTCTGTAAGAGCTGTCGGTGCTCTTAACCGCTAGGCCATCTCTCCAGCCCGAGACCCTACATTCTAAGGGTCCACAGTGCCTCCCATTAGCACAATACACTGCGGACCAAGCCTCTAACACCTGGACCTCACAGTGGCACTTTCCACAACCAAAACAGAGCTTGTATTGAGTATTCAATTTTAAAGCATATGGGAAATAATCACTATTTTGATATTGATTTTATGAAGATGATTAAGATCCTGAATGGCCAAATCACATCACACTTTCCAGTACCAAAGAAAGGGAACATTTCTATATTAACGGGTCAAGTGCAGTGAGCACAAGAGACAGGGAGAAGTGACTTGGCAACTTGGGAGTTGCCTAATCTCATCTTTGGTCTCAAAACTCAATTCTGAAATAATATCTAATCTAAAAGGCCTGGCTTTTTTGGCTAAATGAGTGAAACTTTCCTCCAGAAAAAAATTTGAATACAAACAAGAACACTAGGGAAGCAGACTTAGGGTGAGGAGTCATGTCCTTCAATGAACCACTTTAATATAAGTATCCTGGTCCATTTTGACTATTTTTTACATACTTAATTAAAAGACTTCTGCCTATTAAATACTTGGAATAGTCCAATTACTTTAAAAATCTAAATCAATGCCGGGTGTGGTGGCGCACTTGGGAGGCAGAGGCAGGCGGATCTTTGTGAGTTCTAGGCCAGCCTGGTCTACATAGCGAGTTCCAGGACAACCAGAGCTACAGGGAGACCCTGTCTCGAAAAGACAAAAAACAACAACAAAAATAAATAAATAAATAAATAAATAAATAAATAAATATCTAAATCAATGTTTAACTGCTCAAAGAGTCAAATTTTTTAAATTCATAACTTTTTTTCAGGGCTGGGATTGGAGCCTAGAGCCTTGTGCACAGTAACCACTCGCTCTACCACTGAGCTGCACTTCACCTCTTACAGTCTTGTACTTACCAGTTAGGTAATAATTCAGCTTCTTCTTTAATAGTTACATTTATAAAGATTGTGTAAAAATTTAGAGAAACTCAGATTTCTTAAAATGGTCAGTAACTGTGCTAAGCACATTCCCTCTGTGTAGTTGAGAGTGATGCTGAAGATGCTGTATCATAGGGGTAGATCAACTAATCTCTCTTATAGAGGAAAGGGTACCAAACATACATTCATCAAGAGATTCCTTTTGGAGCTGGAGAGATGGATCAGTGCTTTAAGAGCCCTGGCTGTTCCTGCAGAGGACCTGGGTTTGGTTCCTAGAAACCATATTAAGCAACTGTACCTCCAGTTCTAGAGGATCTGGCATCCTCTTCTGGCCTCTTTGGGCTTTCTGCACTCACATGGTACATTTAAACACACACACACACACACACACACACACACGCACATTAACTAACTAACTAACTAACTAACTAAATAAATAAATAAATAAATAAATAAATACTTAAGAAACATTCCTTTTCCATTGGTAACTTTTGCTTGTGTGATTTCATGAAGGTTTGGCTGGTTGGCTGGTTTATACATTCCCGGCAGCTCACTGTTGAAACTGGAATTCTTTTCTGTTTCTAAAAAAAAAAAAAAAGGCATAATTACTTATTATCTCTGACCATTCTTCAATTCCATGAGAGAACAAATGAACTGTGCAGTGGCTACAGCCTTTTAAACATACTTGGCCTGGAGGATGCTCCTTGGCTATGTGCCAATAACGGGCTATAGGGACTTCATTTAGGTAATCTGAAATGATCAATTCAAGCTTTTAACATAGTATTTACTCAACTTTAGACAGAGGATGAATTTTTTAAAAAAGCAGTGCCCATGCCCAAAGAAGGAACAGGAACCCCAAGACCTTGTGGTGAAAATAATCAAGAGAAAAAGGCTATGCTAGACATTTACTAATTGCCAGTGATTACTTTAAAATATTTAATATAGTCTCCATCCTGATCAACTGTATCAAGCCTCTGCCTTGACAGTCATCTTGGAAGCCACTGGCAGGCAAACATAGAATCCGCCGGCTCGGAGACCCAGCATGGAGACGGTGACTCTGTCCTGGCTTTTATTTCCTTCTTTCTCCTCGCCTTCTCCTTTTTCTTCCCTCCCTTTACCCACTTTCTTTTTTTGGCTATTGAAGATTTATGCCTTTCAGTGCTTACAGAGGATGTTTTCATAGGCTCTAATGAGGTCCCAGCAGTTTTTAACAATAACAGGACATTACTGTTCCTAAGATATATTATGTGTTTTCCCCCATCTTTCTCCCTTGAATGAAATGCTTAGAAGTACGTTAACCCCCAATTCCCTCTCCTTTACTATGATGAATGGTTTAGTTACTTAATAAGACTGAGTACTTTGCTGCGATTTTTAGAATATCATTTGAATAAAATCTTAAGAAAAGCAAGTGTGTGGAGCATGTATTTGCTTTCCACATATTTTCTGGTAGAGTACCCGAGCTTGTGTGCACACCTGTCTCTTGGTGGCCACAGAAGTCCTCCCTAACACCCATCTTTGTTCCTTCTGGATCTGCAACTTGATGATCTTTTTGAGAGGCTCTCTTGAGAATGCTCCTTTTCTTAGTCTACTCTGTCTTCATATCACAAAATGCCCGAGACTGGACACTTTAGAAGGAAAAGACATTTCACTGGCTTATCATTATACAAAGTCTGAAAGTGGTGGTGAGGTGCCCTAGATGTGTCACAACACAGTGGCCAAGCAGGTGCATGCAGAAGGCAAATGGATGTGAGAAAGCTGGACGTTGATTTATAACAACCCATCTTGAAGAATTGGTCCAGTTCTACAAGACCTGGCCCATTCCCTTGAAAGCATTGATCCCTTCCTATGGTGGAACTCCCATAACCCAACCACCTTCAGACCTATCACCTTTCAATATTGCCACACTGGAGACCAATCTTCTAGCACATGAGCCTTTTGAGGACAAAATGCACCCAAACTATAGTGTCTGCTATTCCTCTGTTCTTGAGTTCTGGGGACAGTTCACAGTGTCGTCTGAGGATTCAACTCCATGGGACACATCTACTTATAACAGGACTCACCCCCTTCTCTGAGTTTCCTGGGAAAGCCAGGCCTTGTCCAGTCACTGTAGTGAAAGCCACAACTATAGAGGAATTTTATAAAGGAAAACAATTCTAATAAGCAAGTGCCTCACCCTTGTGTGACCTAGCATGGGCATTCCCAGCACTTGTTCTTCTGTTGTGACTGGTTTGTGAGCCAAGTCTAGAGGTATTTTTTTCTTCTTAAAGGTCAGACAGATTAAACATAAGCAGCAAAGAACCAAGATGTGGCCTACTACGTAGCACCATGTAGCACAGAGATTCCAATTAAATTGCATTTTCTTCTGAGGTGCACAAGCTGTAGGGAATGCTATGTAGTGAGGGGTCTCTGAGCAGGAAAGTGCATAACCATCCTATGTTAGTGTGTTCTATTTTGGTTCTGGGTTAGCTGTGGATCTGTGGCTCTCATTCTTCCCTGAAATTAACATGTTATAAATGGCTGGGTTGGCTCTCCCATTTAGCAAAGTAGCCAGTTTCAAAATCATTCTGGGAAATGTGCTGATTTATTTGTTCCAAGCACAGAAAGACATCAGGCCATGAGAAATCTCTGAGATTTCTGAATCTCTGAGACAAGCATGCTCACCCTGACTGTCATATCACTACTTCTACTACTAGAGCTTGAGATCTACTAAAGGGTCTCTTGAGTGACTATGGGAGACAGCTTTTATAAAAGCCTTCCCTTTCTGGATTCCTTTGGGACAGAAACCACAAAACTATTTGATACTGTCTCTGATAACTGTCCTCCAATCTGTTTTCTGGGCAACTGCTTTCACTCTTTGCATGGTCACACACACACACACACACACACACACACACACAGGGTAATGACTGCAAATGAGTTAGTTCCATGCAGAGCCTACATCTCTGTATGTCACATGTCACATGCTGTGTGTTCTGCACATCTGATGCTGATTCTGCTCCCTGGCTATTCTTGTGTCACTTTGCAGTCTGGTTCCCTGAGTCCCGGTCTAGGTATGGCTCATTCTACCCTTGGGTGGGAGGGCAGTAGTAATGAAGCCATGGACTGGGTCAGGTCCTGGGTCCTCCATCTCATCCAGCTGTCCCTCCATTTTTTCCAAATGAACAGTATGTCCAAAAAAAGGTTCAAATGGAAAACTTTATAAATACTCCAAATGGCGGAAACAGGAAGTGGAATAAAAATGATGTAGCTATTCACAGAAAGTATACTGTCATTTTTCCTCTGTAAATATATACTATTCATTTTCAGAAGGAGGCGGTGCCTAAGGAAGGAAAAGCAAACTCACAGTGACTTGGCTGACGTGGAGACTGCTCAGGGAAGCTGCCTTGGGGTGTGTGGGATGTCCCAGGAGGTGTAGTTGGGACGTGACCAGGGAAACCTCTGAAAAAAGGCATGGTTTCCATATCAGAGATGCAATGTGATGCCTTATTTAGCCCTAGTTTGAGTCCGTTTTCAACAACACTTGAGACCAGTTCTTTATAAAGGAAAGACGTTCATGTAGTTCATGGTTCTGGAGGCTAGAAGTCTAAGACTGGGTTGCTACATCTGGTGAGGATCTGCTGCTACAGCACAGTGGGGCAAAAACGTGTCAGGGCAGGAGTCACATGGCAGCTGGGTCTCAGAGCAACCAGTTCCACATGAGGGTCTCATTCCCTCTCCCATAGCAGGTCATAAGCCCTCTTAGTGACCTAATCAGCTCTTAAAGGCCCGCCTCTCAAGCCTGTCGCAACGGTCTCCAACTTTGAACATGCGTTTCTAGGGGCAAACCATTTTCACAAGAGCTAACCAAGCTCCAGTCTTGTGATTCACTGCATCAGAGCTTCATCCCTACCACTGTCATCTACTTGTTCTGTCTTTAAAATTATTTTATTATTTATATTTTGTGTGTATGTTTTGCCTGCATGTATATAAGTTTAACTGTGTTATGTAAAACCTGCAGAGGCCAAAAGAGGATATCAGATCCTCCAGAACTAGAGCTACAGATGGTTGTTAGCTGCCATGTGGGTGCTGGGAACTGAACCCAGGTCCTCTGCAAGAGCAGCCAGTGATCTTAACCACTGAGCCATCTCTCTTGGCTTCTTAATTAAAACCATAATATTGCAAAGACAGAAAAGTCTAAAAGGGAAGATTAAATACCTTTGTAACATATCAGCCTAAATCAGTAGTTCTTTTTTAAAGTTTTTTTTTAATTTTTATTTATTTTTTATGTGTATGAATGTACTGTCTGCATGTAGTTTTGTGCATCCGTGTTATGCAATGCCGCAGAGGTCAGAAGAGGGTGTCGGCTTTCCCTGGAACTGGAGTTAAAGATGGTTCTCAGCCACCATGTGAGTGCTGGGGATCGAACCCGGGTCCTTTGCAAGAGCAGTCGGTGCTCTTAACCACTAGGCCATCTCTCCAGCCCTAAATTAGAGTTCTTAAGCTTTCTGTTTTCAGTACACCTTTCCACTCCTACACATTATTGAAGACTTCCTCAAAACATGTTTGTATGTGTACTGCTCCTATAGCTATTTACGATATAATGAACCCAAATTGAGAAAATTTAAAAAGATTTCATTCATAAAAAAATAACAGTTATCAATTCCCATAAAATAAATCCATTACATGCTGACATCCATGGGATTTTTAATGAAAAGTGGCTCTCTTTTCTAAAACAATACTTACTGAGTAGCATTGTTTAAAAAACTTGGTTTTCAAATCTCTACAATTTCTGCACTAGCAGAAGATAGTTGGTGGTGTTTGTTGCAGAATGTTCTGATTGAAGTATCTATGAAGAAAAAATTGGCCGCACACGCAGATATACAGTTGCAGAAAGTGGAGCCTTTTGAATGGGTATAAATATTCATCAAGTCAATATAATTTCAAAAAGACTTTGAACAGAGGCTCCATGCTTGGTGGATAACAATCCAGAAGCCCCAGGTTATTAAAAAAAAATCCCAGAACTTGTTGGCCAGGAAAACCTCAGAGGAGCTCCAGACTATACAAATTATTGTCGTTGCCTTTGGTTGCCACCAGAACTGGATATAAGACCCTGTTGCTGAAGCACTACATACCTTGGTTGCAGAAAACAAAGAAACCATGCAGGAATGGAGCTAGAAGCTTCCTCCATGGTGCTGGCAAGGCTGCATGGTGCTAGAAGTTTCTATGTAGGCAGCTGGGGAGAAGAGTGAGCAGTGATACTTCCAGCTTTAGACTTTACATGCTGCAATACCAAGTTGCCAGGCAAGAGGTGCTTACTGATGTAAAAGTGGCATTATTGTTATGAGGGTAACCAACTGATTTCTGATTGGATCCGAGGTAGGACAGAGTTGATACTTGGTACTGCAGACCTGGTTGAAGGCCTATGACTGGGAAGGTCATAGGCATTATGATTGAACCGACTGCTCAATGAGCATGCTATCAAACTGCCTCCTAAATATTTATATTTATATTTATATTTATATTTATATTTATATTTATATTTATATTTATATTTATATTTATATTTATATTTATATTTATATTTATATTTATATTTATATTTATATTTATATTTATATTTATATTTGTAGGCCAATGCTGTCCCCGGCCTTGATAAAGAAGCTTCTCTTTAGAGCAAATGATGGATAATGCAGAGATTTATGGCTGGTCAGGGTGTTGGGAACAAGTGACTATTGAGTGCTCAGCCTTAAATGGAACACACACATCACAATCTCCAAGACTCTGGGAACATTGTAGAACAGAGCAGCGGGAAGAGAGCCATCAAATTCTGTCTTCTGGATATGACATGGCTGTGACACTCATGGACTCAAAGTAGCTATGGTTGTTTGCATAGGGCCTGCACAAGACTGAATTCGTATACATCCAGATAGGGAGGAGGGTCGTGAGTCCTCAACTCTACTTTGTGGAAGGGAGCTGAGAGGAAAGGAAGTCATTGTCTTTAGTGATGAAGCCACTGGTAAATTATTCATAGCTTTACACCCATGTCCAAGTGAATGGTTCTGGATAAACCCAGCAGGTCACAAAGCAAAACTAAAAACAATACAAAAAAACGTGAAAGTTGATGGGATCAGGGACAGCGTGGTGGGTAGCTTATAGTGGTGGGAGGAAGATGAGAGAGGATAGAGGGTTGAGTATAACCAGAACGTATTCTATACATGTATGAAATTGTCAAGGAAAAAAATTAAAATGTTTTATTTATTATTTTATGTGTATGAGTGCTATGTCTTCATGTATGTAAGTACATCCCTTTCATGCAATGCCCATGGAGGTCAGAAGAGAGCATTAAAGCCCCTGAAATTGGAGTTATAGAGAGTTGTTAGCTGCCATGTGGGTGTTGGGAACTAAACTCAGGTCCTCAGTAAGAACAGCCAGAGCTCTTAACCACTGAGCCATCATCTCCTCAGCCCCAAGAATAAATTCTTTAAAATTGAGCAAATGATAATTTTTGTTTATTTGTTTTGATGCAGGATTTCATTTTTGTCACAAGCTAGCCTCAAACTCATAGCAATCTTCCTGTTTCAGTTACCCAGGTGGTAGGATTACAAGCATGTGCCACGATGCCTGGCATAAATGATAATTTTTAAACATTATTTGCAAAGTAAACTCTGAAACCACACTCCTTCAGGTCTTGGCTGTATTGCTTTGATTTGCATGTCATCTCTGCTAGCCATGTACAAGTTGGTAACATTGCTTACTGATCACTTTGACAATGTTTCATATTTTCAAAGTGCAAAATGACTATCTCATTTGTAATATTAAAATGTTACATTCCTCGGGTATTACCACAAATGTATTTTTTTTTTTTTTGGTCTTTTTGAGACAAGTTCTCCCTGGAGCTTGCTATGTAGACCAGGCTGGCCTTGAACTCACAGAGATCTTCCTGCCTCTGCCTCCAAAGTGCTGAGATTAAAGGCACGCGCTACCATTACCAGCTACCACCAATGTGATTTTAAAATTTTTTTGGATTTCAGCCAGGTCCAGTGGTTCATCCCTGTAAATCCCAGTACTCAGGTTGCTGAGGCAGGAGGACACCCATGAGTATAAAGCCAGCCTGAGCTGCACAGTGAGTTCCAGGTTAATATGGGCTACAGGGTAACACACTGTCTCAAAATAAAATAAAATAAAATAAAATAAGGAAAGTGAATTAAAAGAACTGCAAGGTTGTCTAACCTCTTGACTTCATAGTGGTAGATACAAGTTTTTCAAAATTCTAAATTTTCCTAGAGAGCTCAAGTTACTCTCCTGGTTTTCCTTCCCCTTTACTGATACATTTTTAGCCTTTGTTGGTTATTATTCCTCCACTTAAGCACTGTTGGTGGGGAAAACTCTGGTCATGATTTTGGGTGATCCACATCTCTAGATTTACAATCTGCTTAGCTGATTGCATGCAGCTGTGTGGTTTGTAGCTGCTACCCGTGGCCAATTCTTTCTATCTATTATCTATCTATCTATCTATCTATCTATCTATCTATCTATCTATCTATCATCCATCCATCAGTCTGTCTGTCTGTCTGTCTATCTCACTATCTTATCTGTCATGCTTCTGCCTCCACTCTGCCAACAAATTCCAACTGCCTGGAGAAGATCTCCATTTAGAAATCATATCGATGTTTCCAATTAAACATGACCATAGCAATAGAATTCTTGATTCTGTTTCCCCAGCTAGGTCCTCCCTAATGTCAGTAAATGATGCTGCCATAATAACCCAACATTTAAAATAACTTGTGTGTGTGTGTGTGTATGTGTGTGTGTGTGTGTGTGTGTGTGTGTGTGTGTGTGTTTATTGTACCTGTGTGGTACATACATTTGAGAAGTGTGCATATATAGTTGCACATATACAGAGGCCAGAACACGATGCCTGGTTTCTTTCTTTGCCATTCTTGCCCTATTGACTTGAGACAGGGTTTCTAACTGAACACAAAGCTTGCCTTTTAGGCTGGCTGGCTGGGCTTTTGGTCTCTACCTCTCTCCACCCCTACCCCAGTGGTGGGGTTACAGGCACACAGCCATGCCTGGCATTTGATGTAGCTGCTTGAGATTCGAACTCAGGTTCTCATACTTGCATAGCAAGAACTTACCATGGAGTCATCTCCCCAGCCCCTAAAGTAGTTTAAAAAATAATTTTCCTCTCATACTCCACATCCAATCTATGAGCAAGACCAGTGAGTACCTTCTGAATCCATCTTGAATCTCACCCTGTTCCTCTGCTTGACCAGGGTATCCTCAGGGTAGCAAGAGCACGGGATGCCTAGTGGTAGTCTCTTTTAATAGGCATCCCAAACACGAATTTCCACTGCAGGATCCTTGATGTGGTGTCATCAACTTATATGAAGGTCTGTCTAAGAAAGAGTCCCATGTACATGAGGGTGTTTATGGGAAAGATGTTATTCTACTACATGCTACAGTCTCCTGGAAGAATCCAAGAAGTTTCTGTTCAATCTAATGTGGTTTGTACACTGGCTTTGATTCCTTGGTTATGAGTAGGATAGTTAGTTATATAGTTTATTTTCTAAAACAAAGATGCTTTGGAGAATGAAAGGGAGTGCTCTTGATCTTCATAGGACAGCAAAGGAGGATATTTGTTTATCCTAGTTGTAATAGAGAAGCACATCATAGCTGAGTTCATGGAAAAGCAGGGCTGTGAGGACTAGAACTTCACAGCCATGGGGCCAAAATTGCAGCCACGACTCAGCACAGGATGAGCTAGGGAGCCAGGAGCCCCCTCTTTGTTCTTGCTAAGTCATCCTCTGTCTCCCAGACTGATTTTCCCTATCCCCAGTCCACATGGCTCTGTTCCACTCCAGAGGTTAGATCAGGTTAAACCAGAGCACCACCATTCCCTGCTCCTTCCTTTTATTAGCATTCTTCTATTTTTTATAAGTTCACATTTACAACACTTATTAAAACAAAATTGAGGGCCATTTGATGCTTTGATGACACGCATCAGAAATTTAAGTCCGGATGTGGCAATCACTAACACGTCCTCTTCAGTGTGTGATTTTGCCTTTTGATTAGATTGTACAGAATTAAGAAATTCTTACTTGCATAGAGCATGTTTACTATCTTGGCCTTTGCTCCTGATCTTAGCCATCAATGTAAAATAATATATATATACCTGAAGGACTGGTTGTGACCTTCATGGGAGGAGGGGAGAAGAGGGAGCTGGCCAGACATAATTATTATGTAGGTCCAGTTTCTGGTACAGACTCAGAAGTATGAGTTTGTGATGGCTGAAGGTGTGTCATTTTCCTTAGCGATATTTGGTAAATTGAAGATTAGGATTAGAGAGAGCAGATAAACAGAGTGATCCAGGGCTGGAGTTCACACAGCTTAGCACAGCAAGGTCTCTGTGTTAAGACAATAGCTACAGTACTAGAATGGTCAGAACTTGGGAGGAGGGGCTGGTTTGGCTCAGCGGGAGTGAATGAGGAGAGAGAAAGCTGCTTACACAGGGCACTTTGGATTTTAGCAATTTCAGTCAAGGGGGAGGCATTTTGAATGTTAGTAGAATTTCATTTAACAAAGAGACACTGAATTAGGAGAAGATAATGCTAACAGATCCTAAATGAAATGCCTTGAACTACAACTCCCCCCTCCTCCACTGCCCCACCCAGAGTTTGTTTAGGTAAATCTGTTCGGAAATTGTAGATAGATTGGCATCTGTAGAAATGGTTCAGGACCTAAAAATAAATTTGAAAAATCCAACTTCGCCTTCTGTGCTCCTGGATAAGCATTAGCTAGAGAGCTTATTGAAAGCACAGCTTTCCATCCTTACCCCCAGAGTCCCACTCTTTAACCGTAGTGAAGCTTAGTCTGCATTTTGACAAACACACAAATGCAGCATTTGGGCAAGTGGGTTCAGCAGGTCCAAGAAGCCTGGCTTGATGACTGTATCTGATCAAGATGATTTAGCACATAGGTTGTTCAGCAAATGTTCTAGGTGTTTGGAGAACAATAAGAAATGAAAGAGACAAAGACCCTGTCTGTGAGCTCGTATCCAGAGGAAGAAGGCAGATAATTAATACAACAAATAAATGGATTATATGGTCTATTAGAAGGTGAGAAGGGATATGAGGAAAGAGAAATAGACCAAGCCATGAGTGATGTGGTCAGGACCAAGAACACTGCAATAGTAATTCGAGAGGCTAGTATCAATGTTGGTGCTTAGTTAAAAGAAAGTAAGTGATGTATTTTGGAAGTAGAATCAACAGAATTCACAGTTGGATAGGATAGAATGTATAACAGAGAGAAGTGTGAACAATTCTTAAAGATGGACCACATCAACCGACATGGGTGGCAGCTATTTGGAGAGGGAAAACCAGACATCTGGCTTTAGATACATGGGAGTTGAGATGCTTATTAGACATATGTGGGATCTGTGCCATAGGCTGTTAGGCTGATGGGGGTGAGTGAGAGATCTGGTGCACAGATACAGCTCTGAGGATTATAAGCATATAGATGTGTCTGCAGCCACAGGACTGATGAGATCCCTGGGGGTCAGCAGGATAGAAGAGAACAGACGTGGCCTTGGGGAGCTCTAACATACGAGGTCAGAGAGTAGAAGAGAGTGAGTAGAGGAAACTGGAAGAGGAGGGAAGGAAAACAGGAGAGAGAGAGAGAGAGAGATTTAAAATCTGAGGGAAGAAAATGGAGCAAGGAGAAAGGAGTGTCAGGTAGTAGACAGAGCTGCTGGCAGTCATGTGGGTGACTAAGAAGTGCTTATTGAGTTCAGCAACTTGAAGGCCAATAGCCACTTGGAATAGAACAGTTCCAGCAGAGTGGTAGCATTCAAATATAACTGGAGGATTCAAAGAGAATAGGAAGCGAGACCTCAGAGAGGTGGGGGCTGGCAAGATGGCACCACCTTTGTGCTGCCAAGCCTGATGACCTGAGTTTGATACCTGGAATTCACAGGGTAAGAGAGACCTGACTCCTCCAAGATGTCCTCTGACCAATACACATTCCCAATATACTAAATATAGAAATAGAAAAATATATAGAAATATATAATAAAATATATATATTTTATAAATATATATTTATTTAAATATATATTTATTAAATATATATTTATTATATATATATTTTATATACATAAAATATATATAAAGTATATAGAAATATATAATAAATAGAAAAATATACCCCAATATACTAAATCTAGAAATAGAAAAAAAATAAAAACAGGAAGTGGCAAGGTGACATGGATGACTCAAGGAACTTTACTACAAAGAAAGTCAAGGAAATGGGGTAGGAGCTGGGGCGTGGGTGAGCCTGTCAACTTCTCTACAGTGGAAGCTATGCAGTGGATGCTGCGACTGTGCTATTGTTAAGGACATGTGCCCAATCCAGAAAGTAAAAGGCTGTAGGTATGTGGGAAGATAAGTGGGAAGAGGTGATGACCCTAATTCATCACTGAATGCCAACTGAGTTCCTACAGTTAACAGAATCATTGGGTTTTAGGTTAGTTTTCCATTAAGATTTGAATAAATTAAAAAAAATCTCTGGAATGTGTGCCATGGGTGGCAAGGGCTGGATGAACCGAGAAGAAGGATCAATACTGCACTTGGTGATGTGAGGGGTAGAGAAAGAAAGGGACGGCGCCAGTCAGAGATAAGTTCGTGCCACTAGAAGCTGCATTTCACTTTAACAAGGCTGATTCTTCAGAAACTAGACCTTGGACATATGGCTGAAGATTATGAGTGTCAAGTAAGAATCTGTTTACTCATCTTCTACTGCTTAGCAGACTGCTTGCCTTTGAGGAATTTGGATTTACTTGGATCCACATTCTTTAAGATTTTCTAGCCAAGCACTGAACAGTCACCTATTGACTGTCTGGAATGCCAGGTGCATAGAGGAGGATAGTGCCTGTGACAGGGATGCATGGGGGGTGATTCTTTGGCGGGTAAGTGTTCCTTAGGCTTGGTGTTGGCTTCCACAGCTTCTGCAACTGATCCACCCCATCTTGGCAACCTTAATTGTGCATCTCTATTCAAAGCTCCAAGTCACAGGGTTTGTGACCCTGACATATTTGAGTAAATTTACAAAGACAATCACAGTTTTATATCCAACTGACCTGTAAGAAAATACAACCACAGTGACAGCATCCATTCCCACCTGGTTCTCCGGAGCACCCAATGTCAATGGTGTTCCTGATGCTGTGAACACAGAGGCACTGAGCCCTCACAGATACACACCCTGTAGTTTGTGGACTGTGTAAGAGGAGGCCCCCAGGGAGCAGCACCCACCAACGAGCTGCCCACTTACTTTGCCCGTGTCACCACTTCCTCAGATCCTTCTACTGCAAAAAAAAGTCTTTGTTTCTCATAAGACATTTTTCAGATTGTTTTCTTCTGAAATCCTCATGGTATCAATGAGAGATAGTGGAGTGTATAAGTGGGCCTTTATGTTGAAACTGACACTGAATGAGAACAATTGGATGTTGGGAGACACATATATCTGCTCCCTCTGGGGCAGTCCCAGTCCCCGAAGGCAGATACTCTATATGTTCACTTCTTTATCATTATTATTACTGTTGTTGTTGTTGCTTTTTAAAAATTTATGTGTATGCATGTATTGTGTGCATGTATGTAAGTGCACCCGTGTCATGCAGTGCCAGCAGAGGACAGAAGAAGGTCTTGGATCCCCTGGACCTGGATTTACTGATGATTGTTAGCCACCATGTGGGTGCTAGGAGTCAAACCCAGGTCTTCTGCTAGAATAGCCAGTGTTCTTAACTGCTGAGCCATCTCTCCAGCCCCCTGTGTTTACTAGTCCTTTTTTTCTTTTCCTTTTTTTTTTTTTTTTTCTTGTATTTTTTGAGACAGTGTCTCCCTTTAGTCCCAGCTGGCCTGGAGCTCGCTCTGTAGACCAGGCTGGCCTTGAACTCACAGAGATCCACCTGCCTCTGCCTCCTGAGTGCTGGGACTAAAGGTGTGCGCCACCACACCCAGCTTACTAGTTCTTTTTTCAACTTGTTCTCTTTCTTAGGCACATCTGCCAGCTACAGAGGATGAATGGTCCTGAATTCAACAGCATCCTCTGCCTAAATGATTTCTCTAATCACTTTGTATCAATATTTTAAGCTAGATGTTCAGGGGTCGCTTCCTTCTCTTGGGAAGGTTTCCAAGGAAGCTGGAACAGACTTTGAAAAACACCGATAAATCCTCTTGGCTTTGGGTTTGGATCTGAGTCATGCCCCAGGGCGCTGGGCAGGGACACCGGGCTGGGCAGGTGGAGAAGCAGAGAGCTGGGATGAACAAAAAGGCTTGGGTCCAAACCAGAAGTTACATTGTGTTGCACCTTCTTTTATCCTTTCTTTCAGGTAGATTTCACGTCTTTTCTCACAGAGTCAGGCCAAACTTGTGGTCAGATCCTGTTTTTGAAAGGCTGAGGAGGGTGGGGAGGAAGTGGCAGCAACTTCAAACCCTGGCATCTAAGCATAGCTGTCCCCGGCTTGGAGGCCGATGTCTCGGGCTTCCTGGGTCCCCCTGTGCATTTGCTTCTAGCCAGTGGGAACTGGAGCAACTATTCACAAGGAAAACAGAACCTAATGTCTTGATTGTCATGTTGTTCCTGGTGCATTTGCCAAGGACACATCCTGGTGGGTGCAAAATTAGTTACACGAGCCCAGACCTCCTTCCAAGTGTGGAATGTGAGTCCTGTCCCTTCCCTGGACACTTTCGTCTTCCCCTGCAGGGCTTCCTGAATCCTTGAAACCAAATTCTTCTTATTTTGTGCTATTCACTTCAAAGACTCTATGGTATTTATTGAATATATATAATATTTTTAAATACATTTGAGTTTATATTATGACTATGTTATTTTATTCCGGCATTGCTGGGGAATCACTTGGAGCCTTGCGTGTGCTAGGTAAGTATTCTACTACTGAGTCATATCACTGCCACTTATATAAAGAACTCCATATAACATTTTGATAACTAAACATTTGGACTGTTATTTTTTTTTTTATTTTGATACCTTTACCCTGGAAGTGGTTCCAAAATATTTAACAGTGATACTAAAAGCCATTATTTGGAATTATTATAACCTTCTCCAAGAATTATGCTGGAAATTTGCTTACAGCTTCATGAGCCATTATGTTTATTAGGTATATAGATACCTTATTAGATATGTACATTAAGTACTTGAATGGCCTTATGTATAGGACCAGGGGGCTGTGCTGAGACCAAAAGATCCAAGACATTCAGGACTTGTGTTCCCAGCCTTACATGTCTAAATGAGTTCTACACGCACTGCAAGGGATAGACCAGAGTGTTGGTCACAACACTGTTCTTTGTAGCCGTGCTCTTGACAGTTGTGAGAAGTACAGACCATAGGATTCCATGTATGTAAGTTTAAAACTAGGTGACTAATCTAAGATTGACTCGATTTACCCTCCCTTGTCTAAGTCACTAGGACTCCGAATTGAATGTCTTCCTATCCTCACCTTGAGAACTGCTGCACTCATACCTTCCTCAAACCACCTCCTGCATGTCCTGCAGATGACTCATGTTGACTGGGAACAGACGAGGTAGGAATGTGGGGTCGTAGAAATGTGTATGCCTGGATCTGAGAGGGTCTACAAATATGGACACATATGTAAAATTAGATTCATGTGCATTTTGCTGTAGTGTAAGTTATACTGAAATTCAAGAGTTTTCAAAGAAAAGGATGAACAATACAGAATCCCTGGCCTGGAGGAACTCATAGTCTAATAAGAGAAGAAGATGTTAGAAAGAATTGTCTCCTTAAACGTGGTAGTGCTGTGACAAAGATGATGTGTACCAGAAAGAGAGAGAGAGAGAGAGAGAGAGAGAGAGAGAGAGAGAGAGAGACTGTGGTCTGAGAAATAGGTAAAAAGATTTCTGAAGGGGGCAGCTGTGTGTACCCAGTGTGAGTTATACCATTGCTACATTGAGGAAAATCTCTTCAGAAGGTAACTAAGTCTAGGTGCATTTCACAGTATGTCTACCTTTTAACCTTTTTGTCACTTGCCAATGGCTTTCAGTTTTTGGTAACACTTTATTTACCACACTTCAGTGATATTTCCTACTGCCTTCTCCCCTTCTATCCCTTGCCTTCCCTCTCCCCTCCCCTCCCCTCCCCTCCCTTCCCCTCCCCTCCCCTCTCCTCTCCTCTCCTCTCCTCTCCTCTCCTCTTTCCTTCCTTCCTTCCTTCCTTCCTTCCTTCCTTCCTTCCTTCCTTCCCCCCTCTCTTTCTCTCTCCCCTTCTTTCTTTCCTCCTCCTCTCTATCATGAGTTTTCTTTTCCTTTTTGGTTCCTTCTCCCACGTCTGGGTCTATAATGTGCCTTCCCTGCCAGACTCTCTGCATCATTCTTCTCTCCAATCTCTACCTCTCTGTAACATCACTCTCCTCTGCAATGGTTTTAGCTGCCTGTTACCCCAGTACCATTGATTCCAGATTTGACAGCTCCAACTTATATTTCCATCCACATCATCAAAACAGCATGGCAACTGGACTCTACCACTCAGATGTCCTGCAGACAGCCCAAAATTTAACACTGCTGCCTCTGAGCATTCATGTCCCTCTCCACCTCAACTCTTATTTCTTTCCCTGTATATTTCTCTCTTTGAGAGAGGATCAGTTAAGCAGCCTCTCTCTCACCTTCTATTGTACTTTGCATGGTACTTCTGTTGTACCTGTTACCATAGCCCAATTCATGCTCCATTGAAAGCAGTGGACATGTTGGAGGCTCTAAGTGGGGATCTCCCGAGCAAGGCTTTAGGTGGCTTTAGAAAGAAGTCAGCCCTGCTGATATTTGGTAGAATTAAGCTTAAAGTTCTCTACTTTTTTACAAGATTTGAAATCAATCATTTCAGAATTCTCCTGCCCTTTCCCACAGCTGTGCGTGGAGCTGTTGTTATGAACACTCTATTAGTTTGACCAAATGACAGACTCTATTCACTTAAACAAAAAAGGACTGTATTGAAAAAATTAGGCACAACTGAATTCAAGGACTTTGCCTTAGTTTGCTTTCTGTTCCTATGAAAAATACTTGAGATGAGGTGATTAATAAAGAGTAGAATTTGAGAGCTGTGGAGATAGCTTGCCCCTTAAAGTGATGGCCACGCCAGCAAGTTTGGGTTCCCAGCATTCATGTAAAAGCTCAGTGTGGTGGCTGACACCTGTCTGTAGCCCTTGTGATGGGGGATGGAGAAAGGTGGGTCCCTGGGCACACTGACCAGTGATACTAGCTAATTAGTGAGTTATCTGTAGTTCAGAGACCCTGTCTCAAAAAATAAGCATGGGGTAGGGTGGGTCTCCTCATGAAAAGTGGGGTGCTGTTTGCAGAATATAGAGTGTTTCCCAAGCAAAATAACATGTGTCTATCAGAAGCCCCCTCCCCCCCCCCGCCGCACCCCCGGGGTGGGATGAGGAGGATAGCACAGGTTCAGACAATGCTTGGAGCTGACAAATACTCCATGACTTCTGGGGCTAGCCCTGGCTTCTTGACTGTGGTTTAGCTTGTGATTCACCCCATCTGTCGGCTTGTCTCTGTCAGCCTTATACTTCCTAGTCAGGGAGTCATTGTCAGGGGACCAGGCACCTAAGAAAGGAAGCCATTGAACCTGTATTTTCAATACACCTTCTGTCTTTGCCTGTTATGCCCTGTCCTGTGTCATGGGAATGAGGAAGGATAGAACCAGCCAGCTCTGGCCAGTCTGTATGAATCACCTGTAAATCATGCAGAACAATGTTACAGAGGGATCGGGTTTCCAGGAACCTCAGCTCACATGTCCTTCTTACTCCACATGGGATTTGGCCTGGGGCTCAGGCCCCACCCCCTGTCACTCATGCCTTAAGATTGCTCAAACTCTATGGTGAGGGATGCTTGAAGGGAAGAAAGAATGGCTTCTCTGAACCCAATGCCTAGATCAGATGTGGTAATGGGAAGAATTCTGAAGTGTCCAGGGCACTGCCACAGAGTCTGTGTTCCTGGTGTCCTGCCTGGTGAGTGTTATTAAATACTGGTCATATTTCTAGTCCTGGCTATGTTGCTTCATGAAATTATGTGCTTATGTGTCCCTGGCCCCTTCCCAGGCTTTGGGTTTCTAATCAGTAGAACCTGGGATAGAAACACTCTTTTAGTTAAAAAAGCTTCTACAATTCTAAAGTATTTCATGAGGGAGAAAACCCCAACACACACACACACACACACACACACACACACACACACACACACACACGCACTCTCACACACTATGCAAATTCTATATTCTGGGAGTAGATTTGATAAAAATCACCATCCATCCATCGTTTAAACCATCCAGTAATTTCCTAGTAATATATTTCCTGAGAAGGGGATGCAAGCCTGCAGTTTCTCTCTTACTGACTCAGTATGTGCTTTTCTCTGAAAGAAAAATCAGCCTGTTCTAAAGCTGTTGAAAGCTTTATGTCGTCTTAGCACGCACCACACCTAACCTCAGCAGGACATTGTTTCCCTGTCAGAGGATGCCGAGCAGAAAGCTCCAAATAATGGCTCGGTTGTCCAACGTCTACTTGCTGGATTAGCAGAGTTAACAAGTGATATCTTATTCCTGGCTCCTCTGCTGAAACGTGATACTTCCAAAAGCGTAAAAGCCGTTCCCACTTGGTGACCTTCCTCCTTTCAGGGAATGAACCTATTTAGTTCTCTCAGCCTAATCTTTTCTCCTCCCTGTAGGATAACCCAAAACATCTGGAGATACTGTGAGGTCTCTCTCAAGAAGAATACATGTTCATTTCAGCTTTTGCTTTGTATGAGATGAATCCTGACAAGTAGAAATTAGAAGCTGGAGTTATGGCAATGTGGAGCCAAGGGATGTCTCCCTGTCCTCCTATAGGTCAGCTTCCCTTTTCTCCCTTCATTCTCTCCCCCTCTTTTCTTATTTTCTTTGGATTTGAGAATGTAAGGCTCAAATACTTCCCTCTCTTTCCTGCGTCCAGCCCAGGAAGAGGCAGCATGGACTAGGACTTCACATGATGGACTCAGAGTGTGCTTCCTCTGGGTTCTGCCTCAGGCTGGGGCTGCTGGTTAATGGGTCAGTGTTTGCCCCCCTCAGTAGAGGTACCTGAAGACCACCAAGCCTTGTCTCTGCTGAGTATTACCTACAGCTGGAGACCATGGGGTGCTTGGAAGTGGCCCTGCTACCTTCCTGTCTCTAGTTAGTGGCCATATTAAAGTTGCTACATGACATCTCAGATGGCTCATTCCCTGTTCTAGATTGGTTTATGTTGCTATTATAAAACACTGACCAAAAGCAACGTGGGGAGGAAAATATATATTTAGCCTCCACCTCCACATCATAGGACCTGGAGGCAGGAACTGAAGCAGAGGCCGGTGGAGGAGCGCTGCTTCCTGACTGGCTTCTCCTGGCTTGCTCAGCTATTTTTCTTATATAGCCAGGCCCGCATGCCTAGGGATAGCACCACCCACAGTGGGCAGGGCTCTCCTACTCAATTACAATTAAGAAAAGGCCTCACAGGCATGGCCACAGGCCAGTCTGATGGAGCCAATTTCTCAATTGAGTTCTCTCTTCCCAGGTGACTCCAGTTTGTGTCGAGTTGACAAAATAAACCAACACACTCTCCTTATTACAAGCAGGACTTTCTATGTTCAACTATAGATGCCTAGTTAGTATTTGCTTTGTGACAGAGGGGTAATCTTTGTACACTTGAGTTCTAGGTCCATTCTAGCTGAGAGAAACAGAAAGAGGCCCAACAATGGCAGGATGCTACAGAAAGGAGGCTGGTTTCCTCATTGCTTTTAATTCTCTTGTCTTTAGCTCCCTTGAAAGTTATTAGCAAGGCTCTGGAAGGCCACCTTACCTAATGCTCAGTTATAAAGAAGACAGCAGGAAATTCAACAAGTCAGTGGAGGGGTGAAATATTTTGGTAAGAGGTATAGTTTCCCTTGGGATATGGAGGGTGGAATTTATCTGTTAGAGTAGAAAGGCACATGATGGGGAGACAGGCTAGGTGGGAAACACCCCGGACTGAGGAGGAGTGGCTTGGAGAACTTTCCTTCTCTGCTTTGGTGGATCATGCTGCAGGTGCAATGTGAAAAACAAATTCTTTTTTTTTTTTTTTTAAGTTTTTTAAATTTAATTTTATTTCTGTATGTGTATGAATGTACTGTCTGCATGCAGGTTTGTGCACCCGTGTCGTGCAATGCCGCTGAGGTCAGAAGAGGGTGTCGGATTCCCCTGGAACTGGAGTTCTCCTGGAATTGGAGTTTCAGACGGTTTTCAGCCGCCATGTGGGTTCTGGGGATCGAACCCGGGTCCTCTGTAAGAGCGGTCGGCGCTCTTAACCGCTAGGCCATCTCTCCAGCCCGAAAAACAAACTCTTTATAAGGCTCCCATTGTAGGAAGCTTCTCTTGCTACGAGCAGGTACAGTGCAGTCTTGCTAAGTGAAGGGGAGCAATATCCGCCTTTGGTCACTGCTGGGGAACCGACCCCTTGAAACAGAGGTCAGTTGATCACTTTTGTAACCCAACCTGAGAGGTACTTGCAGCCCAGGTCCTTAGCCTGGGAATCGGAAAGCTTCCCGTCTGGCCATGCTATCCCACCTGCCCAGAAACTCCTGGTCTCTGGACAGGAATTTCAGGCTGCTGGCTGATCTTCAGCCTACACCCACTCACAGTCCACTCCACAGGTTGGTGATCTAATTAGTCCCTGTCCAACCCCACACTAGCTTACCAGGTTGGCGAACTGATTGATCCCTATCCAACCCACTAGCCTCCGACACTCGAAATCCAGTCCTGCTTTGGCCTGTATATGCATGAAATAAGGGATTCAGGAATTCTGTGTGATGATGGTAATGGAGAATTTGATTTATTGCATGCTGCAAGTCACTTTTATAAGCAAAATGACATTATCTTTCAGAACCAATCACAGACCCCAGTCTCAAGCCCCAGTATGCTGCTGCCCCACCTAGTGTCATGTGCCTGAGCCATGAGTTGCTCCCACTTGGAGTGGGGTCAGAGGAATCCCATGACTTCCAGGTTGTGCCCTGAGGGATGCTAGCTGAAAACCAGCCCTTAATTCAAATAGGATCTTCCCACATCCCATGTCCATGTATGAAGAAAATCAGAGGAAAACTGGGCATGAAGGTCTAACCTAATTCTCTTCTTTAAAGAAGCTCTAGGGCTGGAGAGATGGCCTAGCGGTTAAGAGCGCCGACCGCTCTTGCAGAGGACCCGGGTTTGATCCCCAGCACCCACATGGCGGCTGAGAACCGTCTGAAACTCCAATTCCAGGAGAACTCCAGTTCCAGGGGAATCCGACACCCTCTTCTGACCGCGGCATTGCACGACATGGGTGCACAAACTTGCATGCGGACAGTACATTTGTACACATACAGAAATAAATAAAATTAATAAAAAAAAATTTAAAAAGAAGCTCTAAACCACTTCTTTAAAATGGACTGTCGGATCTCGGAGAAGGCTGTTCTGTACTAGCCCTGGTGGTCCTGGAGCAGAGTATGCACCTCCAGCTGAGAAAACAAACCCAGAAGAGAAAGTGCACTCAGGTTCACAGTCTCTAGGCAAGAAAGTCCCCTTCCCACCTGCTGCCTGCCTCTCTCCCCCAGGGCTGGGCTGGTGGCTTTGGCAGTGAGGTCCTCAGGCAGGGACTAGGACCTGCTGCCCCGGAGCTGTGTACAACACAGAGATTTACAGTCTTCTATTCCTGACTTTATTTAATGAAAACCAGAGATATAAAAATGAGGCAGCAAATATCGCCATAACAGGAAATAAAAGGGGAAAGGAAGGGGAGCAGACGTTTGTGGCAGGTGCCCATACCTCTGGCTTAGCCATACCTCTGGAGAAGATGTGAAGATTGCCCACATCACTGTCTTCGGCCACTGGCCCTAGTACCCCTTGAGAAGAGCACTAAGCCTTGGGGAAATCCTAAATAGGTCTTGCCAGTTCTTCTCTTTTGCTTGGAAATCTTTGCATATTTGAAGTAACTTTTGTCATTTATTTCTATTTTTTATTTTTTGCATACACCTCAAGAAGTATTTGATTTTAAAAATAACCTGACATTGAAAACTCCTTTATGGACAGCGTACATGGATGTGTCTGTGCACAGAAAGAGAAAATAGCCATCCGAGCTAACCTTGGCATTGAAAACCCTTATATCAATGTTTCCTGGCTGGTGTTTTTTATTTGGGGGAAGGCAACTCATGAACTAAGGCAGACTACATCTGGACAGGATTCCTTTTACTAAAGAATAAGTCCAGTCTTGGATGCCATGAGTATTTCTCCTTATTTATTTATTTATTTTACTTCTCTTTTAACATGCGTATCTGGACTCTGATTCATCAGCTAAACTCCGGTGGAAGATATCAGATGCTTATAAAAATATTCTAAAGCCATGTCTAACCTTTAAGTGGGAAAGGTCTAGATGTTTCATTAAACCTTTAGCACTTTTTTTGAGAAGGAAAGAAACCTTGTTTTCCTCTCTTGGGGAATTACCCTGAGGCAATAAAATGCTGTTTTATAACTGAATATTCCAGTTTACATCTTGTGGAATGAAGCAAAATAAATATAAACACTAAAAATATTGTCATGGCCCATATATTTTAAGAAGTGTTGTCACCATGGACCAATGCAGCTCAAGCATGTTTCTTTCATGTTCAACCATATGAAATGGGCAGATTGTCCTCCAATATCAGTCTTATTTCCTTGTGAACTGCTGTATGCTTTCTTCAGTAAAAAGGAATAACAATAGAATCTTCTGTTTTACTTAAATGAAAATCAGGGTAGTTCCTAGGAATGGATCCCTTTCTTCCTCTTCGCCTGACTTCCCGCCCCCACCCATAGCTTTACTTTGCTTTTTCTCAAGTTTTACTTTCCCTTGCAGTATATATGCAGCTTCTCTGAGCAGATCACCCCACATATCATGGGGTTGCAAAGAAAATGGTTCCAGATCTGGGATTTGCTTCAAAACAATCTAGCTGAGGGAGACAGTGGGGGCCACAGGAAGGGAGGGTCTAGGCAGAACTAGCTTAGGCACCAGCTAATTATTATTGAAACCTTTCATGCATAGGGGTTATTATGTCCTGTTTTTGTATATGATTGTTTTCCATAAAAGATGTCTCTTCGATTCTCTCCATTCCTTTTTCAGGCTCTGGTTTATTGATCCATAATTCACTCCCATTTTTTTTTTTTTCTGGGAAGGTTATCATTTGTCTCAGTTCATTATCTCTAACAAAGAAATAACAACAGGATAAGAAAAGGTTGATCACGTTGTGTGGGCTGTTGATTCCAACTCTGTCAGACAATGGAACAGACAGCTCCTATGAGGGCTAAAGATGGTGGGAGCAGGGCTGGGCTCTGTTGGAGCACAGCCTGTTTCCTTTCTGGGTCTGTTTTTGCCTCCTATTCTCTTTCCTCTTCTGGGTAACCCTTCACAAGTTCTTCTTTTCTTCTATCTTGTCTCTTTCAATACCAATCAGCTCTCTATTTCATATCTTACAGGGGAAAGTCATTTCTCCAATTCAGTTTCCTCTACTGTAGGTATACCAGAGCTCTATGCCATTAGTGAGGTATCCAGCAGCTGTGTTCTAGAAAAAAAAAAGTAAACACTTAACACATTGAGACAAATGTCTACGAATCCCTGTTTCACAAGGGCAGAGGACATCCCTAAGGGAAAGACCCTGAGCTCTGGGAGTCAGATATGATCAGGCAGAGTGAATGGGACGGGTTGTGCTGTGGGAGCACATTGCTAAGTGAAGTCAGAATGCTACTTTTTGAGAGAGAGAGTCTCCCTGTAGCTCCAGCTGTCCTGAAACTCACTATGTAGACCAGGATGGCCTTGAATTCACAGAGATCCACCTGCCTCTGCCTCCTGAGTGCTGGGATTAAAGATATGCGCCACCACTCCCGGCAAAGGATACTTTTGAAAATCTTTATACTCCACAGTTTCTTCTAAAGCTCCCTTCTGTTTGCTGCATAAAACCCAGATAGCCAACAAAGCAGATAATACTATCACAGTTCCCAATGATGTCAATGCACAAGAATAAAGCACTAGAGCCCCAAATTGAACGTTAACAGTTCCAAATTCTTGTATTTAAGAGAAAAGGACCAAATGCTATTAATAGTGTGATAAAACTTGACATTCATATGCCAAAAATGTAGAGTGTCTAAAGAATTAGTCCAAGCCAATAAGGAAATATAGTTACTGACAAAGCCACACACATGTCTGGCTACTTTAGTAGATTCACAGTATCTAGACTGAGGGAGACAATAGCATTACAAGGATTCATTAAAGAATATGGAAGTATGTCCCTTGAACAGAAATAGAAGAGATATTAACCTGTCTCAGGAGGGCAGAAGACACAGAGTTCCTGATACAATGCAACAAGCCCCCCCCCCCCCGCCCAGTGCAGCTATGGAGCTGGGACAGAGATGTAAGAAACTCTCCATAATGAGGCAGGTAGATGGAAAAAAGATCAGAAGGCAAAGCACGACTGCCTTTACAATGTTTTGCTTTCAGTTCTCCTTCTTGGTCCAGCATGTGGGGATGGCCTCGGAAGGACTCAGCAGAGTGAAGTAGCTAGAGTTTCAGTGTTCCAGATGGAAGATCAAAAAGCACAGCCCCAGGGAACTAGAGAAGACTCGCAAGAGCACAGGAGAAAGGAGTCTGGGAAAGCATCCCCGTCAGGTTGTTCATGATAAATCCTGGACTTGCTCCTGAGCTTTGCAGAATTGAATCTGCTTCTAATCAGCACACAGGATTTTGGTTTTTTTGTGTGTGGGGGGGTCTTTTTGAGACAGGGTCTCCCTGAAGCTCCAGTTGGCCTAGAATTCACTCTGTAGACCAGGCTGGCTTTGGACTCAGAGATCACCTGCCTCTGCCTCCCGAGTGCTGGGAGTAAAGGTGTGTGCTACCTCGCCCCGCCAGCACACAGGATTTTTGAGAACTGAAAATAGCAGACCATGGTTTAGGTCAGAGACTAGCCACTGCATGGCACACAGACAGGACACATCCATGTATTACTGTAGAGGCCTTGAAAATTGAGCTGACCTGACCCACAAGTCATGGACCAAAGATGGTGGTTTACAATTTATACCTGTACCTATCTAGTTTTTTTTTTTTCTCCTGAAACAAAAATATCAAAATTTTCCACAGGATTCAAGAAAGATTCTGAACCTTATCCCATAATGGCTAAAAATGTCTAGAATACAACCAGAATTACCAGAAGACTAAGAGAGAAATCTCAAATGGCAAAAGATCGTGCACTGATGCTAATGAGATGATACAGATTTTGGAGTTATGTGATAGAGATGTTAAGGAAACTGTGTCAAAAGCAATTATGAAACACTTGGCATAAAAAAGATTAGATTGAATCCTTATATTTACAGACAAATATCCTAGACACCGTTCATCAAAGATGCTTCTTTTGTACCAGATGAAGTCTACAACAGACCACCACAACTGGTCACACACAGATGTTTGAATTGTCCAAGCCTAAACAGCACGTATACAGTGCAACCTCTATACCTCTAAGGGTCATGCAACATAGAACGGCACCAAGAGGACACCAGTGAATCTCTTAACTCTTACTAAGGATGCTCCCACATGCAACAGAGCGCCAGGAACTCAAAGGGTCATAAAAGGCCAAACCGTGGAGATTAGGAGTCTGCAAAGTCTGGGTCCATGGTCAGATCTCCTATATTAAGCTTGACTTGCCCAGGACCCACAGACCATTGCAGAAGATGGGGCAGAAAGATTGTAAGAGCCAGGGAAGTAATGCATGATCATGTGGAAATAGACTCTTTAAAAATTTTTTAATTTATTATTTTCTTATGTGTTTGAGTGTACTGTCTGCATGTAGGTTTGTGCACCCATGTCTTGCAATGCTGAGGAGGTCAGAAGAGGGTGTAGGATTCCCCTGGAACTGGAGTTAGAGATGGTTCTTAGCCACCATGTGGGTGCTGGGAATTGAACCTGGGTCCTCTGCAAGAGCAGTTGGTGCTCTTAACCACTGAGCCATCTCTCCAGCCCCGGAAATAGACTCTTACAAGCTCCTGGGACCCTGCACATATGAACCTACAGCAATGGTGTCAGCATGCACAAGGCCCATGCAAACTCAACCAGACAAAACCCAGCATATAACTGGGGAAATGGGCAGCAGAACCCAATCTTAGTTGAAGAAATATTGGCAGCTGATTACCTTTCGGTGAAGAAGAGCTGGTCTTCTTAAATCGAGGGACTCCTGATAGGTTGACTAGATCTCAGTGGATGAACATTTGCTAAGGAGCAGCTGGGACTGCTAATTTGATACAAATGACAGAATGTATGAATTCCAGTGAGGGTGCTGCCAGAGGGTGCCAGTGGAGAAGGGGATATAAATGTGATTAAGATTGATTGAGATGTTATGTATGAATTACACAAAAATTAAAAATTTAATTAAAAAGATTAGACTGAAAAATACAGTAACTTAAACAAAAGTTCACTGGATAAACTTCTTGCTTTAAATATAACATGTAATTATAAGCCTTTACTATTTTCTAATAATAGCTGCTTTAGAGCATTTGTAAATTCTTGAAAATTAACCAATTAACTGTGGCGAACTGGCTCCAGCCAGCCATTATGATAAAATTGACTTATACCAGGAATGGTATATCCTAAAAAATTTAAAAACACCCTGATTTACAGACTCAGTATCAAAAAATGCACCCAAGGATGATGAGAGAGCACTGACTGCTCTGAGATCCAGTTCCCAGCACCCACATGGTGGCTAACAACCAACTATAACTCCAGTTCAGGAACTCTGATAGCCTCTCCTGGTCTCTGCGGGCAGTGCACACACTTGGTATGCTTGCATGCATGCAGGCAAAATACTCATAAATAACATAATAAAATAAAATAAAAATAAAATAAAATAAAAAGTACTGTGATCCGCCAAATGAGAGATGAGAAAGTATTTCTAGGCCCCATTAACTCGTGGTCCAGATCCAGGCAGTGTATTTGGGAAATGTTGATGTAAACAAACACTTGCCCTGAAGATGCTTGGATTCTTTCACTCTCTTGGTTTATAGGGACCTCTACATTCATGGTCACTTACCTCCAGCCCGTTCTTCTTTCCTGCTGTCTTTGTCTTCTTTCTATGCTCTTCCTTCCATAACCTGCTTTGGGGTACTAAAGCAAGCTCTTCTTCTCTTTTTCCCATAGCCAAGTTTAAACTCTGGAATTACTAATGAAATTTGACTGTGTTTTCCTTCTTTTCTGACCCACTGCTTCCCTAGACCTTTTCCAATACTTACACAGATGCTTCAAACCTATCTCAGAGCATCCCCGCCCTTTGCAGCTACTAAATCACCAAAGAGATGGAGACTGTCTTGTGCATTTGGCAAAGCCAACTCCTGGGACAACGAGAAACATCGACCTCCTTTCTGAGGGTCAGTTACATATAATCTGTCTTCATGTCTCCACCTGGAGTGACCTTCCTCCCACTACTTAATTGCTAGAGTCCCATACTCCTGTTACCAAGACTGGGAACACCTAGATAGTTAGAGATGATTTGATTTCTTCCTTCATTCTCAAGTGGGCCATAGATCACATATGCGCTATCATCAGTATCCTTGGGTCTCATCTGGGAAACACTACTTTATGACTTTAGAATAATGAATGTTTATGTCAATGAAAATCATCTTCAACTACAGGAATTTAATGCAATAGCTAATTTCTCTTAATTTGCACACAGCTGTTTAACCTGTGCTGACAATTTTCCTGAAGAAAAATGTTGCCCCTCATGGAATTGAAGCCTCTTTCAGCTTTGCCAGCATTTCAGAAATGGATAGAGTGCTAGTGTAAAGCTGCTTTTCAGTGAGCCACAGACCGTCCAGAGCTGCCGGTCCTCCCACAGCGTCAGGGGTGTCGAGGTGAACCTCTACAAGTGGTGCACAAGTCCTAAGGCTGATGGAGAGGGAAAGAGAGAAGGCAACTGGCTTGAAAAAATGCAGCTGTGCCTTCCCACACCTGGGAACCCATGTTTTAACTTAGCATGGTTGAAATTTTTAATTAAGTTCAAAGTAGACGCCGACCACCACAGGACATCCTCTAACCATTTTTTTTATGTGCACTTTAAAGCTGTCATTTGAACTCTGGCCCAGCTGGTTTGAAGGCAAATTTGATAACCTACTTGTAGATGGCCAAGTTGGATGACTGGTTTGCTTATTCACAAGGGAGACTGTGCACTGACAGTGAGCATCAGGATCACTGTCACTTGTTACTAAGAGTCTTTTCTATAAATAGGAATAAGATGGTCCCCAGCATTTGATGGCTGAACTTACTGTTATTTTTAAATTTACAATGACATGAAAATGATAGTGTATAGTAGAAACCAGAATTCAAATTCTGAACTTGCATCTTTTTCTGGGGAAGTCTAGTCGCACACTGTACCTTCGGCCACAGTGATCATGCTTTCTCTAGACTGTAGATGTTTCCGAATATGTAGGATTGTTTATTTCTTGAAACCACTGCTGACATTTGTGGTCTCTTTAGTGGTACAAGTTAGGTTATTTTTACAACTTCGCCTCCCGAAGCAGAGCTTTATTGGGTGCTTAAGTCAGTGTGTGAGTGAGCGCCAAGCAAGCGGGGAGTATTCTTATGGTCGTCTGCAGGGCTGTAGATCTGGGGTCAACATTTTTTTCAGTTAATAGCATGATGCTATTCTGTGAGTCTGATATCTCAAAAGGAAAAAAAAATCAGCTCAAAATTGAAATGTCTTTCTCCACCCAAATTCAGAAAATAATTTTGGATTTATTCCAATCTATCCCTATACTTTTGGCTCTGATTTTAAAAAAGAATAAACTTGTTTTCATGTGGGAATTTGGTAGGTGTTATCTTTCTCTATATTTTAAAACCCTCAAAACCAGTGAGAGCAACACTTACTACAAAAGAGGAAAAAATTTTTTTGAGAGTGGTGGTGAAAATCTTTTCTCTTTTATGTATGTCATAGATAAAAACTGCATTTGTGGTCTCAGAAATTCATGGAAGGACTTGTCAGGGAAAAGTGTCTAGGAAGGACTCCTTCCTTAAGGGTGGTGGCAAATAAAGGTTCTAAGTTGACATAATTTTGATAACTTGCTACTGGTAACACTAATCATAGTTTCAAAGTCTATGATTCTGTTTAGTCTTAAAGAAAACCTGTAGGATGGACAGGGTAGAAATAAAGTGTTGAGAGCTGGAAAGGTGGTTCAGTGGTTAAGAGCACTGACTGCTCTTGCAGAAGACCTGAGCTCAATTTCCAGCACCCACATGGTGGCTAACAACCGTCCATAACTCCAGTTCCAGGGGATTTGACACCTTCTGATCTCTGTGGGCACTGCACAACATGGGTGCACTTACACACATGCAAGCCATATCATACACACAATAATAAATAAAAATTTTAAAAAGAAATAAAATGTTTATAAACCATTCCCATTTGTCAGTCTTCTGAACAAAACATGACGACTTTATTTCCACTAACTGTGGTACAGTCTCATGGATTGTTTCTTCCCCCTCCATCCTCTCCTCATGGCAGCTGCTGAGATTACCAGCTCAACCTGACTGATTTTTCTTTAAAATTCTAATAAAATTGTCCCAAAACATGTTTACATAACACCCATTTTTTTCACTGGAGTGATGGCTCAGTGCTTACAGAGGACCTGATTTGATTCCCAGTACCCACATGGGAAGTAACAACTGTCTGTAGCTGCGGTTCCAAGGGATCTGACATCCCCTTCCATCCTCTGTGGGTGATGCATGATATGGGTGCACTTACATACATGCAGGCAATATATTATACACATAAAATAAAAATAATAAATTTTTTAAAAAGAAAGAATTGAAATTTCAAGTCCATCTTATTTTAGGCAACATTTGGTTCAACATAGTCATTTCAATTGAGAAGAACTAAAAATTCAGTTATCTTTATTATGAAAATAGGCTGAAATATATTATTAAAACTTTTGATAGACTATATTGTTGCTTTTTCATTGAACTCTGAAGAACTAAGAAAACAATCTTCCCTTTTATTTATAAAGAATCATATGCTTAGAAAAATCCATCGGGGTGGGAAGATGACTCAACTGTTAAAGGCTAAGGCTAACAACCAAAACATTAAAAAAAAATCTATGATATCGATGTTTGTCCAAAATCAGTTCTATTTTCCATGGAAGGTGATCGAGGTGAGGCATAAGAAAAACAGAAAATTCTGTTCAAAAGAAAACACAGATCTGAGCTACATATTTAAAACAATGAAGATAACACTTTCCAAAGTAAGTGAAAGTTTATTTTATTTTTTTCTCGCCCAGGGAAGGTTTGAAGCCAACTTGTGTATGATTTTTAAAGTAATGACCAGATCAGTGAAATACAGATAGATCCAGTGTATATTTTATAGTAGCATGGAATTTAAAAAATGGGAATGCCTACAATATTATTTCATCCAAAGCATAATAAATATAGGGAGCAAGGTCACCAGAGCTGATGATTTAAACAAACACTGCAGTCTAAGGTGGACAAGACAGCACCAATCAGCTCTGTGTTTGAAAACACTCTTCCTTCGTGATTAACACGAAGAACCAAGTAAGGCCAGTTTGCATTTTTCTTTTGAGTCAAAGGAAATCACCAAGACATAATTTCATGTCCGACTTTGAAAACTGGGGCTTGGTGTTATCATGACTTAGGCCATGTTTTTGATGGATTATCTTGGGAAAGAGAAGTTGCTATAACGCTCAGACCGTTTAATTCCTTTGCAAAATAATATGATAGTTTCTCAAGCTTCAGGTGAAGTGTGGAAGGCAGTCTTCTGATCCCAAAGCAGGGACTGGAGGCTGAACTTGGGGGGCATTGTTATTAGCATCCTGCTTCAGGGTAGGTAGAGCAGACTCTGAGTTAAGTGAGGTGAATCAGTCAGACTGTGAACCTCAGAAGGAAACTGTGATGTTCCTTATTTCAAGGAACATTAAAAGAAAAGGAAGGATCGCAGACAGATCTAGGAGAGCCAACTTCATACCCTTCAACACTAATCATTGCTGCAGACATGAGTGAAAACCTTGAAGCCTCAGTTTCTCCCCATGTCAGATAAAAAATACTTCTTTGCTATCTTTTTCTTTCAGCTCATGATCGATCTAAGAGAATTTTGCAGATGACAGAGTCTTTCTGACTCATTTCCTTGTCATTCAGTAGGAACATCAAGGCCATGTTTGTATATGAAATGTAGAAAGAGCATGGCATTTAGGAGGCAGTAAGTACTAATTCTACAACTGCTCTACCTAAGCCAAAGGTTGCCATGTGAAGACAGACTTGGGTCCCTATGCCAAGATGGTTGCATTGTTTGTTCCAGGGAAACATCTTGAGGCAGATAAAGCTGAAATCAAAGCTTACTTTTCTCCTTTCTTCAGGGAATTCATACAATCAATTTATTGGAGAAAATTAATCTGCTCAATGGGGCAAGCAGCTTACTTATTAGAACATCAATAAATTGACCAGAACTTACTTCTAGACAGCAATTTGGCTGAACCTACCAACCCTGAGGGACAAATTCTACCATTTTCTTGCCCTGAAAGATCTACCTTAAACAACCTCTACCCAGAGCCTAAGCCCTGTAAATGTTTTACTCCTGAACTCACCCTCCCGAGACTGTAGACCCCCTGTCAAGGTAGCAGGCTTTCTTACTGCCATGAGTTCAAATGTGTCTGATTCTGTTTAGTTTATAATTAATTGACCAGTGATATTTGGGGGCATTCAACAGTTATTATATGATGGGATTTTGTTTGTTTATTTTTTGTTTGTTTTGTTTTGAAGCAGGGTCTTCCTGTAACACCAGTTGGCCTAGAACTTGTCATGTAGAACAGGCTGGCCTTGATTGCACAGAAATCTGCCTGCCTCTATCTCCCCCAAGTGTGGGGATAAAAGGTGTAAGCTACCACACCTGGTATATGATGGATTTTCAGCCCCGTGATTTATGTGTCATTTGTGTGGGAGTAACAGTAACAAACTCTGTACTGCCTAGGTCTTAGTTCTAGTAGGTTGAAAGTCTTTTCCTTTTTCTAAGGGCTAAGGTTATATAGCTCAGTGGTAGAGCACTTGTCTGGCATGTGTGAGGCTCTAGGTTCAATCCCCAGAACTGTATAGAAAAAAAAAAGTTTACAGTTTTGTCTCTTTGTTTAGTTTTCTGCATCTAGAATAGAATTTCATTTTTTCTCTTAGTTTCAAATGTTATTTAAATCTTTTTCTTTCTTTCTTGACAAAATATAATTATATATGTTTACGAAGTATAGCGGGATGCTATGTGATGAGGTCAAGACAATTAACATAGCCTTTACTCACATATTTATTTTGGGGAGGGTGAGGACACATGATATTGACTCAGTAAGTTCAAAGTATGCAATATGTTATTATAACTATAGGCATCCTGCTTTGCCACAGACCTCACAAACCTGTTCCTATAGCCTAGCTGAGATTTGTCCTCTTTGACTACTAACTCCCTGACCCTTCCCAGCCTCTCCCAACCTTGGCAGCCACCATTCTGCTCTGTACTATGAGTTTGACTATTTTAGATTCCACATATAATTGAAACCATATGGTGGTTTGCTTTTTGTATCTGGTTTATTTCATTTAACATAATGCCCCCAGGTTCATCCATATTGCCACAAATGACAGTAGTTCAAAGGATGCTGAATAGTGTTATGTTGTATATAAACAGCATATTTTCTGTGTCTGTTTACCCGCCAGTGGACATTTATATCGATTCTGACTCCTGGCTATTTCAGACAACACTGCACTGATCAAGGGAACAATGACGTCAGACATACTGATTGCAATTCCCTGTCATGTATGCTCAGAAGTGAGGTTGTTCAACCATAGGGTTGTTCTACCCTTAAGTTCTTAGGAAGCTTTAAGCTAAACTGTTTTCCACAATGGCTGTGCTGGAGTACATTGCTGCCAGCAGTAGACAAGGGCTCTCTTTTTTCTACATTCGCACCAGGGAGAAGCAGAAGCAGTATCCTGGGCGTGCCATGCATGGCAGGGTGCCTCTTGTTTGCCTCCTGTTGTCTGAAAGTCTTGTGGAACATTCTTGAATGCTTAACCCACTTGACTTCTTGGGATAGGCTGGCTCTTTGTCACTTTCCCATGGAAGCAGCAGCTAAAGCTGGGTGCTTTGTTCAGAAGACAAGATGGAAGCAAAGTTCATGAGTAGTGCATGCCAAGCTCAGGGCTATTTGAAGTGGGCTATCTGCTCTGCCCACCTATGTTTGGTAGAAGGGCAGCCATGCCTTCCAGCCTCATTCCTGTGTCTTGGGCTGAAGGCTATTATTAGCCATCAGCCTGGGTTCATACAGGCATGATTGACCAAGCTGAATTTTCCATAAATGGAATTATTAGTTACTTCAGTATTACGATGACCACAGCACCTGACAGAAACAGGTCAAGGGAGGAAAGATGTATGGAAGGCATGGTGGAGAAATTCAGTTCATATCCATGAAAGCTTATGGCAGTAGCTGTTTACCATCATGGTACACCAGGAAATAGTGAAACAGGAACTCAAGGCCAGGTATAACTTTACAGGGCCCACTCTTAGTAACCAGCTAGGCCCTATCTCCTAAAGGCTCTACAGCTTCCCCAGACATCACCACCAGCAGGGGAACAAGCATTCTAAACATGAGCCTGTTGGAGACATTTTACATTCAGTCTATAACAAATACTAAAGGGGCCAAATGATCCCATCTGGGTTTTGGCAGCAGTTTACTCTCCAGGTAATGAAAGGAAAAAAGAGCCGTCTCCCATCTCTCCCAAGCCTGAACAGTAGACATGCTTTTTAATGCATGTAAATTCATAGGCTTTTCTTTCCATTTTCATGGAACACAGACAAATAGGACTGTAAGCTCGTTCTGTGGAGACTGTATAGTACAGTCCTGCTTGGTTTGGGCACTCATGGTATCTAAGGACCACCCTCTTGCCAGGGGGAGCACAGTTAAATTTGAATTGCAGATAAATAAAAAATACTTCTAAAGTGTAAGTGTGGCTTACAGACTGAACAAGCTATACTTAGACTAAAAATATTTATTTGAAAACCAAATTTAAGTACTTGTCTTATATTCTATCTGGCAACCCTCCTAGGAATTATAAAAGTGTTTGAATTCAAGCCAGATTTCTTTGCTTGTATTTCTAGAATATTCTGACTATGCTATAAACTTGCTTAAGCTTCTTAAATTGATTTATTAAGTTACCTGCATGGTGTGGAGCAGTATCTGATTAGTGAGAGACTACAAGAAAGGCACAGTCATGAAGCAGCAGAAGTTTGCTGTGGGAAGAGAGAAGGCAGGAATTAAGTGGGGTCTTCGGAGTTTAAGCTTCAGGAAGGGAATGGAGAACTAGGTAGTGCAGATTTTAAGGGTAGCAGTTGAAAATAATATTCAGCTGTCACAGCTCGGTTTAAACATGTATCTATCATTCCTGCCGGGTCTGTACCCTGAGAAATTCAGTCAGTGAGTCGAGTTTACAACACAAGGCTGATTGTGCCCAGATGTTAATCTTGGTCTTTCCATATTTTATTGCTGTTATATTATCTTTAAACTGCTGAACAATGGCTTGTAATGAAACCCCTAATATACAGTAGTCAAAATCATCAAGTTACAAGATCTGGGAATACATTCATCTTGAAAGTATTTTCAATGCCTTCCACTCTTTTCAAAAACCCATTCATTTATCTTGGTATCTCATAGTTAAAGAGCCCTACATTCGCACTCTGAATAAATAGAACTTCTGGGGAAAATACGTTGATGCAGTTATTGTTTTCATTATTGTCCATCATGTTCATATTACTATGGGAAAGAGCCCTTTTCCCTTAGAAAGGAACAATTTCCTGAGAGGCGGGTATGTAGAAACACATCAGTACAACAGCGCCCTCCACTGTTTGTTAAAGGAAATGCACTCTCTTGCGTGGAGAGAAAGCGATGCCAGGGGTTTAAGGAGGATTTTTCTACTAGAGGTAGTGCAGGTGTGAGGGTCAGAAGTAAGTGGTTGGAATCGGACCATTAGTTTTTTTAAAAAGCAAAAACAATACGAAGTACACACTGGCTGCAGATGGGGACTAAGAATGGTACTGTAAATCATCTCTAGTGAGTTTCAGCATGACATCATTGCAAAGGCTGTTAAGTCTTTTACCTTGCTTGTGTTTTCCTTCTCCTTTATATTAGATTATGACAGACAAAAGCAAAGTGTCCAATTCTCAACAGCCAAGTGGACAAGCTGGATGAGTGCTGCTTCCGGCCCTACAGCATGTAAACAAGTGCTGCGTCTCCCACATAGTCTACCGATAGGGCAGAAGTGCCTGTTTATTCTACGGTGACTGAGGTCTGGGGGCAGCGCCTTCTCCTCAGGGTAATCGTGGCTTAGGTTGCTTTCCTGTGTCACCTCGAATTCTCCTGCATCCTAGGGTAAAGGCCCCACAGAGGGGTGAAGTTCTCAAGTATGAGGTATCTTGCTATGGAGTCAACTCTGGAAACACATTTTATTTCAGTCAGCTGCAGGGTTGCCAATGATCTCTTTTATTTTAGTTAGTGTTCATGGCAAAGCGAATTTTTTAAGACATGTTCAATAAATGTCTGTTACGAAGAGGGATTTGGGAGGGTAGATGCTCAGCTACCTGGTGAAGTCTCTTATATTTAAGGAATGTATAAGTCACACCCCAAAGAGATGAGCAGTTAGCTTTGGTCTAATGAGGAATTATTCTTCCACAAGAGTACTGTGGGAAGCGGAGGGGAGAGTTACACCCCAGGCGGGACTAGAGAGGGTCAGATTCTTTCCAGACTTAAGTAGGTACTGTTGGATCAGGCTAGGGTCATAGCCAGACCAATACACTGAATGAAAAGGGCTTATATTTAGTATACTAAATAAAAGGGAGATGTTGGTAGTATCTAAGCTATTTTGTTTTTCTTTTATAGACACAAGAAATCTACTATGTCTCTAAGTTTGAGTCTTTTGAGACTTGGAAAAGCAACATGAAATAAAGGCAAAACAAATGAGAGAGGCTCTTTAAAACCTCATAAGTGAAGCCACATAGCCAAACACTTCTGATAAATTGGGCTAAACAAACTTAAAGGACCTAACTGTTTGGGGATAGCAGGTTCTTAGAAATTTAGTTGGGAAATCTGGTTAGAAATCCTTTGGCAAGCCATCCTCTTTCACCCACACTGCTGGGTTATTTCATCACCGCTGTTACCGTGAAAACCAGCCGAGGGGCAGACCCTGCTTTTCTAAAGGTGCCGCTTACACTTCTGTGACCAATTTCCATAAAGTTCATTTAGCAGTTCAAACTTTATTAAGACTCTTGACAAAAACAGCTGCTAGAATTGCAAAGGAATGTAATAAAAAACACGGAGTCAGAAACAAGCAGAGTCTATAAAAGCAATATCCACAGAGGCCAAACCCCTTTGGGGGGTGCAAACTGATCCCAGAGTCTGTCCATACCATGCAGACCCCCAAACGGGCAGACAGCAGGACACTCAAGCCCTGTGGAAGCTCTCCACCTGAGGCTGTGGCCGCCACTCCCCCAAGATGATGTTGGAGGCAGAGTGCCAGATAAGGAACAGGGCAAATATGGGAAGGCAGGGTAGCTTTAAAGAGCGAGGAAGCACTGGAGCAAGCTCATTTCGTGCTGGTTTTATTGTGCAGTAAAAAAATCTCCAACACATACTCATTTACTAAAAAGAAAACAAGAACCGTTTAGTTGATTGTAGTTCCCACATTAGCAGAAAGAGGAATATACTGGTGTCAGCTGGGCTCTGAGAGTCCCTGGAAGATCTTTCCGGTGGGGGGAGGGGCAGTATTTCAGATTAGAGTACAAAGATGTGGTAGGACTTAGATCAGTGTTAACCTAGTGTTGGTGGCCCACTGTTTGTTACACTTCTTTGATCTGAGAGGCTGTTTGATACGAATTTCATATCCTATTAAGATGACCTCTGACATCTCAGAGAAGAATGTGTTGCCTTCCACGTTCCAATGTAGTATTCAGAAAATGGAAAGTTAGAAAATACGCTTTCCTCCTTTCTTCCTTCCTTCCTTCCCTGCCCCTCCTCCTCCTCCTCTTCCTTTTTCCTTCTCTTTTTTCCTGCTCTTTCTTTCTTTCTCTTTCTTTTTCTTAAGTGAAGTCTCATTGTCACCCAGCTCACAATCTTCTTGGCTCGTCACACAGGCAGTAGTGTAGTATGCCACCGTGCCTAACATTATTTCTATGTTTTTGACTGAAATCACACATGAGGTGTCTTGAAGAAGTTGGTATAAAAAGGGGGAAAATGGAATAAAAAATTAGCTTTTTCACTGCCCACCTCAACACATATGCACAGTCTGACAGAGAGGCCCTTTGGGGAGATACTGGAGACCCAGATCTAATCAGCAGAGTGGGCATTGTGGAGCCTGGCCTGTGGTTATAGATGGAGAATCATTTGGGGGAACCTGGAGGGGCACCTTTCTCGATTTGAAGCTGAGGGAGGCATAGCCTGTGACGGTCTAAGAGGGTGTGAGCCCACACGGGGGCTGCCAAATGGATACAAATGTAGAGGAGTCTAATTCATTGTCTCCTAGCTGTGCAGGTCCAGGGCTCCTTTACATCATTCTATATGAGATAAATTCTCTTCCTTCAGAGTGAGTCTTATCCCCTGGGTGGAACAAGACTGTGACCCTACTTCTCATCCATCTGTCCAACACATTTATTATGCCAGCTGCTGTGCCAAGCAAGGGATGGACATGTGCCCTTGTCCCCTGGGCCTCCATAAACCAAAGAGAGACATAAGAATGATGTGAGCTCTGTGGAAGGTGGGAACATCAGGAATGGCAGCTAATGGGAACTGGGGTTGAAAGGCTTCAGGATGAGGAACCAGTGTCTGGACCTAACAGAGTAGAGTTAGCCTAGGAAGAGAGGCAGGAAACATTTATGGATTGCCAGTCTTCTGTACACTTGGCAAGGCAGGGCCTGGTGCCTGCTGGGAAGGGCAGCTGGGGAGATGTGCTTGGAGCAGAAGAAAGAGCAACTGAAGAAGAGACTGGGGAGATGTGGAGGGCCACGATGGGTGACAAATTTGATCTTCACAAGGCTCTGGCTCAGCGCTACCAAACTGCATTATACAAAAAGAACCAAAGTCAGTTCTCATCTTGTTTAAGGATGAACAAATGGCTCAGTTGTCCGAACTGACCAGGCAAGAGGGGAGGGACAAGCTCAGTTTCTTCATGCTGGCCTTGTCAGCACAGGGCTAAGCAGGCACTCGCTGAACCCTGTTTCCCTCATCATAGCCACATTGGAATCTGGCTTATCAGTGTCTATCAGCCAGGGCACAGGTCAAGCCCACTGGCTCAGAGCATCGGAGGGGGCTGGCTACACAGTGTTCTGGTAACCATAAATAGAACCACTGGGTCTCAGACCATCTCATTCAGCACCTGGTGCCAAGGTGGTTACATCCCTTCCAACAGCCGCAGCCTCGATGGACAGCAGGCCAGCAGGGTGTGTTGTGTTACTTTAAGTTTCCAGCTTTATTAAGATATTCATATTCCATACAACTCACCTGTTTTCAAGTATACAATTTCATGAATTTTGGTATATTTAATTATAGATATTTTCAAAAATGTACTAAAATACATGTAATGAAATGTGCCATTTTAGTAACCCGAGGTATACAGTTCAGGAGCATTATGGGCAACCATCTCACCATGTCTATTTTTAATACTTCATGATCACACACACAGGCTCTGCTTCGTGGTTCACATTTCCCCTCTTCCTAGCCCCCTGGAAACTTTACTTCTGTCTATGTGTTTGCCTGCTTTAGATATTTCATGTAAAAGGAGCCACATAATATTTATATTTTTATATGCTTCGCTTCTTTTTTAAAAATTTATTTATTATTATTTTTATGTGTATGTATATTTCCAAGTATGTCCTTACACTCTCTAGGCTTCCACTCTCTTGAAAATGCCCCTTGACACTTCCTACCATCTTCAAGCAGGTAAGTGGATCCCACTCACTTCCTGTGCTTATTTTCTGCATGCAGACACACTGTCCCCATTCCTTCTGTGGCTGTGGAAGGGAAGGCGTTCAGTGTGCCTGGCAGTCTCAATTAACTCCTCTCGTGGGGGCCTCCTGTTCCTGAGGGCATCGCCCTGTAGAATATAAAATTCCTCATGGTTGAATTAATCATTTCCCATCCACAAAGGCTACTTTTCAAAGTAAATATTCCAGGCATCTGCTCAGTCCTGGGCAAAGTCCTGGGCCCTGCTCAGCCCCATCTGTTCCTAGCATGCATGTCAGGTCACTGCATTCATGGCAGAAGCACCCTGTGCACTTGCAGAGCCTGGCTGCTCTAAAGTCCTCATCTCTCCACCTCTTCACAGTGGGACAGAGATGTGTGTGGATGTTTTGAATTAAGTCAGAGCATGGGAATTTATCCTGCCTGAAGATGACAGGAACCTCAAAGCCCATCACTGCAAGGATGCTGCTCACGGTTCCCACTGGGGTCCTGTGCTGAACTTGGCCTTCCACGGTGTGGTCAGATTTCATCAGAGGCGTCACCATGACCCCCTGAGTCCCTTCTCATTTCAGTTTGCCACATCTGTCACCAGCCATCGATTTCCTCAGCTGTCCTGGACTCATTGGGTCCCGAAGACAGAAAGAATTAATTTGTTCCTTCAACTCAGGGCCAAGGAAACTCAGCCAGAGCTGCATGCTGGGATTTTGTGGTTGTTGTTGTTTTTCTGCTTTGTTTTTTTTTTTTTTTTTAGTTTTTGTTATGGAAAATTCTGAGCACATGCAAAAGCAAAGCTCCAGTGATCCTCCAGCCTGGGTCAAGGCCATTATCCACACATGAATGGCCAGTCTCATTCCCACCTGCTCTCTCCTATCCAGTGACATTTTTTTTGGTCTTTTTCAGACAGAATTTCCCTTTAGTCGCAGCTGGCCTGGAGCTCACTATGTAGACCAGGCTGGCCTTGAACTCACAGAGATCCGCCTGCCTTTGCCTCCTAAGTACTAGGATTAGAGGTGTGCACCATCACGACCAACTTCCCAGTGCCATTTTAAATTCCAGGCCTTATGTAATTTCATTCATGAAGGCTTCAGAGTATTTCTCTGAAATATAAGGACTCATAAATAGACAGATGTGACTCTAATATTGCATGTCATTGCTTACCATCACTCCCATATCCAGTCACAGCTCCCATTCTCCCTGGCTTCACCCACCTCCTTTCATTGTTGATTGTCTGTATCAGGATCCAGAGGAGTCATGTGAAGTGTTTGGCCAATGTCTTTCTTTTTATCTGTAACTGCTTTGGGTTTTAAATTAGCCTCTTCTGGTCCTTGAGGGGAGGGCAACACTTCATGTGCTTAAAAAAGTAGGTATCATCACAGCAGAGGCCCTGAATTCAGTCTTCAAGAAAGGCTTGTAGGTCTTGATTCTCAGAGCGTATTAAGGTGAAGGAGCTGGAGGACAATTGAGTGGGATTATTCACTTTCTAGCACTTCAAGTTTCTGTAATGTGACTATTATTGGTGAAATCTTAAAAGATAAGTTTAAAAATAAAAAGAATGAAATAAAGATGAATAATCAGGGAGCATAGAGTGTATTAGATATAAATGGCAAGGGTGCAGAGACAAGGACATGAATACACAATGACTAGAAATATCAAGAAGCCATCAGTAGCCTCAGCAGCTGGAAGGACCCCAGTTCTGTGTTGTGCCTCTCTTCTGAGTGGGCAGTGCACACACAAGCTCTGCTCCCTGAGCCTGAAGACCCTGTTCTATTGTCACACTTTGGGACCTGCCATTTTTTGTACATGAATTTTGATCCTTTGCCTCTGTTGCTTAGAATCCTGTCCCCTGTTTCTTGGCCCTTCACAGAGCTGGGTTGCAATTGAGTCTTACTGACTTCTGGGCAGTCAGTGGTTATCATCTTTGAATGTTTTGTCTATTGATCTCCATTCCTTATCTTGTCTTTTAAATTCAGTGAGTGTTCTTATATTTATTTGGCAGTTCGATTGTTGTTATACTTAATATTTATTGGATAAATATATGAAGTGATACTCGAGCTCCAGTTCTTTTGCTTAACAGAAATTTCATATTGTATAGGTGTTCTAGTTTGCTTTCAATTGCTGCGACAAAACACTCTGACCAATACCAACCAGGAGAAGAAAGGGTTTATTCCTCTCACATCTCCCAGTTCACAGTTCATCACTTAAGAAGCCCAAGATAGGAACTTAGGGCAGGAACCTGGAGGCAGGAGCTGAAGCACAGGCCAGGAGGAACACTGCTTACTGACTTGCTTCCCTGGCCTGTGCTCAGTCTTGCTTTTTTTATACAGTAAAAGACAATGTGCCCAGGGGCGGCACTGCCCACAGTGATCTGGGCTCTCCCACATCACTCAATAAACAAGAAAATTCCCCACAGACTTGGCCACAGGCCAGTCCAATGGAGGCAACACCCAATTGAGACTCCCTCAACCAAGGTGTGTTAAGTTGACATAAAGCTATCCAGCACAATAGGTGATACCATATCTTCTAGACAAGCTTTTAAAAATTTTTATTGAATGGACTGAGGACTCATGTCTCTCCAAGAATCCTCCAAACCTTTAATGCCAGAAGGGACTACTGAGATACCCAGCTTGTGGACTAAATAGCTAAGGGGATTTCAGCTTCATCAGAATATAGACTGCCATTGTTGGACAACCTGGGCTGTATTATGTGCAGGGGGATCAAGACAGGACACATGCTTACTGGACTTCATTTGGGGGACCATGGGAGGGAAAGACCCCAATGTGGAGCAAAAGTGCAGGATTGATGGTTGTTTGGGTTTGCCAAGGAGGAACCTTCAAGCACTTCCTTAAGGAAAACATGACATCTTTTAGGAAAAAAATCCTCCAATTCAAGTGATATGTGTATGTATGTATGTATGTACATATTTATGTATATGTAACTATGCATATATATGTATATATACTGTAGCAATACAAGTTGGAGAGAACAACAACAAAAGAACTGAAAAAAAAAACTCTGGAAAGACTCAGAAAAAGATGCAGGATATGTATGGCAGAGTGCAGGGACTGGGGCGGGGTGGGGGGCATGGAAAGGGAAGCGACTCTAGATTAGGTTGAGAAATGATGTGTGACCTATGGAAAAAGTTTAATACAAATTTTTATTGAACTTTTGCAATTTTCATATAATTTGATCGTATTTAGATTCCCACCCCTTTCCATATTTCTCCCAGTTCAATACAATTATATATAATATATGTATATTTGTATATATATATATTTATAATATGGTCTGTAGAGTCTGATTTGTGTCCCCAGATGTCCTTCAGTGCAGGTCCATTCGTGGATCCTGGTTACTCTACTGAGAGTCCCAACTCTGTAAGAGACTGTCTGTCCCCTCCCAGCAGCCATCCGTTGCCCAAGTTCCCTAGGTCGGGTTGGGAGTCCTCATTCACTTCCCAGTATCCACACTGTGATTCTGTTTGGCTTGAGCTTAGGTGGGACTTGTGTGCACTGTCACCATTGCTGTGAGTTCATATGTGTAACTGTCCAGCTGTCTAGAGAACTCTTGTTTCCTTGGGGTCACCCAGCCCTTTTGGCTCCTTCTGCCCCCTATTCCACAATGACCCCTCAGCCTTGGGAGGCACAAGGGCTTTTTTTCCCCTGTTCTTTATCCCATGTTTTTGGATTATCCTATACCAGGAAAAGTAATATTAGATTTAAAAAAATATTTTTTTAGGGGGCTGAAGAGATGGTTCAGCTGTTAAGAGCACTGAATGCTCTTACAGAGGACCCAGGTTCAATTCCCAGCACCAACATGGCAGCTAAGAACCATCTTTAAGCCGGGTGTGGTGGTACACACCTTTAATCCCAGCACTCAGGAGGCAGAGGCAGGCAGATCTCTCTAAGTTCAAGGCCAGCCTGGTCTACAGAGTGAGTTCCAGGCCAGCTGGGGCTATAGGGAGACCCTGTCTCAAAAAAATACCCCCCCCAAATTTTTAGAGCAGTTGTAGGTTCACAACAAAATTGAGCAGAAGTGTAGGGAGCTTCTATCCAGAATGTGCACAGTTTCCCTTCTACCAGCCACCCCACTAGGCAAGCACATTTGCCGTGACTGATGACTCACGGGACACGTCATTATCATCCATAGTCCATGGTTTACAATAGGGTTTGCTCTTGGTATTATACAGTGTATGGGTTTGGAAAGGGCATGCATGTAAACACGTATTTCTGCCACTGTAGATCCAGCACTGTGGGTTGGGCTTACTCACCCTTCCTGTCTTCTACTCTCTCCCATTGGCTTTCCAGGTCCTGGGCTTTCAATTGGTGTCTGCTGACTCTGGCATCTTTCACATTTCCAGACCACTAGGCCTCTGGAGTTTCCATCCTCGACCACTAGACCCTTGAGAATTCTGGTCCTGAGATCCTTTGTCCCTTAGTTTGTTTCCAGCTGCATTCTTCTTCTTCTTTGTCTCAGTGGCTGCCATTGTGAGTGAATTTCTTAATGTAAATGAAGGAATCACAAAATGAAACATATCAACTGAGCCAGGTAGAGGCCAGAATAAAAAAGGAGTATATGGTAATTACATGGTGAGGGCACTTTAGTGATCTAAAGGGCATTATTCCCCTCCTCCCCCCGCCCCATGCTATGAACAGAGGTTGTTGACTTGTGCAGGATATGCAATTCTCTGTTGGAATATAGTTATTTATTTTAATTTTATAATGGTAACTTCTTGAGCTAAGTCATCTCATGTACAAATGTAGTGGAATAATAATTAGTTCATTGAAATACGTGAGTAGTATAAAGTTACTGGTTTCAAATCAGTAAAACATATGAAGATCTTTCCTATTTATACAAATGAAAACTAAAAAGGTTAGGTTGTCTTGGCCAAGGACCGAGTTGCAAAAGTCCAGGGTAATTTGACCGCACATAATTCCTCATCTCAAGCTGGGATGATGGATGTCCACGACACTTATTTTATGTTGATACAGAGTGGTTAGCCTTAAGTCCAAGCGTTTGATAATAACAGTGTGTCTAGCAGGCCTGGAAAGACGAGGCTTCTTCACTATTTTAGAATTAATATTTACAGCAATGCAAGCCAGGGAGGGAGGCAAGGAAGGAGATGCAGAAGGAGAAGGGGGAGAAGAAAAGGAACAGTTTTGGCATTCGTCGCCCATCAACAGGCGATTTTCATTAAACCGGAGCTTGGATCAACGCAGGGAAAGCTTGATAAATCCCTGATAAGGTGCCAGATGTTCTAATGAACTTTCTTGGGGGCTTTGCCATTTCAAGTTGATGTGTTTTGCCCAAGGGCCAAGATTGGGATGGTCCTCACATCTGATGTTGATTCTTCAGAGACACCCTCCCCCATGCCTCTGGGCACTGAGTACCCACTGGAGAGGCGGCAAATTGGACTGGCCTAATAGAAATGGCAGTCAAGCCTGGAAGCTATATTCTGGCTCACATATTCAGGAACAGCGTCCTAAGGAAGAGAGGATTCTTGGGATCTTTTTGTTGCTTAGCAGTGGGGAGATGCATCTCAGATAGAAAGCAAGCTGACTTCTAACCCCCCTCTGCATTTCCAAGGCTGTTTCTTGGAGGCTTGAGCTATGAGGATAATCACTCAGAAAGTATTTATCAATAATTGATAGAGTGATGTCCCAGGTTCCAGGGTTTACAGATGGATATAGTAAGGTACCTCTTCTTTAGGAACTTTCTGGCCTATAGAGTTAGATACACGGAAAGAAGGCAGCCAGACCCATGACATGCCAGAGGCACAGAGAAGATGGCTTCTTATTAAGGTTTGGGGACTCATGGTGTAAAGATCCCGGCCTCCTGTTAAAGGATTCCTGACCCCTGGGCCTCTCTTCTCCTTCCTGACATCTGCCCAGGCTACTAGAGCTGCTTAATTATTTGACTGATCCCTGTCTGTGTTTGATTGCTCCAGATTCTGAAAGAATGGCAATAGGGAAGAAGAAAAAGATCTTGCCTAATGGGTGCATTTCAGTTACTTGAGCAATGGAACAACTTTTTATGGGAGGGACCCCGTGCCCCTCTACTTCAGGGAAGCCTGTGCTGGAGACCCCACTGGACCTGGACTGACACATCTTAATTGGGAACAAGTTAAGAGCATGTGAGCAAAGAAATGCTACTGTCCTGACTTAATAGCATGGGGTTTCATCACGGAATCTATAGATATTTTACCCAAAGTGTGTGATGGCTTAAAAAATGTGATTGTTTTCTTCCTTCCTTTAACCCATTCCCTCCTTTCCTCTCTCTTTTTCCTTCCCTTCCTCCCCATCACTCCCCCTCTCCTTCCCTCCCGCTTTCCCCCTGCTTGCCTCTCTTCCTCCCTTTCTCTCTCTCTCTCTCTCTCTCTCTCTCTCTCTCTCTCTCTCTCTCTCATTCTATCGGTCAGCTAGCCTACTAGAGACTGGGAAGGGAAGAAGGAATGTGGATGGAGGAAGCTCAGGAAGGGACACTGGTTCTCTTTTAGCACAGTAGGGTAACTATTAGCTAAAATGACCTATAATACAGTTCAAAATGACTATGATGGAAGACTATGAAATTCCCAACATGTAACAGCAATTGATGGCTGAGTAGAGATGCTATTACCCAGACTTGACAATATACATGGTATACATACATGGATACCATAATGTACTACATTAAGTCATATAAGTAAAAAAAAAAAGGAATTGGTTTAGACTTCGCTTAATGTTAGCTACAGAAAGATGGATACTCCAGGTGGTCTGTTACCTTGTTCTCTTTAAAAATGCTTTTATTGATGTTTTGTGTATTTCAGACAACATTTTTCCATTCAGTTTAGGCATATTCCCTTTTCCCTTCCCCCTGCCCCATTCCAAATCATGCATTCTGCCATAACTGTTTTACATCTTTCTCTTGGTCTTTTTCTATGTTTAGGAATTTACGTTTTCCTCCGTTAATTTCATATTACTCTAAAATATGGATATATACTCTCCACCCATATACAGTAATAACAAAGTCTGAAAATAAGTGATTTACATTATAACAACATAGTTGTTTCCAAATAAACAGAAATATAACAATAATGTTGTTCAGCTTGCCTTTTTTTTTTTTTTTTTTTTTTTTTGTCTTTCTCGGACAGGGTCTCCATGGAGTCATAATTACTGGGAACTGAGCATGTAGACCAGGCTGGCCAGAGAATCCACCTGCCTCTGCCTCCTGATGCTGGATTAAAGGTGTGTGCCACTACGCCCAGCCGCTGCTGAGTGTTTTGTTTTTCTTTTTTTTTTTTTTGTTTTTTTTTTTTTTTTTTTTTTTTGGTGTTTTTTGAGACAGGGTCTCCCTGTAGCCCCAGCTGTCTTGGAACTCATTCTGTAGACCAGGCTGGCCTTGAACTCACAAAGATCTGCCTGCCTCTGCCTCCCAAGTGCTAGGATTAAAGGCATGCACCACCACTCCGCTTGCCTTTTATCTGGGGATTTGATATTAGCATCCACAAATTAGGGAGCCTATTCGCCAGTTTGTTTTTCTGGGACTGTGTTAATTCACTTAGCATAATGGGTCTGAATTCCATCCATTTACCTGCAAAGTTCATGATGTCATCTTTCTTTATCACTGAATAGTACTCCATTGTGTAGATAGATGTACCACAAATTTTTTGTCATCCACTCCTCTGTTGAGGGGCATTTGGGTTGGTTCCAGCTCTTCACTATCATGAAGAGAGCTGCAATAAACATGGATGTGCATGTATCTTTGCAGTAGGATGAGTCTTTTGGGTATATACCCAGGAGTGGTATGGCTGGGTCAGGTGGTAGGCTCATTTGGAGTCTTTTAAGGGTTCTCCACACTGCTTTCCATAATGGTTATACAAGTTTACATTCCCACCAGCAGTGGATGAATAGTACCCTTTCCTCACAACCTCTCCAGCATTTGGTGTCTTTTGTTTTCTTGTTCTTAGCTAGTCATATTGGAGTGAGATGATATCTGAGAGTGGTTTTAATTTGCATTTCCTTAATTATTAATGATGTTGAACACTTTTTAAGATGATTCTCAGCCATCTTTACTTCCTTACTGGTGAAGTTGCTGTTCAGCTCTTTATGCCATCTTTTGAGTAGGTCATTTGTTTCCTTACTTCTTTGTTTTTTGAGTAGTTTATAATTCTGGAAGTTAATGCTCTGTCAGATGTATCATTGGTGAAGATTTCCTCCCAATCTGTGGGTTTTCTCTTTACTTCCTTGATTGTTTCTTTCACTGTACAGAAGCTTTTGAGCTTTATAAATACTACTCTGCAGACACAGATACATTTTTTTAAATTAATTTATTGATTTTTATTTTTTAGGACTTTAACATGCATGTCAAAGTGTACCAATCTCATGCAATGCCCACAAAGGCCAGAAGAGAGAGTTGGATCCCCTGGAACTGGAGTTACAGACAGTTGTTAGCCAAAATGTAGGTGTTGGGAACTGAACACAGGTCCTCTGCAAGAGCAGTCGGTGCTCTTAACTTCTGAGCTATCTCTCCAAGCCCCATCACACTATTCTTAATGCTATATTGACATTACATTCCACTAACGCTGTACTAGGTGGTTAGATCTTTAGGAAGCTCAGTTTTAGGATTATAAACTTTATTTATTTACTTATTTTATTTTTCTAATTCTAAGAATAACATCCAAAGCCTTGTGCATGATAGACAAAAACTTTACCACTGAGCTACGTCCTTAACTCACAGATAATTTTATTAAAATGCCAACTGAGTTGGCTGGTAGTGACTGCTTACAGCCCTGGGTTAAAAAGGATTCTGTGAATCTTACAAGAGGTGGATTAATGATGTCTCCATTTACCAACTTCCTTCCCATTTGGATAAAGAAATCGGCTACATAGAATCTATCGATTTGTACAAGTTTGGCCCTAACTGACGTTCTTATCTACTGGAGGCATTTTCTGGGAGGCGGATGGGGCAGACTGATGAGGGGAAAAGTGGCCACTGATAGTCACAGGTGGGCCAAAGCCTTGTTCCAAGCCCAGCTTATCTTTATACCCAGTCTACCTCAAGACAAACAACATAAAAAAGAGAAAAACATTTTGGGGCTATTAGCAATATTTGCACCATGGCTTGAACATAAAACACAAACAAGAGCTGTGTGGAAGAGAGAGAGAGAGAGAGAGAGAGAGAGAGAGAGAGAGAGAGAGCGCAGGAGGCCAGTCTCTCTGCTCTAGGTCAGCAGCCCCTTCTCCAATGTACAAAAGGCATCTTTAGTAGACATTCCATATCAGGATTTAGAGTGATATTCTATGCCAGAAGTTCTTCTTCCTGCCATACTTTCAGACCAGGTAGAGTGCTCCCATGCCCAGAAGCAGAATTCTAACATCTGAATTGACCAGAGAGGAATAGCATTTCTTCTTTTGGGAAGATTGAATTTCATTGTAGGGAATCTCTAAGTTAAGGAAGTAGCAAAACTTGAATCCTTAAATAATAAAAAGTTAAAAAAATGTTAGATTGCAATAAAATCTAAGACCAAACTTCAGGAGTAAGGCCATGCAATCACAGGATGCATCCGTCAACTCATTGGTTCTGTAATTTACATGATCAAGAAATGTCTGGATTCCATTCTGAAATCTTAGAGGAAATGCTTCCTGGTATTTGGTTAAGGGCTCCCAGTGTGTGGTATTTCAGGTGTAGAGGGGGACCAGAGCTCTGCTCTACTGTGCGTGTCCCACTCTTTGTCCTCTCTGACCTTGGCTCATATTTACTTGGTTTGGAATGCTCTGCAACCCCTCGGGGTCCTGACCAGATTCTCTCTTTTACGAATCTGACTTTACAGTCTCCCACATTGAAGTTCTTCCCATTTGTTGAAAAGCTATTATATTTGCCCGACACGTTCTTAATATCACCTGTGATTGTAGAACAGGTGTTTGGGCTACAATTTGTGTTACAATGAGCAGATTTATCTACGAGTGTTCATACGGTATCTTGCATTGCCTGAGTGATGGACTCTGGTACAAGGCCTTATGCTGTTTAACTTTCACAGTCAGCCAATGGAATTTAATCCTTTGTTTTACTCTGACCTACCTGCATGCATCTCTCCATGATCTTCTGTCATCTCTGCCTTCCCCTGATAAGATGCTAAATTTCAGTATCTGTGTTCTGTTCACTTTCTGCCCTCAACACCCAGCCTCTGCCGGTTGGCAGATCTCCCATCATGTTGCTATGTTGCAGTGGGAATTTAGTAAAGGACAACAATTTCAGTGTTTTTCAATTTCACCTTGGTTTTCCTCTTAACCACCAGCTATGTATCTCTACTGCTGTCAAGGCCCTTCAGCAAGTGTAAGACAGCCCTTCCCGGGGATGGTCTTATCCAAAGAGCAGGTGCATCCTCCAAACTGTGCCCTGCTCTTTGGCCTAGAAGCAGCAGTCCTCTCTTACCTGTGAACTTGCTTTCCTTGGTTTCTGTTATCATGGTGAGCTGCAGTCTGGAAAGTTAAATGGAAATTTCCATACATTTTAAATGACTTGCTACTTTTTGAGTAGTCTTACAAAAATCCCACATTAAAACATACATCAACTTGCTATGTAATTTAGGGTTGTAGAGTTATATTTCTTTTTATCTGCATGCAATTTTACTGTTAAAATGTGAATCCCAAACGTGTTTGGGAATTAGCCTTTAGTCTACTTTTAGGTTTTGTAATTTTGGTGTATTGTGGTGTGTATATTTGCATATTTTGGAATAATATAAAATTAAAGGGAACAACAACAACAAAAGACTTGTTCAAAGAACTGACCAAAACAGTAAACTTCTGCATCCAAAAAGTTAAAAAAGTACTAAGAAAAAGATGCAAGACAGGTCTTAACATGTATGGCAGAATGCATGAGCTCTGGTGGGGGTCATGGATTGGGGAACATGTCTAAATTTCATTGGGAAAGGTAGTATGAAATACACAAAAGCTCAATAAAAAATAAAGAAAAAAAATCTCATTCTGTCAAGTTCTGTGTTTGGGACATGAACAAATTCCTTTGTCAAGGGTGACCATGCTGCATGTGACCCATTTGTTAGTCACTTAGTATCATCTTGGATATCAATTGCCTGTCATGGTATTGCAATGCTTGTGTCCAAGTGACCTTTATCATACTTTCTAATAACTCTCAAATTCAAGAGCCATGATGCTCTCTACTTGTCAGACCCCATAGAGACAAATTCTTTTCCTCTTTAATTGAGCTTCACAATGTTACACATGGTTCTTTTCTCTTCTTGCATATGTATGTGTGTAGTGTGTATGCATGTATGTCTGTGCATTTGCATGTATGTGGGTACCCATGTGTGTCAGTGCTGGTGGATGTGTGTGTACTTGTGAAGGCCAAGGTTGATATCAGGTGTCTTCCTCAATCTTTCTCCACTGTATGTATTGAGACAAGGCCTCTCACTGACCAGCACTCGCTATTCAGGCTAGTCTGGCTGGCCAGCTTGCTCAGGTGCTTCTCGGTCTCCATCTCTAATACACATGCTGGGAATATAGGTGGGCCAGTGTGTCTACTCAGCTTTCCTGTGAGTTTGGAGAATCCAAACTTCTGCCTTCACACTTGGCTGCAAGTGTGAAGCGTTTATTTTCATCGATTCTATTAATTTATAAAGACTGATCTATAGTAACTTTTCTATATTTAATACTATGTTCTGAACAGTTGTCGATGTTAACACATTTTAATGGAACAAATGGACCTAATATTGTATGTTACCAATGCTTATAGAGTTATCTGTTGTTATTCATTTGATGACCACTCCTCCCACTTTATCAATTGTAAACTGTATTTCTGAGAAAATCATTCTGCTAAGTCTTTTAGTTTCTCTCTAGGAAATAATTCTCAAAGGCAAATTTCTGGATCAAAGGGTATATACATTATTATTTTTTTAATCTTTCTTATTTATTTATTTATTTATTTATTTATTTATTTATTTATTTGTATGAATGTACTGTCTGCATGCAGGTTTGTGCACCTGTGTCCTGCAATGCAGCGGAGGTCAGAAGAGGGTGTTGGATTCCCCTGGAACTGGAGTTCTCCTGGAATTGGAGTTACAGATGGTTCTCAGCGACCTGTGTGGGTGCTGGGGATCAAACCCGGGTCCTCTGCAAGAGCAGTCAGTGCTCTTAACTGCTAGGCCATCTCTCTAGCCCCAGGGTATATACATTATTAAGTCTTTCAATACTCTGGCCAAGGGGGCTGGAGAGATGGTTCAGCAGTTAAGAGCACTGGCTGCTCTTGTAGAGGACCCAGGTTCAGTTTGCACCACCCACATGGCATCCAACAACCATCTGTAACTCTAGTTCCAGGGGGTCTGACACCCTCTTCTGACTTCCTTGGACATTACACAACACAGGTGCACTTACACACACACACACACACACACACACACACACACACAGAGGCAATATACTTATACACATAAAATAAAAATAATAATGAAAATAAATACTCTAGCCAGGGGCTGGGGAGATGATGGCTCAGTGGGTAAAGAGCTTGCTTTGAGTATAGACAACCTGGGTTTGGATTCTTAGCACCATGTAATACCAGCCCTGGGGAGGCAGAGATAGGAGGAGCCCTGGGCTCCTGGCCAGCCAGTCTAGCTGGATTGGCACTGTCCAGTGAGAGAGCTTGTCTCACCCCCCCTCCCACAATCATCCTTAATTCCAGTTCTAGGTGATCTAATGCCCTCGTTTGGTCTCTATAGGCATTGCACAATAAAGGTGTACTTATACATATGCAGTTAAATACTCATACATACAAAACTTGAATAATTATTAAAAATAGATGGAAAAAAATTGAAGAAGATACATAATGTTGACCTCTGGTTTCCACATGCACACATAGGCATGAAGATGTATACAAATTCACACACAGGTATGAATATATATATATATATATATATATATATATATATATATACATGCATAGGTATGAATGTGTATACACATATTCTTACACAGGTATAAACATGCACACACATGTATGAATACACACATGCACATTCTGGTATGAACACACACACACACACACACACACAACACTGTGGCCAACTAGCTTCCAGAAAAGCTTTCTTACTGATACTCTCACAGTGATCTGGGGAAGGCCCCATTTACCTACAACATGCTTTTGCAACTGTACACTATTGCCAATTTAGCAGAAAACACTCAGAATTAGGCACGTTATTGTTCTTTTATATACTATTTTATTTATTCTTTGGATATTTGGTATTATTCTTTATTACTCTATTTTCCTGATTGATTTGCTGGAAAGTGGACTTGCTCTTCCTATGAAATGAATTCGCAGGTCTTTGATTGTGTGGCTGGAAATATTTGTGCTTTCAAACATAGGTTTTGTTAGTTATTTGTATTCAGGGTTCTGGAGATGGGGAACACTATGTTGGTGGAGAGCTGGGGCAGTACCAGGGTCTTTGGCCACAGAGAGAGTGATGGGGGAATTGTAGCAAGGACCACAGTGCAGTTTCTGTGAGAAGGAATGGATGAGGCAGGAGAACAGACTCGTGGGCCAGTTTGAGTGATTTCAGAGTTCAGGGCCAAACATTAGCTAGGCTAGGCAGACAGTGTCTCAGAGTGCCAACCACTACAGGAGGTGTTTGGGTGTGGGCTCTGTATTGGTTGGCTGCTCTCCAGTCACCCTCACTGTCTCTAGGAATTAGCTAATGAGGTGGGGCAGAATACTCCAGGGTCAGCAAGAACCCATATGTGGGAACATCAGAGGACAGAAGGAAAAACACAGCGAAGGCAAAACTTGGATGTGGTGTTTGCGGAGAGCGTGCGGCTGCACGTGCAGAGGGCTCCAGTATCTCCAGTATCTCGCAGATTCTTCTATACTCTTATCAACATCACTACAGGCCTAGAATTCCCCCTGTACACCCCTCACACCTGGTGGATGAGGGTACACCCTGCCTCCTACCTGTAGGATCAACTAGCTATAGGGCTACTTAGGCTCAGTACTCATTTGAAAAACTGTTGACAGCATTACCAAACTTCCAATTCCCATTTACCAGAGGAGTTTTTGGAATATCTTAAAATGGGAGGTTGAGGTCTTGCTGTTTAGATTTTGCTTTTCCTTACCACACATTCTATTTTTTGAGGTCTCTCTTATACATTTTATTGAGCCAAGGCTCTTTGGCAAGGAGTTTCTAGCCACCCTAACCCCTTCAGCATTTAAGGCTGTGGGCTTAGTGTCTAAAGTTCCTCTCCTCACTTTACCCACTCTGTGAAGAACATGGCTAATTGATGATTAATTTGACCATAGGAGAGTATTATTGGAAGTGATGGAATACATCAGGATTTATGGACTAGATTTTTTTCTTCTTCAAGAATTATAAGATAACCCCAAATTACAGCAAAAATTCTTAAAGTTCAATAATTAAAAGCAAAAGGCAGTCCCTGTGGAAAATAACCAGTGTGGTCTGGAAGCTGTCTTTCAAATTGAAGCAGACCGAATAACTCCGAATATTATGGATACAAATGAGCTATATTTGATCACTGGATCTTACTTGCCCTAATTGTCCTCCTTTCTGTGGTTTCTTGTTATTTAGAGCTTACTCCACTTGGGTCAGCAACTCAGGGCTGGGGTCTGCACAGCATAGCAGTGGTGGGGACAAGCTTCAGGCTGGGGGTGGGAGGAAAAGAGAGAGAGAGAAGAGACAGACATTCAGAAAGAGAATTGAGAGGAGGGGAAGAGAGAAGAAGAGATAGAGGCAGGGTTCAGAAGCAAAGAAGAAAAAGGAGAGGGAGGAAAGAATTCGAAATAGAGACAGAGATGATGAGAGACAGAAGACAGAGATAAAGGTACACAGAGACCAAGTGAAGGAGATGAGAGAGAAAAATCAGATGGAGAGAGGCATGTTAAAAGAGAAAAAAAGAAAAAAGAGGGGAAGAGAAAATTGAGAGAGAGTAAGGGAAGGAAACAAAGGCAGAGAGAGAGAGAGAGAGAGAGAGAGAGAGAGAGAGGAGTTGTGTGATACACACTTTTCCACAGACTCAGACAAAGATGTGTCAAAATCAAGGCATTCTGTTATGTACATGTTTTGGTTGTCTGTGGGAATGATTGATATGAACCCGAGAAGAATTTGAACTTGACCAGTCAATATCCAGAACTAATGACCTTATCTGGGCAACTGCTCCAGACCACAGCAGTTAGGAAACGGGCAGTGGAAGGGGTGTGAGCTGGGGGCTGGTCTCTGGAGGAGAGGTTTTCCCACAAAAGCACTGACATTCAGAGTTCTCAGTGGACTACGAATATGGCAAGAAGATGCAGTTGCTTTTAATGTCTTTTTGTCCTTTTCTCTGATTTGGAGGAAAAGCAGCAAACCAAGGGATGTGAACCACAAGTAAGCAAGTGTTCTCCAGGGAGCTGTGTGGAGCCGGCCCGCTGGGCTGGCGTGGGGACCGCTGAGTCCCCGCTCTGCTCCCACGTGCTTCTTTCCCAGAACTTCAGCCTGCAGTGGACATGGCACTTATTACAGAGGACAGGGGTGGCTTGGCACATGCTCCTGAATTCAAATTCTGGCTTGATTCAGAAGAGAAAAACAATGCTGGTGGTCTCGACCCAGTCCTCATGGGCATGTCACACAACCTTCTCACGTGCTCGCACTCACAAACACGCATCAGTGCCAAAACAGTGACTTGCTCTGTTGAGCAAAGTCCCGGGTGAGATGGAAGATGGGCTGGGAAGGATAAGGAAGGAACTGGTGAGTTCCTTGCTTTCCTCATTAGAAATCAGTCTCTGGGCTGGAGAGATGGCCTAGCGGTTAACAGCGCCGACTGCTCTTACAGAGGACCCGGGTTCGATCCCCAGCACCCACATGGCCGGCCCGAAGAACTGTCGTGAAACTCCAATTCTCCAGGGAGAACCTGCCAGTTCCAGGGAAATCCCGACACCCTCTTCTGACCTACGCGGGCATTCCACGATCACGTGGGTGCAACAAACTTGCATGAAGACAGTGCATTCATACACATACGAAATAAGGAAAAAAAAAAAAAAAAAGAAATCAGTCTCTCGTGTTGTGGTTTTTGGAGATTGGCTCATATGTAACCCAGGCTGAACTCAAACTTCTATTTCCCTACCTCTACTTCCCAAGGGCTAGGTTACATATTGGGCTTGGAAATGAGTCCTTTGTCTCCTCATCTTCTGTGCAGCCTGACTGACTTGTATCCCCAGCCTCCTAAGAACAGATGATGTGAGATATGGGAGCTTCATGTGCAAGGCAACTGCAACCACTGGAGAGGGAGCAGGGTGATGTATGTACCTAGGACCAGTGCATGTGTGCGTGCATGTGTGTGTGCATGTGTGTGCACACACAATAGGGGGTCATAGTGCTCTGAGAGGAAGGGTGCCACCAGGAAGGTTTACAAACACCTTCCTGAATCTTTCTGACAAACTAAAAACGTGTGCATCGAATCCTGTTTTCTCCACACTGTCCTATTCCTGGGAAACAAGTCTCTTTCTGTGTTTAGACAAAGAGTGTCCACAGCTCTTCATGTGAGTCCGGGGATGGCTTGTTCCAGTCACCTCCATAAGGCACAAAGGCTCAGCACAAGGAGGGCAGTGGAAGAGTTTTTATGCATAATCAGTTGTTTTCTCTCCCTAGGACAAAATTCCAATAGTTTGGATCCAAGGGAAGAGTTTCAAATCATCTGTTTTTTTTTTTTTGTTTTTTTTTTTTTTTTTTGTTTGGCACCAGTAGAGTGTGATCCAAATCCAGTATGTGTGGTGTCCTTATGGGAAGGGAGCATGGATATAGACACACACACACACACACACACACACACACACACACACACACTACTGTGGGAAGAAGGGGTACAATTACCATGGTATACCTACAGGCCGCAGAATGTCAGGGATTGTTAGCAACTGCCACAAGCTTGGTGAAAGGCATGGGGTCATCTCTGAAAGCTGCAGAGGGATCAGTCCTCTCGACCTGCCTTTTAGACTTCCAGCCATAAGAACTGTGAAGAATGAATCACTATTATTTGAAGCCATCCCGTTTGAGGTTATCTGATACTGCAGTCCTGGGAAATGAATACGGGAGGTTAGAACTGTGAATCAATGCTAAGGGACCTCATTAAGTTATCCACACTATACAACAAAACAACAGAGACTCAGCACCAGTTAGAGAGATTCCATTGGCATCTAATCATGCTAAGTCAATAGTAATGGGGGTTACTGCAGGTGTTTCTCATTTATCGTTCCTCATTCAGTGGAGACGTGTCAGGATTTCCCATTCCATAAGAATGAAGGTGTCATTGTTTCTCTTCCTGGCAGATGATGAGAAGCAAGAGGCAGGCGTGTTCATTCTGGAAGAGCACCCACCCCCACCCCAGGTCGATGCTCTGAAGAGCAGAACAGTCTTACGGGCTGGATTAATCTGATTCTTAATTATTTTCTAGTTCACTTTGAAAATCTACACCCAGATTCGGTGTATACATCATTTTCTTTTCTCTCCCCTAAGTCCAGGCTTCTCTTTCTGTCTGCCCAAACAGTCCTGGCAAGGGAGAAGCATAGGCTAGAAAAGTGGAGACTAGCTGGTAGAAATCAGGGCACCAAGGCCACAATGGGTTACAGGCTGATACCTACCTAGTCTGCCTAAGAGTTCTCAACAGCGTGCCTGGGAGCCTAGAACAGTCTTTCCACTGGAGTTTTGAGCCAGGGCTTTTCTTTAGACCAAAATCCCAACAGGAGAGATTTAACATATGCATCTATTTAGGAAATCACTAAAATGATAAGCCTGCTGAAAGTGAAAATTAATACGGTCACTCAAAAATTGTTTGGCAGTGTCTCCCAAAGCCTGAATTTCAACAGTCCAGCATACACATAACAACAGAAATACGTGAAGTATTTCTGCATAACCCCTCCCCACATTGCTATCGACTTAGGATGATTAAACTCTGCAACAACCAAAGACATATGTAAGTAGGTATGCTCAAGGCAGCACACAATTTCAGAACCCCCAACATAGAAAAAACCTACATGTTCTCCTAGAATGCCACAGATCTAATATGAAACAAAGTCACAAAAGGCCAAATGTCAGGAAAACAAACCCCATGGTAAAGTAGGTGTAAAGAATGCTGTTGGCAGTGGTATGACTGGGACCAGGAAGTCTTTGGAGGGCACTAAGAACATCTGTTTCTTCATTTGGGTGCTGTTGGCATTGGCAGACTATTTGAAAGTTCATGAAGCTGTGCACCTGAGTGTATGGAGTTTGCATCATTCTCCTGGGACTCGATGCATGTTGCAAGTATGTGTAGACGTGCTGTAGCCTCCCTGTCAGGCCAGCAATGGTCAGTGATACAGTGTGGACACATAGGAATGTGATAGACTGCCAAGGACTTGGACAAGAACATTCTACAAAACTCCCTCAAATTTGTAGACTCCTTATGATCACCTTGGAGGACCACACCAATCACTTCTTTGGTGCCATTAACAACTTTCTGAGCCTTTGGGTAATTCAGTATTTGGCATAAGCTTGATCAGAGCTGTCCTTTGAAGTCCATATCAAGTCAGGATCACCACAAGGAACTATGGTGTACACAAACATAAATAACTTGATGGGGATTTAATGAGGGGACTGTGGATAAAGGTGACAGTAGAGTGTAGGGAAATGGCAGGGGATATGATAGTTATAGCCTATTATATTTCTATTCCTAATGGGGTATTGGGCTCATGGTCACGTTGAGAAGAACTATCACCAGTTCAAGGGTGCCAGACCATCTTTGTTCCCATAATGAAATACCCGAGGCAAGTTAACCTTATAAAGATAGGGAAATGATTTAAGTCATAGTTTTGGAGACTGAAAGCCCTAGTTGGACCAGTATCGTTGATTCACTGCTATGCTATGTAGATGTGGATGGCATCATGTTGGGAGTAGGTTTGAGAGGAAAGGTCACACAGCCAAACAAGAAGCCAGAAAGTAATTCACTGGTGGGGCTCCCTCATAATAATTTACTCTTAAGAAATGTCAGAGTCCTGTGGAAGCTACCTTAATTCTACCTGAGAATGGCTCTCCCAAAGACTTGAGGCCTGGACCCCTCCTCTCAGTGACGGCAGGCGCAATCTCTCTCAACATTATCACCCTGGGGGTCAAGCTTCCAGTCATGAACTCTTGGAGGAGAAACCAAATCTAAGCATTGGATGCTCATCAGAAGGAGTCCCCCACCCCGCCCCCTGAAGGGAGCTGAGAACAAATAGCCAAACTGCAGTACCCTCTACACAAAACTCAGCCAGAGAGCAGAGAATAGGGAGCCCACTGGTGAGGCCCAGGTAGCATGGAGATGGCCACAGAGATCTGTAGGGACCAGAAGAGGAAATATGTGCAGGCTCACCATGCTACTCGGGCACCCCAGCCTAACCCTCTTTGTATCCTGGCTCTTGAGGCCACTGGCTTTGACTGGAGAATAAAATGAAGCTGTGCTTGCCCAACTCAGTAGCCTTAAGTACCACATTGGTGGTTTTTGTTTGCTTTTGTTCTTAAAGGTTATCTTATTTATTTTACATGTATGAGTGTTTTGCTTGGATGTATGTGGGTGCGCCCCTGTGATGTCCATGGAGGCCAGAAGAGGGCATCGGATACCCTGGAACCGGTTTAGGGATGGTTGTTAGTTCCCATGTTGGTGCTGGGAATAGAAACCCAGTCCTCCGCAAGAGCAGCCAGTGTTCTTAACCACTAAGCTATCTCTCTAGTCCCAAGTGCCACTTTGTTCTGTCAGGGGCCTGGTGGTGCACACCAATAATCTCATTAGTTGAAAGGCCAAGGCTAAGGATCATGGGTTTAAGGTGAGACTGTTGTCCCCCCCACAAAATAAATCTTTTTATTAATAATATCACAAAAGGATATTTCAATAAATTAAGAAATGAATGAGAAGCTGGTCATGGTGGTGCATGCCTTTAATCCCAGCACCCAGGAGGCAGAGGCAAGAGGATCTCTGTGAGTTCAAGGCCAGCCTGATCCACATAAGGAATTTTAGGCCAGCTGGGGCTATAAGTAGACCATGCCTCAAGAACAAACAAACAAACAAACAACTTATAAAAAGAAAGATAATTGATTGTTTGAATAGACTTTCCCAAGAAAAAATATATAGCAATTAGCAATATAATTTGTTTTTCCTTTTTCTGAAGCTTCTTTTCTTGAAATTTGTTAAACAAAACTGTAACAAAAATCTAAAATATGCAGAAATAGAAATTATTGAACAGAGAACGAGTGAAGAGTTGACCCGAAAAATAGTCAATGTATTTAATGCACGTGTGTGTGTGTGTGTGTGATATTGGAAATGGGACCAAAACCTAACATTTCACACATGCTAGATGGGAGTAATACCACTGAAATATGTACTGTGTCCAAGAGGTGACCTCCAAGATGGAGACAGGAACTACAACAACAAGGAAGGGGCGGGAGACAGGATTCCAGTACCTTCCCCTAAACGCACCTTCTCCTTTGTCTTCAATAAAACACACTGCACCCCTCAGCACCAGCATCTCTGTGTGCAACTCAGGACCTGCCATTTACTTGCTTTCTATTTATTAGTCTCAACCTTAAGGATGAAGAAGAGACAGACGGGGGAGTGTGGTTCATGGCTACGGTTCATGTACACTGAAAGCATGTCTCTTGGGGGTATGAAATACACTCAGAAATGTGCCCACATAAGCAAACAGTTCAGTGAATTTTCACACCATGGACATGCCTGAAGAGACAGACATTGGGCTTTGACGTCGTCCAGAGCCTGTGGGCATTCAGCCGACAAGCTAAGACACAGAATGGGATGGGGAGAGGGCGAGGGGGCGGTTAGAGAGAGGTGCATGGCAGCAGCCACCATGAGGGTGGAGAGTGGAGAGGCATAAATCAGAGCACCCTTGTCTCTGGTGCACTCCGAAAATGATGGGTTTTCCTGAGGAGAAAAATGATTACCGAAATATGTTTGCATAGAGTTCTGGAAAGGAAAGAAAAACAAGATAGTTAAGTGGTTTGGAATGAACCGAAGATTATACAGGAAATGTTCGGCCATATTTTATAAGAACAGTGGTATACCAGTCATTTGTGTCTGACCTTCTTTACTTATCTGAAAGAAGCAAGAAGCATTAAAAAGGTCACGTGTAGACATCATTAATTCTAAGTCATCTTGGGCAGAACAGTTAACATTTGGGGTGGTTTAATGTGAAAGGAAGATGTGTCTGCAGAAACTGAACTGAGATCTTTAGCCTGACAATAGGCCTAATAAAAATGTCCAGCTAGATTTTTGCTACTTGACCACCTGAAATTTAGAAGAACGAGTCAGAAGAAAAGTAATCTAATACATATTGCCACTCCATCAAATTCCCTGTCACAGTGAGCTGAGGACTTAATGATACTGACCAGACTTTACAAGTATTGGGTTCTCCTGGCCCATTAATAATATTTAGGGTATGTAGTAACCACAAATGAAGTTATGGTGGTGAGACCTATAATAACGAGCCCTCGGGTCTCAGTGCTTATCCTTACTTCTGGTTATGTTTTCCATATAGGATTACATAATTGGCCAGAGAATTATAATGGTTTGGATGTAATAATGGCATAGTCTCACTTGGTAGTGGTCTCTCACTCTCTGAAAACCAGCTTCATCCAAAAACTTTAAAAACCAAATAAATATTCCTTCAAGTGATTACTGCATTCCAGTTGTCATCTGGCTTGTAATGACTGCTTGTCAGTGTTTGGTGATGGCCCGAGCATAAAATAAATCTTGTCCCGATCCTCCATGTCAGCGAAGGCATTAAAGACTATAAACCATCGTCTGCCTCGCTTGTCAGTTGCTTCGATGTCCTCAGCCCTGGCTAACATAAACCTGCCTTCTGGGCCCCAGCAGCCGCCAGACACACATTTTTATGCTTGCATTTCCCTAAGCCAGATGAAAGTGATTATAAATGACAAGGGCTCTTTTGATAGGACTTTTTAATAGCTATGTTGTTTTTTGATGGGGGTGGCAGAGAGTGTTGGGCACAGGGTGGGTGAGAAATGGGCACTGTCTCTTGACTCCCCTAGAGGGATGCCTGGGGTTATATCCCTGCCCAGCCTTGGACCCAAGTCTCTCACACTGCTGTGTACTGCCCTCCCTCTGTCCTTCTGGGAAAGAATGTTCACCATTCAAGCTATTCCAAGCAGCATCCTCGATGTCTCGTTTCATGGGTCCGCTTTACACTGGTGCTCCTGAGCTGTTAACTCTCATACCTCTGCTGTTTGTCTTGGCAACTCCCCCTGTTTTGCTAACTGGGTAGAGACAAACCAAAGTGGCCTCCTCAGCACACAGGGAAGGAGTACCATCGGTCATCCTCTGGCCAGCGAGGCACCTATGCCAACAGGGCCACCGACATAAGTCCTTCATCTTCCTCTTTCTCCCCCCCCCGAAAAAAAGGGTTATTGTACACAACCTTCTAGGAAAAATTTGATGCACAATCCATGAAGAAAGTTGGCAGAGCTAAGTCAGCAGTGAACATCTGGGCTGACTGAGAGGCAGAAGACTCCCAGAACCACCCTTTCTTCCTGGCCTTCTCTCCTGTGAGGAAGCTCTTGGCACACTACCCATCAAGTGGAAGGTGTTGGTATGGGAGATGATTTGATTTTCCCTTGTCTATTTGGTATGGCACCTGTTGCTCACTCATGGGTGGGGAGTTTAGTCCAGACGAACTGTTCTCATAATTTCAAAACTCCGGGCTCGTGAAAACAGATGAGGATTACATGATACCAAAGGGAAGAGGAATGAACGGGGAAACAGACAGGGTTCATGTTCAATGTTCCTAGAACATTGAATGTCCCTAGATAGGGAGTGGGTGCTACTCTAATGCCAGGCAGGGTCCTTTAGCTATTGGCTTCCAGTGAGAGAAGCACCAAGAAAAAGCTCTATGTTCATAGAACATTGACCACATTTCTGTAGCTCATGACCTGTGTCTGGAACTAGCCTTCAAAAACATCTGCAAGAGAATAAGAGGTGGGGGAGGAGTTATTAACCCTAAATGGAACATGTATATTGTATACCCTCTCCTCCCTAAGCTCAGGAATCATTGTGGAAGAGTGGGCTGAAAGGTTGTAAGAGCAGGAGGTGGTAGACGAATACACAGAAACTGTGTTGTCTGGACACCCAGGATGGTTGCAAATAGGAACTCACAGCACTTATGACAGAGTGTGCTTAGAACAGACATGTGCATAGCCAGCTCAGTCAGCTGAATAGAGGAGTGGGCAGCGGGAGGATCTATTGGCAATTAATAGATGCTGGGAGAGGGAGAGTCAGTTTTTATAATGCTTGGTGGGTTGCCCAGGAACGTTTAGGAAACACAGACTGGACTTGATAGGCCTTAAAAGAAGACAAATGATTAAGATGACATGATGCTGCGGAGAGGGCATAGTGAGGAAATGATGCTGTGGGGGAGCACAGTGAGGACATGATGCTGTGGGGGAGCACGGTGAGGACATGATGCTGTGGGGGAGCACAGTGAGGACATGATGCTGTAGGGGAGCAGAGTGAGGACATGATGCTGTGGGGGAGCACAGTGAGGACATGATGCTGTGGGGGAGCACAGTGAGGACATGATGCTGTGGGGGAGCACAGTGAGGACATGATGCTGTGGGGGAGCATGGTGAGGACATGATGCTGTGGGGAGCACAGTGAGGACATGATGCTGTGGGGGAGCACAGTGAGGACATGATGCTGTGGGGGGAGCACAGTGAGGACATGATGCTGTGGGGAGCACGGTGAGGACATGATGCTGTGGGGGAGCACAATGAGGACATGATGCTGTGGGGAGCACAGTGAGGACATGATGCTGTGGGGAGAGTACAGTGAGGGTGAAAATGGGGGGAGTCTGACTATGATCAAGATGCATTGTATGAAAATCTTGATTCAATGAAAACTAAAGACAGGAAAAGCACTAACAATAAAGGCCATACATATACACAAAACAAAATGAAAATCAAAACAATCTGCCAATGGCTTCTCATGGTTTCTTCACCAACTTTTGCATGGTTTGTTTATTTAACCCAATGTCTAAAAATCCTCTAAGGTAAAGAGGATTAGGAAACACATATTGGACTTGATAGGCCTTAAAAGAAGACAAATGATTAAGAGGATATGAACAACATCTTAAAGTATCAATCCAAGGAACTGGTAGACACCACCTGCTGTGCCTCCTCGTCCCTGGTCACTCTCTCAAAGGTCCTAGGAAGGACCTGCAGGAGCAGGAAGGAGCCAAGGCAGACCTTGAGAGAAACCGAGCTAGGATTGTGTCAAAGAGGAGAAGAAGAGTAAGGTCTTAGATCAGAGTATCTGTCCCTAAGGGCTGGAAGGATAGATCTTTAGAACTCACATGAAATAGGGACTGCTAGAGATCAGGGATCTCCCAAGACCACCTGAAGCACAACAAGGAGCTGGAACCAACCCAAGTGCCCCTCAACTGACGAGTGGATAGAGAAAATGTAGTACATCTACACAATGGAGTTCTATGCAGCGGTAAAGAAAGATGACATCATGAGTTTCGCAGGTAAATGGATGGAACTAGAAGATATTATGTTAAGTGAAGTAATACAGTCCCAGAAAAACAAACAATGAGTGGTATCCCTCATCTGTGGATGCTAGTGCCAATTACCTAGTTGTAAGTATTTCTTGTGCATGGCCCCTTGAGCTTTTGTCCAAGTAGTTGGGAGTGATGCATATTGGAAACAACAATAGAAAGGACTGCATCAAAGGACTGACTGAAACAGTGAACTTCTGCTCAAAACAGTCAAGTTCCACATGGAGAATATTGAGAAAGACTGAGAAGGAGATGAAAAGCATGTTTGGCAGAAAGCATGAGCTCTGGTGGGGTGGGGGTAAGGTGAGGGACACGGGTCTAGATCTGATTAGTAACATAATCTTATACAAAAAATATATATAATAAAAAAATTTAAAAAAATAAATAGGGATTGCAATCCACATAGCTATCTCCATGGAAGAATATGTCACTCAAGTAACAACTGAAAGTCAGGAAAGCATTGTTTTGGAATGCTTATATAATAAGGAAACATTTTTAAAATGCTAGGAAGAAGTGATGAAATAAATCAAAGGAGGTAACTACAATGGTAAATTTTGTCAACTTGATGAGATCTGGAATTACCTAGGAGATGAGCCTCCAGGCACACCTGTAAGGGATTGTCTGAATTAGGTTAGCCTCCAGCCATACCTGTGAAAGATTAACTTGATTAGGTTGAAGTGGGACGATCCACCCTAGGGGAAGGCAAAGCTATTCCCAGGGTTTGGGTCCTGGACTGCACCAAAAGGAGGACAGTAGCTGAGTGGGATTCATCACTCTGTACTTCCTGACTGCAATGTGACCAGCTGTCTCAAGCCCCCACCACCATGATGGACTGTACCCTCAACTGAGAGACCAAGCGAACCCTTTCTCCCTGAGCTTGCTTTCGTCAGGGTATTTTTTTATCAGGGCATCAGGAAAAGGAGTTGACTCGCAGTCTGTGGCTTTCCCTTTTGTTGGGTTCCTCTCAGCAGGAGTGCGTCCTTCTCTTTGGTTCCTTCTGGAGCTGGTTCTCTTCGCTCAGTCATTTGCCAGGTGGGACAATAGCTTTGATCCTCTGCTGCCTATTGTGAAATGTCAGAGAAGTTACCGGAACATTCTGGAGCTTCGATTACCTCTTTGAGAACCTATGATAGGTGCGTGAGATACCATCTGAATAAACGGTGTATTTGAATGTCTTGTACTTAAGGAAACAGGAAAGCGTCAAACCCGAAAGGCTACTTTGTTCCTTCCTCCTCTTGCATTAGAAAATTCTGCATTTCTAGTGGCAATTTCCTTTGTAGTATATTTTGGACACTGCGATTAGAAAGTGTTATCTCATGCATAAATCAAATGCGTTCCCATTTGGTAGCAGTGAATATGAGTGTTTTATTGCCACCAAGAGCATAGCTGTGTGCAGTTACTAGCCTGGAGATCTGGAGCAGAGGGAAATGACACTTTGACGTGAAGACATGAGGCTGTTCTGGAGAACAGAGTACGTTTCCCAGGCTCTGGAAAATCCCTCGGAACACAGTGCAAGTGTGAGGGTTGTTGGTACCCAGGGTCCCAAGCCTAAGAGCATCTCAGTGCGTCTTACGTGTGTACTGGCTCTTCTCGGAATCATCCTGGACATTGCCCCTTCACCCTGCCTTGGTCACTCTACCTCATCTCCCCTCCCAGCTGTGCCACTCAAGGGTGGAAAGTTGGTTCCCCCATGCGAGAACCGCCATTCATTCACATGTCACGTTCTCATCATTGAGGTGCCCCTCACACTATTATTAAACTCATTATTTTGGTATATTCCAGGCCAAGCTCTATATCACAGCCAACCGCCACTGTTGACTGGAGTGAGGACATACTGCTGAGAAAAGTGAAGAATCAGGGCAGAGACTGGCTCATTTCTGCTCATCTGATTTTTCAGTCCTTCACTGTGGATTCTTGTCTCCAGGAACAGGAGCAGCAGGATCTCTTACCACCTGCTATATCCTAGATCTCAAACATCCACAAAGGCCTGTCTTTATGTTAAAGGTGTGATCCCCAGCTTGGCACTCTTGGGAGTAGCAGATCATCCCAAAATTCTGCCCCCTGCTTCAGATGCCAGTCAGCCACAGGCCTGTGGGTCATTTAACATACAGTATGATACAAAGAGTATAGATGAGCTGCTGGAAAAAGGGCAAAGGGTTAGTTAGGTCTAGGAGAAGGAGAAAAGAGCTTCCATATTCATTCTGGGCACAGCGCTTGCCAAGATCTCAGTCCTTTTGATGTTTTTTTAAGTGGAAGTTTCATCGCCTAGACATGACTGGTCCCACCACTGGCCATTGGTTTATCAACTCAACATTCAGCTGTCTTTTCCTCCCCTGAAGTTGAGGAGGAGGATATGAGCTAAGGAGGGAGGAGGGAGGAGGAGGAGGAGGAGGAGGAGGAGGAGGAGGAGGAGGAGGAGGAAGAGGACCAGAAGTTCCAAACTTCTAATCCTGTTCTTAGGCAACCAGCCTGTTTTCTAGAGATCATCTGTAGACTCTCAGCCACCTAATTAGAATACAAAGGCACCAACAACTCTAGTAATTCTTTCCCTGCACACAAGCCAGACAATTATAAATACTATTCTCTTGTGCTCAAACCTCAGTCTTAAGGGATTTGGGCTGATTTTCTGGACTTGGCATGAAAATTTCTGAAATTTTCTCTGCCTGAAGCAAATATAATAAACTGAATATAAGTATGACCAAGATAAGAATACATTTAGTGGGCTGGAGAGATGGCTCATGGTTATAGCACTGGCTGCTCTTGCAGAGGATCCAGGCTCAGTTCCCAGCACCTACATGGCAGCTAACAACCATAACTCTAGTTCTAGGTTGATCTTCTTCTGACCTCCACAGGCATTGTATGACACAGATGTACTTACATATATGCACCCAATACACTCATACATATAAAATAAAATAGAGAAAAGAAAATGCATTCAGGTTAGTGTCAGGTAGCCATGCAAAGAACCATTTCTCCCTTGCTTATTGGCTTTTGTTACTTTTGGTGGGGTGGACACAAGTGACTCCATTTTTGTTCTTGGCTCTGATACAGGGTCTCTCTATGAAGCCCAGGCTTGCTTCAAACCCATAGTCTTTCTGCTTCAGCTTTCCAAGTACTGGGATCACAGGAAAGTACCGCCATTTCCGGCATGACTTCATTACAGTTCTGACAATCTGTCTCTGCCACCTCCAAAACCCATAACTAAAGACATTCAAAGACATTAACCATCCAGTCAGTGGTCTTATCTCAACTGTCCCTCATTACTAGAAGAGATCTTTCCCACCTGGTTTGATCCGACTTCATGGGGGACAGGGGTAACCAAAGAGTTAGTGTCAATAAAACCCTTTATTATCAAACTTAAGCAACCAAGAGGTATAGAAGGAAAGTCCCTTTGATCACTGCTACTTGTACTGTATTCTTGAATCTAACTTTACCCTGTAGGTGCTCTTCTAGCATTAAAAAAATTGTTCAAGTTATTTTGTTTGTATATCTGCAGAAAGCTGATAGACAATTGTTACAAATCACTATAAGGAGAATACAAAATATAATGACAAGAACAAATATGAAAAATCTAGTAGACTAAGTACTGTTAAAGTGTCTTTTTATGAGTGTAATTGTAAAATTTTTAGAGAAGGATCAAAACTGTGAATGGCAAAGGTTTAGAAGAGCCTGGATAGAATTTTGCAGAAAGCTTGGCAATCGACAAAACAGACTAGCTGTATTTGCTTGAAAATGACAGTTAATGATCCAATTAGGAACACATGAGCACACTAATAATTTTAGTTTGGAGGACACCAGCCTGGTGAAGTGTTCATCTTAGCATTGCACTCTAGAAAGCTTATAGACTTGAGAAGTACATTCAACATACAAAGAGCCAGCAATAATTGGCACACAGATACTAAAAAAGCTCTTTAATATATTAATTTTGCTTTTCCTTTTGAAGCAAAATTTGTAATACTTTTATCAATGCTAGCAAAAATCAAAACTTCTGACCTTTTACAAATTTAGAGAATATTTCAAGTGACCATACAGTCTCATCTTTTGATGTGCAGGTGCAGCTAATAGACGCAATTAACGAAATACTTCATCAATTGCTTCTCACGGGACTGGCCAGATGGCAGCTTTTTTAAACATTTTTGCATTGTACATGTTAACAATCCAGATATAACAGGTTGTATAAAGCAGAGCACTCACTCATTACTATGCATGAATTGTACATGCCTTTAACTTTGCAAAATTTCTGCACAGTGTGTAGGTAAATTTTAGACATAAAGCTCTACATATTTCAAGTTAAAAATACATATCATTGGGCTGGAGAGATGGCCTAGTGGTTAAGAGCGCCGACTGCTCTTGCAGAGGACCCGGGTTCAATCCCCAGCACCCACATGGCGGCTGAGAACCGTCTGTAACTCCAATTCCAGGAGAACTCCATTCCAGGGGAATCTGACGCCCTCTTCTGACCTCCGTGGCATTGCACGACACGGGTGCACAAACCTACACATAGACAATTCATTCATACACATAAATAAAGAAATTAAAAAAATACATATCATCTCACTCCAATAAGACTGTCTAGGATCAAGAAAACAAATGATACCAACTGCTGGAGAGGTTGTGGGGAAAGGGGAACACTCATCCACTGCTGGTGGGAATGTAAACTCATACAGCCACTATGGAAAGCAGTGTGGAGAACCTTTGCAAGACTCAAAATGAGTTTATCACCTGACCCAGCCATACCACTCCTGGGTATATATCTTCCTGCAGAGATACATGCCATGTTTATTGCAGCTCTCTTGGTTCCAGCAAAGAGCTGGAACCAACCCAAGTGCCCCTCGACTAACGAGTGGATTATGTGGTACATCTACACAATGGAGTTCTATGCAGTAGTAAAATAAGATGACATCATGAACTTTGCAGGTAAATGGATGGAACTCGAAGCCATTATGCTAAGTGAAGTAACACAGTCCCAGAAAAACAAGCAACGAATGGCATCTCTCATCTGTGGATGCTAACGCCAATTACCTAGTTGTATTTCTTATGCAGGGCTCCTTGAGCTTTTGTCCAAGTATTTGAGAGTGATGCATATTGGAAAGAACAACAACAACAACAACAAAAACAAAAGAAAAAACTGTGTCCAAAAAACTGACTGAAACAGTGAACTTCTGCTTGAAACAGTCAACTTCTGCATCGAGAATTTTGAGAGACTTGAGAAAAAGATGAAAACCATGTTTGGCAGAATGCATGAGCTCTGGTAGGGTTGGGGAGTAAGGAGGGGGACACGGGTATAGATTTGCTTTGTAATGTAATCTTGTATAAAAAATAAAAAAATAAACAATACATTATTAAATGTAATAGAAACATCTTTAACAATTGTTTATAAAGTCATTTTGAAGACTTAAACAGATACTTAAATGAATCTTGAGTCTTTTGAGTCCATTTCTTTTTCAATATTTTGTTTATTATTTTTATTTTACGTGTATGAGTGCATTGTTTGCATGTGTGTAGGTGCACCCTCGGAGTCAGAAGAGGGAGATGAATTCCCCTGGAACTGGAGTTAAGGATGGTTATTAGCCCCCATATAGGCCCTGTAAGTCGAACCTGGGTCCTCTGCAAGAGCAGCCAATGCTCTTAACCACGGAGCCATCTCTCCAGTCCCTGAGTCCATTTCTTTATTTATTTATTTTTTTTGGTCTTTTTGAGACAGGGTCTCCCTGTAGCCTCAGCTGTCCTGGAACTCACTCTGTAGACCAGGCTGGTCTTGAACTCACAAAGATCCGCCTGCCTCTGCCTCCCAAGTGCTAGGATTAAAGGCGTGCGCCACCACGCCCGGCCCTGAGTCCATTTCTTAAGTAGTCAAAACCTTGATGAGAATCTGGAGACAACATAAGCCATTATCTTTTAAATTTTTTTTTTTAATTTATTTATTTTTTTTTTATTTTAAGCACATCTTTATTTATGTTATCTATTTTTTGTCTTTTTCGAGACTAGGTCTCCCTGTAGCCCCAGCTTGTCCTGGAACTCACTCCGTTGACCAGCTGGCATTGAACTTACAAAGATCCGCCTTCTTCATGCCTCCCAAGTTCTAGGAATGAAGCGTGCGCCAACCACACCTGACCAAAAGAACATCTTTTCATCCCAGCTGTTATCCCCCGGAACTAGGCACCCAAGCAGAGGCAGGGAAACTTTGAGTTCCAGGCGCAGTATCACAGCCAGGTGCTCAAATAGTGCAGCCATGTCTATTAAAAAAACAACCAAGGCGCTGGGCAGGTGGGATGACAGCCTATAATCCCAGCAGTGGGGATGAGAACAGAGCAGGCCAGATCTTCTGCGCAGAGTGGAGGCGATATAGTCCTGCAGCAGAGGCTGCAGGAGGACTTCTGCCTCTCAACAGATCAATAACTCGATAAATGAAACCAATAATAAGGTCATCACATTTAAAAGTTCAAAAACTTAACATTACAAAGACTATACTAAGCCAAAACACGTACAAATACATTTTGGTTAGGTCACCATAGAAAATTACTATAAATCTTTCGTCTAAGATGGTATCTTATAAATATCATCAGAAATGTTATATACTATCGTTTCGGAAAATAGAAGGTCCATTATAGATCAACATAGTTTAATTCATGCTAAAAACAGCATATTCTGAAAAAAATCAAAAATTTCTTTCTTTGGTTTGTGGTCTTTTGAGACATGGGTCTCCCTTTAGATCCCTAGCTGGCGGAGCTTGCTCTGTAGACCAGGCTGGCTTTGGAACTGCACAGAGAGTCTGCCTGCCTCTGGGCTCCCAAGTCTGGATTAAAGGCCATACGCCATCAGCAGACTTAAAAAAAAATCAAAATTCTAAGCCATTTCCACCGAGTTGCCGACTGTCGAGAATTTATATAGGCTTATATTTCAAGATCATAGAGAGCAGTTTCTGTTACAACATTATATGGAGTCTATTGAATCTAGCAAATATACGGCTGTAAATCTAACCTTGCTTTTTTGTGAACGATAAGTTTTTCTTGCTATTAAGTTTATTTAGTATTGAATAACAAATTAGATATTAGAATATATAATCTCATAACATTTATTACAAAATATATCATCTGTTAGCAGTGAATGAATGACAGTTTTATCCCAGTAGCAAAATTAGTCCATTACAACATTGATAAAATGTACATATATTTCATATGGAGCAAAGCCACGGACAAAACAAGTAAAAACTCTCTCTATGTTAGTGCTGGCTCGAGCAACAAATCCTCTTAGATTGACATGTTTAAGGTTACGGCTGCAAAAGCTATTGAATGTTTTTTTCTGGAGAAAAATATTCTGAGGATTTACAATGACATCTTAACATTTAAATCATTTTTATTTTATTATTTTAACATTTTATTATTTATTGTATTTTATGTGTTCAAATGTAATGTCCGCAGTAGGTTTGTGCACCCGTGTGTCATGAAATCCACGGAGGTCAGAAAGGGGTCCAGATTCCCTGGAACTGGGAGTAAAAGACAGTTCTCAGCTGCCAGTGGGTGCTGCGTGAGGAACCCCGAGGTCTCTGCAAGAGCGATCCAGCGCTCTAACTGCTAGCCATCTCCCAGCCCCAACAGTTAAATTCCATTTTTAATACAAGACAGCATTCTTTGGCATTGTCTATGCCAAAGTAACCTACCATAACTATTAGTGCGCTTAAATACCTATATATCTAATTCGCTGTGCTCATTAGTAGGATCGAAAGGTATCGACTCCTGACAAACTGTAGCCCATGAAAGAAACAGCCAGAATGACCAGAATCAAGAGTCAACATCCAGAGAGAGAGCAGTTTTTCTCTTCCACCTGTGCCACCTTTTCAGACCTAGGGAACAATCGCGGAAGAGTGGCGTAGTAGAATGTTAAAGGCTGCGCTCTGTGGTGAACGTGAAAACTATCAGCGATGATAGTCTGGCACACTATCTGGTCAACTTGATTGAACAAACAAAACCTGTCACCCCCCCACTGGATGGGTGGGACCCGGGCTTGGGGGTTTGGCCAACAGTCTGTAGATTGGTTTTGAACACAAGGATTCTTATCCTACCTGCCGATATCACTTATAGCTAAAAAATGAAAAAAGAAAAAAACCTGAAGTATGCAGGACAGTTATGGCAGGAATACATGATCTGGATCGGGGGGGAGGTGGGTGAAGGGAAAGGGAAGATGATGCCTGACTCTGAATTGGAAAATGATGTACGCAATACACAAACACATAAAAAATAAATTAAACAAAACTTCAAACTGAAAAAAAAAAAACAGATTTATTCTTTCTCTTTTCTTACCACTGTCATTTTGCCCATTACATGTACAGTAAAATAATAGCTTACTCAGATCTTGAATGTCTTTAGGAGTTGAATCTCTGTAATTTCATTATCACAAGGAAAATTTAAACAGGACATCATAGGCAAATACACTATGCCACGTTATCATTTTGGTGCATTTTATTGGTTTTGGTGTGTTGTGTGGTTGTGTGGTGTGTTGTGTCAGGGTGTTCATTCCACATGTACATATGGAGGTCAGAGGTAAGTGACAACTTTTTAGAGTTGCTCCTCTCTTGCCTCTCAATAGGTGTCCATGGGGATCAACTGGACGGGTTGAGATGAGACTCAACTTTACCTGACTGATGGCCATTCTCACTACACAACCCTATTCCACAAACTTTCCATTAAAAACCAAGACAAAAACACCACATCTACATACATCAACACAACATAAATACAAAAAAAACACAAACCAAAACCACAAAACCCGGCCTACATCGTTTTATTGTCACTAGAAACTGGGGTCGATGTTGTACCAAGATGTGTCTGAACCCAGATCCCGCAAGAGCAGCCAGTGCTCCTGACCACTGAGCCATCCCTCCAGTCCTACAGGATTTTTTTAGCACATTAATTTTAGCTCACATCAAAATGCCTCTATCCTCAAGACACACAAAAACTTGAAATTTTTCTGAACTCACTCCTAAATATGGTATTCCTTAGGAATAAGCCTTAAAAAACATTCAAATAAAACAAGAGACTATAATAAAGATATGAATGCAAAAAAGAAAATAATATTACATATATATTGCATTTATAGAGTATTACTGCAAATGAAATATTAACAATCTAATAAAAGGATTTTAATGCACAATATTTAAAGTATTTTGTTTAACATAAAACATTTTATCCTTCATTTTCTGTTACCCTTGACTATTAAAAAATGAATACATCAGACTGTATAGATGGGTCAGTGGTTAAGAGCACTTGATTCTCTTTCAGAGGACCTGGGTTCAGTTCCCAACACCTACCCAGGTGGTAATAACTCAGTTATTTCCATGCACATTTGTCAGGGGCTCCAGCACCCTTCCTCTGACAGGCAAAACACTCGGTACATAAAATAAAATAAGTAATAAAAATTTTTAGGCTGTGGTGCCATGCCCAGGCCTTTAAATCCTACACTCAGAGCAGAGGCAGGTGGATCTTTGGAGTGCAGAGGCCAGCCATGGTCTACAGAGGTGTTCCAGGACGCGTGGACACCGGGGAAAAGGACCAAAAAACAAAAAAAACCTTTTTAAAAATGAAATACATTTATTTATAGATCTACTTTGGAGGGAAATCCTTATCAAGTTCTGTGTAGCCAATATAACATTTGTTACTTTAACATTTATTTTATAATTCAATGAGTGCTTTACAGAAATAATTGTTCTTTCAGGAGGGTATTGTAAATATTTTTGTCTCTTTGGAAGATCAGATATCCATTAATGCCATATCAAAACATTTTAATGATTTATAAAACATATTTAATAATCCACAACATATAAATTTAACAGATTTCAAGATGTTAAGAGTACCTAAATTTATAAGACATTATAGATTTATCAGATCTTTGAACACATAGTTAAATTCAAATTATATTTATGCCAAATTGTGACCATCTGCTTTTATTTTAGATTTGTGTTGAAAATCATTTGATTATCTCTCTCTCCCTCCCTCAAATCTCCAATATTTTTTTCTTTTCAACCTCAGTTTCTAGAAATAACATTTGAAAGTACCAGATCCAAACCATTGTACCAGGAAGCTCAAAATTAGCATTGTAATAGCTACATGTCAGTGTAGGCCTGATTGAAATAAAGCCCTTTCATTCTCAGTTTTTGTTTCTACAGGTAACTCTTTTTTTTTTTTTTTCTTTTGTAAAGTTACATTTTTTATTGTATTAAAACTTTTCATCTATCTACTCATTTTCTCAGCAGTCCAATTAGACCCAGCCCATTTTCCATGCCCCTCACCCCACCTGAGTGCATGCATATTGCCATATATCTGGTCTTGGCCTTTTTTTTCATTTTATTTTTATTTTTTTTTCAAAGTAGAGTATATTGTTTGGGGGAAAACTTCACTATTCAGTCAGTGTTTGTTGTATCCAGTTCTTTTTGTTGGTTTGTTGCCCTCCAAACTGTTTGCTTCAACATAGTCACATATAGGTATGATATTATATATATATATATATTATATATATGTCCACCTATTACTAAAGTTATGTCAATCTGAAAAAACTGTATGTTATCTTTCCAATCATATTTCCGGATTCAACATTGTCCTTTTCTACTTTTATATTACTCTAAATATGCATATATACCGTCCACCCATCTAATTCTAGAACCTCTTAAGGGATTCACATTATAAAAAGAGCACAATTCCTTTCAGATATGAAAAATATAACATTAACATTGCTCAGTTTGCCTTACAACTAGGTAATTGGTGCTAGCATCCACAGATGAGGGATGCAATTCATCGTTTGTTTTTCTGGGACTTGTGTTACTTCACTTAACATGATATCTTCTAGTTCCATCCATTTACCTGCAAAGTTCATGATGTCATCTTTCTTTACCACTGCATAGAACTCCATTGTGTAAATGTACCACATTTTCTCTATCCACTCCTTAGTTGAGGGGCACTTGGGTTGGTTCCAGCTCTTTGCTATTGTGAAGAGAGCTGCAATAAACATGGCTGTGCATATATCTCTGTGGTAAGATGAGTCTTTTGGGTATTTACCCAGGAGTGGTATGGCTAGGTCAGGTGGAAAGGTCATTTTGAGTCTTTTAAGGGTTCTCCACACTGCTTTCCATAGTGGTTGTATGAGTTTACATTCCCACCAGCAATGGATGAGTGTTCCCCTTTCCCCACAACCTCTCCAGCATTTGGTATCATTTTTTTTTTTGTTTGTTTGTTTTATTGGTGCTTTGTGCATTTCATACATCATTTTCCAATTCAGATCAGGCATATTTCCCTTTTCATTTGTTTTCTTGATCCTAGCCAGTCTTATTGTAGTGAGATACTATCCTAAAGTGGTTTTAATTTGCATTTCCTTAATTATTAATGATGTTGAACACTTTTTAAGATGTTTCTCAGCCATTTACATTTCCTCACTTGTGAAGTCTCTGTTCAGCTTTTTACTCCCTCCATCTTTTGAGTGAGTCATTTGTTTTCTTAGTTCTTTGTTTTTTGAGTAGTTTATATATTCTAGAAGTTAATGCTTTGTCAAATGTATCACTGGTGAAGGTTTCCTCCTATTCTGTGGGTTTTCTCTTCCTTGATTGTTTCTTTTGCTGTACAGAAGCTTTTGAGTTTAATGATGTCCCACTTGTCAATTGTCAACCTTATTTCCTGCACAGCTGCTGTCTAATTTAGACAGTCTTCTTCTACACCTATGTCTTGTGGATTGCTGCCAATGTTTTCTTCTATCACATTCAGAGTTTGTGGTTTCATGTTGAGGTCTTTGATCCATTTGGAATTGATTTTTATACAGGGTGAGAGATAGAGGTTTAATTTTATTCTACAAGTGCTGATCCAGTTTTGCCAACACCATTTGCTGAAGATGCTGTCTTTCCTCCATTGAATCTTCTTGACCCCTTTGTCAAATATGAGGTGGCTGAAATTGTATGTGCTCCAGTTTGGATCTTCATTTTTTGTTCCATTGGTCTACAGGTATTTTTTTTTTTTTTCTTTTTCTTTTTTTTTTTTTTTTTTTTTTCCTTTTATTTTTTTTTTATTTTTTTTTTTTTTTTTCCCCCCTGTATTTATCTTTTTGATCAGGATTGCTTTGGCTATTCAGGGTCTTTTGTTTTTCCACATGAAATTGAGGATTTTTCCCCAAAGCCTGTGAAGAAACTCTTGGGGACTTTAATTGGGATTGCATTGAATTTGTATATTAATTTGGGTAGAAGGGACATTTTTGCTATATTAATTTTTATAATCCATGAGCATGGGATCATCTTCTGATGATCTTCTTCAATCTCCTTCTTCAAGGGTTTAAAATTTTTGTTGTAGAGATCTTTGGTGTCTTTGGTTAGGGTTGTTCCCAGGCATTTTGTTGTTTTGGGGGCTATTGTGAGTGGGAAGGTCTCCTTGTATTCCTTCTTCAGTTGCTTGTTGTTGGGGTAAAGGCTACTGATTTTTCTAGGTTAATTTTGTATCCTGCCACTTTACTGAAACTCTTAATTGTTTCTAGGAGTTTTCTGGTGGAGCTCTTAGTATCTCTTAGATAAACTACCATATGGTTTACATAAAGGGATAGCTTGATTCCCTCCTTTCCAATTAGTACTTCTTTAATTTCCTTTTCTTGCCTTATTGCCCTAGCAAGCATTTCAAGCACTATATTGAAGGGGAGTGGTGACAGGGGGCAGCCTTGCTGGGTTCCTGCCTTTAAGGGGAATGCTTCTGTCTTTTCTCCATTCAGGATGATGTTGGCTGTGGGTTTGTTGTATATGGCTTTGATTACATCGAGGAATGATCCCTCCAGTCCAATTCCCTCTAGGACTTTAAGCATGAAGGGATGCTGGATTTTGTCAAGGGCTTTTTCTGCATCAATTGAGATGATCATGTGATTTTTGTCTTTCAGTCATTTATGTGTTTTATGATATTTATTGATTTTCATATGTTGAACCATCCCTGCATCTCTGGTATGAATCCAACTTGGTCATGATATGGTCATCTTTTTGATGTGGGTTTGTATGCAGTTTGCAAGTATTTTTGTTGAGAATTTTTGCATCTATGTTCATTAATGAGATGGGTCTATAGTTTTCTTTTTTGGTCGTATCTTTGCCTGGTTTTGGTATTAGAGTGATGCTGGCTTCATAGAAGGAATTTGGGAGATTTCCCTCTGCTTGTATTCTTCTGAACAGTTTGAGTAATAATAGATGTAAGTCCTCTTTAAATGTTTTATAGAATTCTGCTGTGAAACCATCTGAGCCTGGGCTTCTTTTAGTTGGGAGGTTTCTGATTACATTTTCAATTTCTTCATATATTATGGGTCTCTTTAGGCTGTCAATCTCTTCTTGGTTAAGCTTTGGTGATTCCCAGGATTCCAGATATTCATCCATTTCTCTTATGTTTTCAAATTTAGTAGAGTATAGGTTTTTGAAGTATTCCCCTATGATTGTCTAGATCTTTTTGTTGTCTGTTGTGATATTTCCCCTTTCATCATGAATTCTATTGATTTGGAGTTGCTCTTTCTTTCGGTTCACTGGGCTAGAGGTCTATCTTGTGTATTCTTTCAAAGAATCAGCTTTAGGATTCATTGATTTTTTTTGTATTGTTTTCTTTGTTTATATTTAATTGATTTCTGCTCTGATTTTTGTTATTTTTCCCTGTCTGTGGTGTTTAGGGTTCATTTGTTGTTGTCTCTCAAGTGTTTTTAGCTGCAGTGTTAGATTATTTATGCTCTTTCTGTTTTTTGTTTTTTTTGTTTTGTTTTGTTTTGTTTTGTTTTGTTTTTTAAGGTAGGCACCCAGGGCTATAAACTTCTTTCTTAGGACTGCTTTTAAAGTATCCCATAGGTTTTGCTGTGTTGTATTATCATTGTCATTCAGTTCCAGGAATGCTTTTCTTTCTTTATTTCTTCCTCGACCCATTCATTATTCAGGAGTGTGTTGTTTAGTCTCCATGTGTTCATGTAGATAGTAGGGCTTATCTTGGTGTTGATATTGAGCTTCATTGTGCTGTGGTCTGATAGAATTCATGAAATTATTTCAATCTTTTTGTATTTTTTGAGGTTTTTCCCATGTCCCAGTATGTGGTCAATTTTGGAGAACTTTCCGTGGGGTGCTGAGTAGAAAGTATATTCTCTGGTGTTTGGGTGGAATATTCAGTAGATGGTTATTAGGTCCATTTGATGTATCATATTATTCAGTCCACATATCTCTCTGTTTATTCTTTGTCCTGTACAGGTAAATCTTAAGTGCCTGTTTACATTTTAGTTAACTGCAACCAAACTATCACATAAAATTATCTTAATTCAGGGTACACAATAAGGTAAATCATCCTAAATTTACAAAGGCGTATTCAGCTTGAATTCTCCCTAGATGGCACTAATATAGCATAACTTTATGATTTTTATGGTTATACAAATTACAATAGAGATCATCTCAACATCCTCGTTTTTGTTTCTTTATCCCTTCCCTGTTAATTATCAGCAGATTCAAGCTTTCCTGTTATATGCAGGTGGCAGACACCCAAAGAGTTAAACAGATACTGCAGCTTAAGAGTATCTGTGGGGCTGGAGAGATGGCTCCAGGGTTGGGGGCACTGACTGCTCTTGCAGAGGACCCAGGTTCAAATCTCGGCACCCACAACTGTCCATAGCTCCAGTTCCAGGAGGATCCAAAGCCCTCTTCTGACTTCTGCAGGGATTGCATGACACAGCTGCACTTACATGCATGCAGGCAATACCTTCACATGCATAAAATAAAATACTTTAAAAAAGAGTATCCAAAGACAAGTCCTGTCACACAAGCAGCAGTCACCCTGAACAGTTCAATAGAAGAGGAGGGAATGGTACAATAATAATAAAGTTCCCTTAAGAAGAAACTTCCCTTAAGAACAATCTTCTGCCTGGGTGATTAACATTCCAGTTGAGCTTTAGTTAATTATGGCCACAGAACCATCCCTGGGAAGGCGGGCTTACCTCAAGCTGTTCCTACAGATAGGCAGAACAGCTAGTACTTTAGTGAAATGGTCAATTTTCCTGGCCCAGAATCCCTGCAGCACCCCCCCACACACACACACACACCGTGGCTGCCATGCAGTAGCTTACTGGGTTGCTGACCTGCAGCTTCTTATTTTCTGAAATACTCAAAACAGTATGGCTTCTTCTTTTCTTTTACCAGAATTTCTAAGCATGCTTCCCCTAACACTTCAGGCTTTCCCACCATTTCTGGGCTTCCTTACTTTCTCTAATACTCTCTTCCTCAGTACATGGCTGCTAACTCACAATGTGTCTGACCTCCATGCTGCCTTTAAAATGGCCTAGCTTTTTCTCTCTCTTCTCCACTCTCCTCCTACAAGCAGAGGAAGATTTACAGCTTCCCTGCCTAGAAGGTTTTTCTTTTAAATGCTAATAAAATTGTTCTTTAACTTCCATTTGAGTCTATTTAAAATTTTTTTTGAGACCAAGAATCCTAAGAGGAAGCCCTGATTTTCCCTGTATCAAGAATATCCCCCAAATACAAGGAACCCGGACTTCCAAGGGATCCAGACTTCCTGTCAGACAAATCAAAGAAACTCAGTTTAGTTTTCATAAAAAAAAAAAAAAAAGCTCAAGGGTTTAGAAAAAGAAAGGCAAGTCTTGGTTTATGCGGCTCTTGCAGAAGTTAGCAAGGGCCAGGCTTCAGGGCATGTAGAGTCTATAAATACTGCTTTGCTTTAGCAAATAGTGGTGGTAAAAAGCTATGCCAGTCACAATGGAAAGATAAGAAAAAGTCCCTGAGCAAAGTGATTCTATCAGCTGCCCAGGACTGTTCAATCTTTCCTCTCCCTCTGGGGTCAGCTTGCTGGATCAGCTTGATACCCCAAAGGTGCCTTTTCTCCTGGCTGGCTCACCTAAATTGTTACAGGAGTTTTTAGTGTGAAGGTATTTATCCCATGAGGTCTAGTGTACCTGTCCTCTAACTGGATTCCAAATGGCCGGCAGCTACCAACCCAAAGACCTTAATTCATTGCCATAAAAGTATCTTGCTTTTATAAATGTTATACTCAATGGACATATGAGCATGGTGTTAGGGGCATCTCAAAAAACAAGCTCCTGTGAACACTTTCCTCTGATGCCAGCAGGGCCCCAGGAGGAGTTCCGCATGATAAGGACCTGAAACTTGAGCCTTGTTTTATCATAAATTTATTCTCAGCAGCTATTCATTCTTTTTATTCTTGTGGTAAACTTTTCTTTTAATCCTATATGTGTCAGGCACAGGATGATATCAAGGAAATCAAAAGCTGGTACTCTGGTTTTCTTTCCACTGCTGTGATAAAACACTGACCAAAAACAAGTTGGGAAAGAAAAGGGTTATTTTATCCTCCAGCTGATATCCCACCAATGATAAAAGCCAAGGCAGGAACCTGGAGGCAGGAACTGAACAGAGAACTCAGAGGACGCTCCTTACTGGCTTGCTGTCCCCACCTTGGTCAGCTACCTTTCTTATTCTTATACAGACCAGACCCACCTGCCTAGGAATGGCACCATCCAACAGTGGGACGGTCCTTCCTACATCAATTAACAGAGGAGAAAATGTCCCACAGACAAGGCCACGGCCCAACCCAATGAGGGAATTCCTCAACTGAGGTTCCCTCTTCCCAGGTGACTCTAGTTTGGATCAAGTTGACAGTAACTAACCAACACAGCATGTGAATGGGTAAAGCCAGTTCCCAGAAGTCAGGCCTTGGTTTCAGGCATGAAGCACTGTGCTGGGGAATCATGTCCCTGGGGCATCAAAGTATTGTTGAGAAGGTAATGACTCACATGAAGATAACAAACACATTATTTCTAATTCGTTGCTCGCAGTAAAAAGAAAAACCTAATTAGTTTAGTGAAAAAATTAGATTGACAGGTGATAGATCATTAAATAATTTCATTATGGATCATGATGTGGTTTTTGGCATTTAATCAGAATTTCAAAGAACTGAGTGGCATAGCCTCAGCAAGCCCTTTACTTACTGTGACTTGTTTATGTGAGCAAGCTGTCTTTATTTTTTCCTTATTAATTTTTTTCTAATTAGAATAAAGCCAAGGGATTTCATGATGACATGTTCGTGCATATATATCATTGTACCTCGTTCATATTTACCTTCATTGCCTTCCCTTCTCCCCTCCCCAAGTCCCCTTCTTTCCCGAAATAGCTTTCATGCTATATTAATAGATAGATTAAAATATATCTCGTTCCCCCTCACTCCCTTTGAACTCATTCCTCTCCTATGCAGCTCCCCTGCTACTTTTATCTCTCTCTCTCTCTCTCTCTCTCTCTCTCTCTCTCTCTCTCTCACACACACACATACACACACACATTCTACATGTATGAAAGTTACTGTATGTATATAATGACTGTGAAGGCCAGAAATGGGGGGTCATATCCCTGGAACTGAGATCAGTGACAGACAGTTGTTACCTGCCATGTTGGGTGCTGAGAATCAAACCAGGGTCCTCTTCAAAAGCATCCAGTGCTCTTAACTGCTGAGCTATCTCTCTAGCCCCCTCTCCATGTTTTTAAAAACAGGCTGATCAATCAGCTTCAGAAAAATCAAGGACTGCATAAGTGAAAAGCTTCTGAAAGCATCTGCAGAGGTGATGGGAGCATGTCTGTATGAAGAAGCCCTCGTACTCTAAGAGTCCTTTGCTCAGAACCAACCGTTAACTTCCTAGCCAGACACGATGGTGCATGCCTTCAATGCCAGCCATTGGGAGACTGAAGCAGGAGGATTGCTGTAAGTTTGAGGTCAGCCTGGGCTACATAGTGAGTTCCAGAACAGTCTAGGATATAGTGTGAGACCCTCTCTTGCAACTAAATAAAACAAAACAAAATAGGTCTGGGATGGTGCCACATGATTTTAATTGCAGTGCTGGGGAGACAGAGGCAGGTAGAACCCTGTGAGTCCAAAAGCCTCTCTCCAAACAACAGCAACAGCCAGATGTTTGAATCATGAACATCCTTGCAATTGCACACCAGAGTCTGCTTCAGCCTAAACAGTAGACCTCCACTGTCTCCCTGAGACATGGTTATCCCCAGAAGCCTAGGCCTGAGATGGTGGCTCTGATTTTGTAGTCCTAAAACAGCTTTCTGAGAAGCAGCAGTCCAAAGCCTCCTGTGGCTGTTGCTGTATTGTTTTGCTCTGTGCTTTTCTGATTCTGCTTCCACAGTCTTCTGAGGGAATCGTGCTCCTTCTCCTATGGCCAACCCTAACTACTTAGAGAAGAGGGCACTGCATCATCATACACAGAGGAGTGCTTAACTCTGTCTGGAGTCAATCCATTGCATCCACATAGTAACCAGAAAATTCCCCACACCATGTCAACGCCGCAGCTAAGCAGAAGTAAAACTTAAATCATGCCCAAGTGCCACATGAATGACCCTCCAGACATATAGTCCTGGCTAGCCAGTACATATCTTCTGACTGGATTCTCCTGGGCTTGAGATCAGCAAGAAAAGACAGGCAGCCTGAAACCCTCCTCTAGAAATGGAGTTGAATGTGGAGAGGAGAGAGAGCCAAAGGACAATGTTGATAATCAACTGTGTGCGGGAGGGAGGTAGAAACAAACAGAAGAGTCCAGAAGGCCTCTGAGAAATGACCACAGGCAAAGCACTGAGTACAGAAGCTTGGCCACAGGAGAAGCACCCACACTTCTTGGGGCCCTGGAACATCATGCCCAGATCCCTGGAAACCGCTCCTGGCATCTCCTCAGCTGGGGAGGTTCTATGGCTGTAGAGCATCTGTGCTTGTCAGTGTGATTCATGCCCCGGGCACACTCTTCTGCCTCATGCAGTTTACTTCACTCCAGAGGGCTGCCATTGAAATCTGTTTATGAGCTCAACGTCCAGCCCAGCCCCTTCACTCTTTCCCTTCACCCATTTCCTTTGCTTTCCACCAAGTGCTGGAGATTTGCAGGTGTTAATTGCAAAGGCTGGTTGGCACCAGGTTCAGGTGGGGCACGCTGATTACAATCTGGTTGGCTAAAACACATGTTGGCAGTTTCTTAACTCCTCATGCCAATGGAAAACAAGCACACTGCCAAGCCCCATTCAGTGAGAGCACTAATGAACTTACAGCAATTGGCCCATTCGTGTCAGATGTGTTAGCTGAAGCCAGACTTTGTTAGCTTTGATTTCTAGCCAGCTTGCACACACGTGCACACAACACATATACCACACATCTCATCCACCCTACTCCACACCCATATACACACATGCTTGTCCACACACATTTACCTTCCCCTGGACCCCTTCCCCAACTTAGGCCAGACACACTCGTCCCCTACACTACGCCCATACGTCCCCACACCAACCCCCCATTTACCCTACATTTATTTCCCCTAAAAACTTGCCCCACTCATCTCCTACACACTTAGCCCTGCACTAACCCCCTCATATGCACTAACCCCCATTCCTTACACTCACTCCCACCACATATTGGCAACATTTTCTCATCCCTACTCTACACCTATTCATGAACCCACCTCTCTCTTTCCACTACCCTCTAGAAATTTTTTCCCTCTTCCTGAAAATGGTCTTCTACGATATAGTTGCAACACAGAGGGACAGACTCTAGTCTCCAAAGAAAGCTACAACCTGTATGAAATTTTCAAGAACAAGAGCCTGCTACCTCAGACGCCTTTGTGCAAAGTCTGGGACATGCAAGAGAAGAGGGTGTCCGAGACTGTCAGCTGTGCTCTTGGCATTGGTGCATGCTTTGTGTTTAACAATTGGTTCTCTAGGAGTGAAAAGTCCCATTCTGTAGTAGTTGCCATTTGTTTGGTGTTAAATGTCCCCACCATTGATTTTAAGCTAACAACATAAGGATACGCAATGTGGAGGTGTAAAAAGAAGCACATAATTGTCTCTTAAAAGTCACTGGAAGCCAAACCAAGATGCACCAATATCTAACTGCAAACGAACTAAACACCAGAGTAGGAGAGCTTATAAAATAACTGGCTTCAGATCTGGGAGTGGCATGGAGAGATGTGAAAGCAATTTCACACTGGGATTTCCTAAAAGCTATCTTTGGCGAACGGAAAGGATGCTCTGGAAAGAGCCGACTCATACTGGAGCAATCAGTTCCTTGCATCAGGCTGTATTCATCACGGATTTTCCCAAGTGGCATACTTGAGCAGAAATTTAAACCAAAAGCAGCCAACTTGTGCTTTCCACGCACGTATAAACCTCTGCAGGCTGTTTGTTTGTACTTTCTGCTCCAAGATTCTTCATATAACAGTGAGGCAGTTGGGTGAAATTGTTGGATTTGGAAGATCTAATCAAGTGGCTGTGAACTCTGTCAGAACCAGGACTCTTCCCCAACACCAAGCAGACATTTCACCCAGTTTGTGCTTGTCTCCAGCCATGAGACCATCACCACTGTTGTGATGGTCACTTTGAAAATGTTCTGTAACCCTCCACAGAAGAAATAACTAGATAATGCAACCCACCTGCAAGTAGATCTTGAAAATCAATATAATGACGAGCTACTCACTGCTCTGTAGTTCTTCCTCAGGAGGCATTGTAAGGCCAGGTGGGTGTGTTTGCACAGGGGACCATCAGGAATGCAGCAGTCTAAGGGAAAAGCGGAACCGGGCCTGCACATGGGGCTCCAACATGTCAAGCAACTTTGGAGTCGACCAGATGACTTTCCAAAGGAGTGAGTAAGCCTTGGGACTGCTCCAGTAACAAAAGGAAAAAGGTCTCCAGATTTACATGATGACTGTGTAAAAACACGTGCTAAGATGGTTGGTGGTTTCTGAAGCCCATCCTTATCTGCAAGGAATATATTCCATGAACAACCCCCCCAACACACATGTGTTGGATGTCTGACATCAAGGATGTTACAGTTGGCATCATTATCATCAATCTAGGGGTTATTGTTGGGTTAAGTTTCTTGGCCAATTAAAGAATTAAAATGCAGGAAAAAATTCAGACCAGCTGAGAGCAATAGTTAAAGTAACTTGTATTGAAAGATAAAAATCAGACATGCTCAGGTGGGCCAGAAAAGTGCAGGGAGCCAGTGGCCGTGGCCTGGGCCTCAGGGATCAGGTGGAACACCACACCCCTCCTCCCATGTTATTGGCATGGGCAGAGCCACCCAGCCACATTAGGGGCTGGTGCATAGGTCAGGGAGCAAACCTCCTTCCCTCAGCCCCCACTCCCCCCAGTTGTGGTGTAGACGATCCAGTGGGAACAGTGGTAGTATGTTAGTGATTCTAGGCTACACAGTCAAAGTAGAGGGACTGACTGGCAGGAAGAACAGTGAGTGACCAACCAGTCCTCCATATTAACATTTGAGATTAGCACCAGGATCCAAACAACAACAACAACAACAACAAATCCACATGCCCAAGTCACAACGAAAAAACAACATGGGAAAAGCTTATGATAGATCCACACCGAACTCTACCAGTCCTATAGAAGATCCCTACAACAAGATCTCCCTGGAAGGAAACCAAGACATGGACCTTAGAAGAACAATTGTAGACATATTCAAAGAAATCAAAGAATATAAAGAACAAATCAGAGAACTAAGGGGAGAGAATGAAAATCTCAGGAAGGATATAGAAGGAAAGAATGAAAAACTCCACAAAGAACTAGAGAGAGAGAATGACAAACTCCAGAAGGAACAAAATAGACCTCAGAGTAAAATTAATCAGAAGAGACAAAGAGGACCAATACATCCTTATCAAAGCAACAATTAACCAGGAAGTATTCACAATCCTAAATATTTATGCACCAAAACTCGGGTGCACTGAACTTTATAAACACAATTCTGCTGGACCTCAAGACACAGATTAATCCCAGCACACTAATAGTTTGGGACTTCAATACCCCACTGAGTCCCATTGGATAGATCAACTAAACAACAACAACAACAACAACAACAACAACAAAGAGAGACATTGGAACTGAACAATACAATACAACAAATGGACCTCACAGACATCTACAGAATATTCCACCCAAAAACCAGAGAATATACTTTCTACTCAGTGCCCCACAGAACATTCTCGACCACATACTGGGACACAAAAGAAATCTGAACAAATATAGAAGGATTGAAATTATTTCATTTATTCTATCAGGCCACAGTGCAATAATGCTCAATAGTAACACCAGAATAAGCCTAACTAGCTACAAGAACACATGGAGACTAAACAACACAATCCTGAATAATGAATGGGTCAGAGAAAAATAAAGAATGAAATAAAAGTATTCATAGAACTAAATGAATAAGACAATACAACACAACAAAACCTGAGGGATACTTTAAAAGCAGTCCTAAGAGGGAAATGTATAGCCCTAAGTGCCCACATTAAAAAACAAGAAGGGAACAGATAAACAATCTAAAACTGCAGCTAAAAAAACACTTGAGAGATAACAACAAATGAACCCTAAACCCAACAGACAGGGAGAAATAATAAAAATCAAAGCAAAAATCAATGAAATAGAAACAAAGAAAACAATACCAAAAAAAAAATAATCAATGAATCCAAAAGCCAGTTTGTTGAAAAGTTAAACAAGATAGACAAACCTCTAGCCTGGTTAACCAAAAGAATGAAAGAGCAACTCCAAATTAATAGTATTCATGATGAAAAGGGAAACATCACAACAGATAAAGAAAAGATCCAGACAATCATACAAGATACTTCAAAAACCTATACTCTACTAACTTTGAAAGAGAAATGGATGAATATCTTAAATCCTGGGAATCAATAAAGCTTAAACAAGAAGAGATTGACAGCTTAAACAGACCTAAAACATTTGAGGAAATTGAAGATGTAATAAAAAAAAAACCTCCCAACTAAAAAAAAAGCCCAAGCCCAGATGGTTTCATGGCAGAATTCTATAAAACATTTAAAGAGGCCTTATAACCATTACTACTCAAACCGTTCAGAAGGATACAGATAGAGGGAAATCTCCCACATTCCTTCTATGAAGTCAGCTTCACTCTAATACCAAAACCAGGCAAAGACACAACCAAAAAAGAAAACTTAGACCCATCTTCTTAATGAATATGGTGTACTGGATAGCTTTAGTGTCAACCTGACACACCTGGGTTGAGGGAGCCTCAGTTGGGGAATTGGCTTCATTGGATTGGCCTGTGGCCACATCTGTGGAGTATTGTCTTGATGGTCGAGCAGTGTGGGAGGGCCCAGCCCACAAGAGTGGTGCCACCCTGGGCAGGTTGTTGTGTACTTAAGAAGGCGGGCTGGGCATAAGCCAGAGAGCAAGCCGGTGAACATGGTCTGTGCTTCAGCTCCTGCCTCCAGGTTCCTGCCCTGAGTTCCTGCCTTGGGCTCCTTAAGTGATGAACTGTGACCCAGGAGATGTAAGCTGAATAAACCCTTTCCTCCCCAAGTTGGTGTCAGAGTGTTTTGTCACAGCAATGGAAGACAAACTACAACACATGGATACAAAAATTCTCAACAAAATACTTGCAAATTGCATACAGACCCACATAAAAAAGATGACCACATCATGATCAAGTTGGATTCATACCAGAGATGCAGGGATGGTTCAACATACAAAAATCAATAAGTATCATAAAACACATAAATGGACTAAAAGACAAAAATCACACCATCATCTTAATTGATGCAGAAAAACCCTTTGACAAGATCCAACATCCCTTCATGTTTAAAGTTCTAGAGGGAATTGGACTGGAGGTATGTCATACCACTCCTGGGTATATACCCTCAAGACTCATCCTACTGCAAAGATACATGCACATCTATGTTTGTTGCAGCTCTCTTCATGATAGCAAAGAGCTAGAACCAACACAAATGCCCCTCAACTGATGAGTGGACAAAAAAATGTGGTACATCTACACAATGGAGTTCTATGCAGAGGTAAAGAAAGATGATATCATGAACTTTGCAGGTAAATGGATGGAACTCGAAGCCATTTTGCTAAGTGAAGTAACACAGTCCCCTCAAAAACAAACAGGAGCCGGGCGTGGTGGTACATGCCTTTAATCCTAGCACTGGGAGGCAGAGGCAGGAGGATCTTTGTGAGTTCAAGGCCAGCCTGGTCTTCAGAGTGAGTTTCAGGACAGCTGAGGCTACAGGGAGACCCTGTCTCAAAAAGACCCCCCCAAAACAAACAAACAAACAAAAACAAAATAGGAATAATTTCCCTCATTTGTGGATGCTAGCACCAAATCCCCCAGTTGAAAGGCAAGCTGAGCAAAGTTATTGTTATATTTCTTTTTATCTGAAAGCAACTATGCTGTTGTAATGTAAATCTCTTAATGGGCCCTAGAATTAACTTACCACTTATTTTCAGACATTGTAATTACCGTATATGGGTGGAAGGTATGTCTTCATATTTTAGAGTAATATATAATTAAAGGGAAAAAATTAATTCCTAAAAATATTTTGGAATTAACATAGTTTCTTCCCAGAGGATGTAATTCTGGTACATTTGTGATGATTATATATCTATATTTTGGAGCAATACAAATGGGAGGGAACAACAACATAAGGACTGGGTCAAAGAATCGATTGATGCAGTTAAATTCTGCCTAAAACAATAAACGTCTGCAGAGAGAAACTTTAAAAAGACTGAGAGAAAGATGCAGGACATGTATGGCAGAATGCATGAACTGGGGTGGGGTGGGGTCAGGGAAAGGGGAATATGCCTAAATTGAACTGAAAAATGATGTATGAAATAAACAAAAATCAATAAAGTATTATATTTTTAAAAAGAAAGATAAAAATCACATCCATAAACATAAAAAGTCACACATGCATACACACATTTATTCAAAAAGATGAAGCTCTCCCCAAATGGGAAGAGGGCCAGAAAGGCCCCGGGGGGAGGAGTCAGTGGTTTCCCCTCTCCTAATTTTGGATTGGTCAACTTCAACAAAAAAAGTGGGTGCTGCCAGTTCCAGGAGAACTCCAGTTCAGGGGAATTGAGACCCTCTTCTGACCTCCACGGCATCGCACGACACGGGTGCGCAGACCTTCATGCAGACAATACATTCATACACATAAAAATAAATAAATAAAAATTTTAAAAAAAGTGTGTGCTGATAGGCTTATGGCTGCAAATAATGAGGTGTGCAGGTCTATGTGACTCTAAGCATGGCGGTTGAAGGGGCCCTCTTGAGATAAAAAGTAAGGCCTTCCTTCCAGAGACCAAGAAGAAACAGGAAGGTGTGCAGGTCTATGTGACTCTAAGCATGGCAGTTGAAGGGGCCCTGTTGAGATAAAAAGTAAGGCCTTCCTTCCAGAGACCAAGAAGAAACAGGAAGCCTGTCATCTTTGTTACTTCTCAGTGACCCTGTTAGCATCCCTTACATTCCTATAGAGATCTATGATAGAATTTATTGTGTAAATTAGGCACATTAAGAGATCAATAACAATAACTAATGATAAAATAGAGTAATTATAATATATTGTAACAAAATTATTTAAAACTTATGGATTGCCTATGTCTATAATTTTCTATTTAATAATTTCCCATAGCAATCGACTAGAAGTAACTGAAGGTAGAAAAAATTAACCCTCAGATACGGGGTTTTTACTGTGTATGTAGAATGGAATTAAACTCTAGGCATATACAATGTTATAATTGACATTTTTCTACATAGTTGTATTATAAAGCAGCCTGGAATCTTGTACAGTGTGCACTAGTGGGCTTTTTGTGGGGAGCAGTTCTGTTTCATACGACATAGTCCCCTAGTTATTATGCCAATCAAAAGCATTCCCGCTGCTCCTTGAGAGGCACTGATACAATTGAATCTGCATTCTTAGAAGCAGTCCTGGGCTCTGGATTGCTTTCAGTTACAAACAGAGTAAAGATCTGGCTCAAGCTAGCATAATGTAATAATTCATAGTCATATGGAATAGCAGCTCAGTCATTTCCCTGGACACTCAGGTTCTCCTCCTGTCTGTCCTGCTACCCAAGCATGAGCTGTAGTCCATCAGCATTTGCCAGACACAGATACACCCCGAAGAGAAGGGAACAACACAAAGACATCCTCTACTCTGCAGGCTCTTGTCATTTTATTTACCAGTTACCAATTACCTCTTGGGGGAAATGGGGCAAACACAATGGGTCCCAACGAATCAGGATCAAAGTCCATGAGGTCTGCTGTAGGGATAAGCCAAGCAGCTTATAACACCAGACTAATTAATCCAGGTGCCAGCAGGCGCGGTGTCTGGGGTGAGAGCCTTGCTTTCTTCACAGGTTGCCATTTTCTCATTGTGTCCATATGAGCTAAGGGGATGACTGCTCCCTCTGTGGCTTTTGTCAAAGCCATGAACACCATTCATGAGGTGCTATGCTCATGATGTGATCACTTCCAAAGCCCCGCCTCTTAAGATCATCACATGGATAGAGTGGATGCTCAGATGAAATGGAGATTCTGTACGGAAAGAAAAGAGGGCTTTGGCTATAACTTAAGCAGTGTATTGAGAGTCTGGTAATACGTTGATTCTCAGATTGCTGGTGGGGCCTGATGAATCAGGGTGGGGATTTCCTGTCCTCAAGTCTCTCCTCACCATCATGTTTTCTTTGAGGGCAACAGGATCATATTGGGCTCAGCACTTTCCTGTGACCATCATACCCTAGATACCTGATAACACTTAGTGAGCCAAGTACACCCATTCATCCCCTACCATCCACCTCCCTCTGTCCCAGAACCATGCCACTCCTGATAGGGGACCTGTTCCATAAGAATTACTGCAAACTTCATCCTAGCAATATATCTAGATGAACATTCTGGTCTGTAGAGATGAGGGCATGGCCCACAGGTCAGAGTATAAGCCAGAGATGGAGAAATGCCTGGTCTGAGAAAAGTTCAGGGTGCTGTATTTGGACATTATTAACAACACACCAAATGTGAGCTGTTGAAAATATTTTCAAAATTTTTATTTATTCTTTTTATTTTATGTGTATGACTGTATCACCTTCATACATGAAAGTGCACCCATGTTGTGCGGTGCCTGAGGAGATTAGAAAAGGGTGTCATTGGCCTCCCCTGGAACTGGAGTTGCAGACAGTTGTTAGCTGCCATATGGGTGATAGAAATCGAACATGGGTCCTCTGCAAGAGCAGCCAGTGCTCTTAGCCACTGAGCCATCTCTCCAGCCCCATGTTGAAAATATTTTTAAATGGGGAGATCATAGATGACAGAGGGAGCTTATTGAGCTGTTGCTCCATAAGACTAGGGGGAAAACGGGCACAGAAAAAGATCCTTAGCTTGTTTTAACCCATCTGCTGCCATAGCAAAACTTCATAAACCAGATAACTCCCTGTGCATTCCTTGATCCATAGGGTTTTTTTTTTCTATGCCCCTGACTAGTGTGAGTGGAATTTGATAAGGATGAGAAAAGGTTTGGACCAGTTCTCGGGAGGTAGCAGGCAGAGAGAAGAAAACAGTGACAAGAAGTAAGCTTTGAATAAGATGAGGCAACAGCAAGACAGGAAGTTGGAGCAAGAGGGGACCAGGGGAATGTCACTCCAGAGTCTGCAGGAATCTTGGGCAGGACCCTGGGCTTCTCACAGGATGTGGGATGGGGGCTTGGCCAATTCTGTTTGAGTCCTTGAGGACCTGGCAACCCTAGCTGATTCCCACATGACACAGTCTTCATTCTTCACTCTTCTGGTCAAAAGTAGACAGAGGAGATAAAGAAACCCAGAATCTCCATGCAACTATGGATTGGGCCTAGGGCGTGATAAGCAGCCGGAAGTTCCACCTGCATTCGGCCACGTGCTCATCCCTTCCTCAGTATTCCTAGTGCTGAAGACTGTGCTACTCTGCCCGGTGCCACGAATACAAAGGCACATGGATCCCTTCCTCAGTATTCCTAGTGCTGGAGACTGGGCTACTCTGCCCGGTGCCACGAATACAAAGGCACATGGTTTAGTCTCTTCCTTGGAGGGGTTTCACAGCAGACCTACAATCTCCACTCTTTTCGTGCATTTCTCTTATAGTCTTTGCTCATAGATAGCCTACTTTTCATTGCTTGTGATTGATGGGCCTGGCCTGGTCTCGGGAGTCTGGAACCTTATCTAGAGGAAAGGACATTTGGGTTGAGACTCACAGCAAAAGTTAATGTTAGCTAGGCAGAGAAAAGAAAGAATGAGCAGTACTTTGAAGAGTAAAAAGCTTAAAAACACACCCCTGTTTCTACCTCACAATGACTAGCTCAGGATTGAGGTGTCCCATAAAGTAGAGAGACCTGAAAAGTGACATGGGTGCCAGGGCTTTGTGTGCTAACACCTCATGAAGCCGTCCGTGTGTGTGTGTGTGTGTGTGTGTGTGTGTGTGTGTGTGTGTGTGTACGAGAGCGCGCGCGCACACTCTCTCTTTCATGGAGCCAAGTTGGAGTTTATTAAGAAAAGGCTTTAAGCCAGGCGTGGTGGCGCATACCTTTAATTCTAGCACTTGGGAGGCAGAGGTAACCGGATCTTTGTGAGTTCAAGGCCATCCTGGTCTACAGAGTGAGTTCCAGGACAGCTGGGGCTACAGGGAGACCCTGTTATGAAAAAAGACAAAAAAAAAAAAAAAGGAAAGAAAAGGCTTTAATAAAAATTTAAGCATGGGCGATAATAAGGAAAGAGACACTGAGGAAAAGGACGAGCTCTTCGTTATCTCCAAGAAGCTAAAACCCTACTGCTGAAGACGGGACGTACTTCAGACACAGGACTTGGAGCAATGGAGCAGGAACTGACCAGGAAGCCTTCTACCTGTAGTCTAGCTCTCATAGTTCTAGAGGACACTATGCAAGCTGCTAAGGAAGAAGATCAATCAACGGGCCTGCTCAGCCCTAAAGCCAGATAACCATAACAACTAGCACAGCAAACTACCTATATTGGTGCAGTAATGGCACAGTTATCTGGGGAGGGAGCAATCAACAGTTATCTAATAGGGCTTAAAACTCTCTCAGTGAGAGTGAACTCATGGGTGGCATTGTAAACACAGCCAAATACACATGACTAGAGAGTATATAGATCCTAGAGAAAACCCTATCTCTGTCGTATCTCCAGACAAATGAAATTGTTACAATATGCTAAATATGGACCCTTATATTTACAGACAAGTATACCACATGTACAGCACTCATCAAAGAAGCTTCTTTTTTTAACAGACGGAGGCTACTGCAGAATCCCACAACTGCTCAGACACAGACAATATATGTCTGAGAGATGCCCAGTCCTAGGTGACACATCTACAATGGAACCTCTACACCTAAGGCTCATGGAACATAGCAGAACAGGGGGTAGAGAGAAACGTACGTCCCTCAACTCTCCCCAGGGAAGCTTCCTTATACAATAGAGTGTGGTGCACACAGAAGGCCACGAGTGACTAAGTTTTGGAAAATAAGGGACTACAGAATATGTGTGCCTGGGTAGGACTTCTATATTAAGCCTCACTCATCCATGGCCCAGGAACCATTATGGAAGAGGGAGCAGAAAGATTGTAAGATCCAGGGTTGGTCCATGAACATAGGGAAACAGAGGCTTTCAGGCCACTGGAAACTCGCACATGTGAACTTGTAGCAAGGGTGGTGTCAAACACAAGACCCATGCCAACTCAATCAGACGAGGGCCCAGAGTGGAGAAGGGGAAATAGGCAGCAGCCGGGCCCTAGCCTGGGAACTGTTGGAAACTGATTACTACTGAGTAAGAGAGAGTAAACCTTACCTACAGTCTCTAGATAGGCTGATAACAGTCCAGTGGATGAACTTGCACCGAAGGACAGATGTTTAACAAGCTAGGACTTAACATGTATGATGGGCTACATGAAGGCTGGCAGGGGGCATGGAGATGTGAGGGGCATGAATGGTGGAGGGTGTCTGAATTTGATTAAGAACTATTGAATGAAATGTACCAAAGCTCAATTAAAAAATAAAAAAAGACAGTCCCCCCCCACAAAGGTGGCCATGGTCTTCTCAGGAGGGACTCACTCCATTTCTTTGCTGTACGGACAATGTGAATATTGTGAGAAGGGTAGACAGAAGATGCTTTCATAATTACATTTTTGAAAACTATTGATTTTTTTTATGAAGCAGAAGTCTTAATAGTGATACAGTACAACAGTGGTTAAGAAAGCACATAGTCCCCAACCTAAGATTTTTTTTCCAAACTTATAATGATACAAAAGTAAACTCACACAAGCATTCACTTTTCACTTTAGTACAGCATTCAGTAAGTGAGCTATCTGACACCTTATTATTTTTTTTAATTTTTTATTTATTTTTTATGTGTATGTGTGCACTGTCTGCATGCAGGTCTGTGCACCCGTGTCGTACAATGCCGCGGAGGTCAGAAGCCGGTGTCCGGTTCCCCTGGAACTGGAGTTAAAGACGGTTCTCAGCCGCCATGTGGGTGCTGGGGACCGAACCCAGGTCCTCTGCAAGAGCAGTCGGTGCTCTTAACCGCTAGGCCATCTCTCCAGCCTCCTGACACCTTATTATAATGTGGGCATTGCCTTAGATGTTTTTGCTCAAGATAACAATATGTGTTCTAGCGACATTTAAGGCAGATGGGCTAAGCTGTGATGTTTGGTAGGTTGGGTATCTTCAGTGCATTTTTGGCTAAACAGTGTTATCAGCCTGCATGGGTTTGGCAGGATATAATCCCCATCCTAAATCAAAGAACATCTGTATTTCTCCAAAGCCACACGCTGTGACTAAAATCTGACTCTACTTGAGTTCAAGCTTTGTCAGCTCCTCTGTGCCTTGTTTTCCACTTCCAACAGTGCACTTAATAATGAGCGTCTCCCAGATGATAATGACGATGAAATGAGACAGCACAGGCGTTTGGCACATATAAGTGTGCACTGGCCATCAGTCCTTGGCACTATTTTCACTAAGGAAAGTTTTATGTCAAAATGACTCTTAAGTTTCTGGCCATGGAATGGCATTATGCATTTGCCTCTGGATCTAAGAGGAAAGTCATCTCCCTTCCATTATTTCTCTACCACTCTCTGAAATACTTAATGCTGTCTGGCCTCTTGATGTTCAATCAAGTATGGCCCAGAAGTGCACAAAATGTCCCTAAGAAATCAAAGGCCAGTAAAGAATCCAAGGAACCTTCAAATCCATGAGTCTGAGTTATGAAGACGTCGGGATTTGGGTCCGCACCCCCCCCCCTGCCCCGCCTCAGGTTGTCACCTTTCTAACAGGTATGATCTGTTCTGCTCCTGTGATTGGTGCAATGGAGATAGGATTATGTAAACCAAAGCACTCAGCTCATTCTCATTTTGTGCTGTTCTGCTCAGAAGCCACCATTTCTCCAAGAATCTAACCACATGAGGTAGAAGTGGCTGAAATAATTTCTTCGTGGTTACCAAGTGTTTGGCAGTTGAAAGATGGTTTTCAGATGTAATGTGCCCAGTTGTCTTTAGTGACTGACAGTCATAAGCTGCCACAGTTCAACAGCAGACAGCCTGTCCTAGGATGCCATTTGGATTTCTGAAGCAGAGGGAAAGTGAAAATCACTAGTGTAACTAACATTCTTTTCCAAATAGTCCTCAGGATAAGTCCTTCTGTGTGATTGAGAGCAGTGCTTAAGGAAGGCAGGGCCCAGGTCTAGTTTCCTCATAAAATACCTCCAGTGTAAAGTTAGCTGTATGTCTCTTAAACAGCCACTTTGAATGACTCTGTCACTAGGAAAGAATTTAGTTTCTGGAGGAATTTCTGAGCAAATAACAAGTTTAAGCAGCCCCCCCTCAAAGTTTGAATAATGTTATATGCTCTGAAGCACCTGAGCATGGCCGGGCTGCCATCTCCAAAAAGTCCTGGTGATTGAACTCAATTACATTTCCCTTTTACTCCCTCCATCTGCCTGGGTGAGTCCTTTATTCACTTTTCACCATACCCAGCACATACATATAGCCCTACATATAAGTTCCTATAAATAAGGAGGAAGATGGAGATAAATCCAGAGGGAGATTGATTTTAATGGATACATTCGTTAGAAGAAGAGTTGGCACCAAGTCAGAATAGTGTGCATTGAACTATAGTAGGAAGGGGGCTGGAGAGATGGCCTAGCGGTTAAGAGCACCAACTGCTCTTTCAGAGGACCTGGGTTTGATCCACAGCACCCACATGGTGGCTGAGAAACATATGTAACTCCAATTCCAGGAGAACTCCAGTTCCAGCGGAATCCAATGCCCTCTTTTGACCTCCGCAGCATTGCACAAACCTACATGCAGACAATACATTCATATAAATAAATAAATAAATAAATAAATAAATAAATTTTAAAAAGACTCATGAAATATAGTAGGAATATTTTTCATGGAAATCTAGAAGATTGACTTTTACTGAATATTAACTATTCTAAATAACTAAAATATTTTGCATTTGCATTTTATACAAATAAAACAAACTCATAATCAGACATGTTAACACGTAAAACACAGAGTTTACCATTTTTCCAGTTAGTTATTTTAAATTCTGAGCAACAGGAAGGATACTTAGAGTTGTAATGACCCCGGCAGCAGCGTCTTGAGGACACTTTTGTCTTCGCTCACAAGAACTCTGAGCCCGTTCAGCTCTTTTCATTTTTATTGGCAAGTGGAAAGAATGCTGAGGGTGGCAGGCCACAGGGACAGAGGAGCACGCAGGCAATCCCCTCGGAGGGACACCAGTGTGGATCCTGTCTGCATGGGAAGGTCAGCGAGCAGGCCACTTGGGGGACCAGACAGAAAGATGCGGAGCTCAGATGAGTCCCCCACCTACCCAGAGAAGCTGGCTGTGCTGTGTATGTCTTCTCTGCCTCTCTTCCCTGCAGAGCAATGGGAAGGGGGGTGGTTAGTTACTTTTGTGTAGCTGTGACAAAATATCTGAGAGAATAGCTTGAAGCAAGAAAAATTGGTTTTATTTCTTCTTGCAGAAGAATGCTTGGCTGAATTTGCTTAGGAAAAACATGGTGACAGGTGACAGGCCAAAGCTACTCACCCCACAGTGGACCAGAAACAGGGAAACAGTCAGGGGACCAAGTCTAACTTTTGAAGGCACACCGCCAGTTACCTACTTCTTTCAACTAGGCCCTAAGTCCTAAACGGTCTCTAGAACTTCCGCAAATAAGCTTTCAGTATGTGAGCCTTCTGGGGGACACTTCACATCCAAGCCATAACAAAGGACGGTGCAATGTCCCTGGTGGTCTTAGCAACCTCCTCTTGTTCCTCCAAGTTGGTGGTCAGATCATGGTACAGTATCTGGCGAAGGCTCTCCTTCTGGGTCATAACGTGGAGACCTCACACTACAGTCCAGACAGAGCAGTCGTGCCGACAGCTCACTTCAATAATAAAGCTAACCTCTGATAGCCCACCAACCACTTACTACACAAGTGGATTAATCCATTCATGAGGGCAGAGTCTTCCCGAGCCACTAGCCCCACACATACCTTTAACATGTGAATTTTCAGATCATGAATTTTGAAGAACAATGTAAACCGTCACTGACCCTCTTATCAACCCCTCTTGGGACTAGGGAGTATACAACACAACTCCCTTGTACATGTCACACTTGACCCCTTAAAAGATCACCTCAACATTTGATTTTTGACATATTGCCCCCAGATAAGTGATCTTTAAGCAAGGGGGAAAGTATTTCTCACTCCTAGCCTGGTGAATTTTTTTCCAAAGCAAACACTATTGCCTTTCCAAAAATAACCATCTTGCCCATGGGTTTCTGCCGATTTATGCTGGGTCAGACTCGTAAAGAGCTCGGCTTCAAGCCAAGAATGTTATGGAGAGAGCATCTTTGGAGCAGAGTGCTCATTCCACTCTCTGAACAGGCTTTCGGAGCAGGGACAGAGGGAGGCTCTCAGAGAGATGGACTGGGGCAGGAGACAGAGCTGAGCAGCTCGATGGAGGCATCAGGTGCCAAGGTCTTTGGCTCAGACAGTGCACCCTGCTGTAGGCCTGGCATTAGGTGGCTGAGCTGGGCCAGCTGCAGGCCTGCTGGCATTATGAGGAGGAGGGTGTGCAGCCAGGGTGCAGTATTTCTGGGGAGTAAAAGACATTCAGAAATTATTTTCTGAAAGTTAAGTCTAGTGTTTCATGTTTTTATGAGCTGGAATTGCCCTGGGATCCTTGTGGGGTTCGTGAACTCTCTAAGGGTGTTGAGTACACTATGTGTAGAAATTGTGGTCAGGTCAGTAGTTGGGGACCCAGAGAAACTCATGCCTCTCAAGGCTTCGAACATTGTGAAACATCTCTCTGTGGGAAATACGCGTGCACATGAGTGCACACACACACACACACACACACACAGTTACTACATGCATATGCACAGAGCTACACGCACACATACACACAAGTGCACACACACAAGAACACACACATGGACACTCATTGTGTGAGAGAAACTTGAGAAGGGCAGTGGAAGAAAGGAAAAAGGATTAACAGCATTAATGGCACACACACTGTATAAGAGCACTTTGCTGAACTGTAGTCATTGGATACTGGGTTGTGTTGTTATTAAGGAAAGTGGGAAGGAGGTTAAATTCCTTGTTTGTGTCTCTCCACTGTTCATTTGACTTCAAAAGCCACAATATTTGTGTGTGTGTATGTGTCTGTGTGTGTGGGTCTGTGTGTCCAAACTCAGGTCTTCATGCTTTCACAGTAAGCACAGTGCTCCTGACACACTGAGCTATCTCCCTTAAAAAGAATTTACATTTACTTATTTTATTAGGGGTGGGGGAGGGGCCTGAGTGGGCCTTGGTGCTCTTACCAAGGTCAGAGGACTCCCTGCAGATGCCACTTCTCTCCTTTCCTGATGTAGGTCTTGGAGATTGAACTCAAGTGATCGGGCTTGGTGGCAGATACCCTTACCTGATGAGTCACCTCGCTGAGTCCAAGCTACAGTCTTTCAATTCCACAGTACTGTGAGACAGCCCAGGCCCTCTGATCACTACACTTGCAGCTGTAGGAAGGATGCTCATGATAAAAATGATCAGATCATTTCAAGAAGAAATGGACATTAAGAAAGCTACAGGAGGGGCTGGAGAGATGACTCGGCTGTTAGGAGCACTGGCTGCTCTTGCAGAGGGCCTGGGTTCGATTCCCAGCACTCACATGGTGGCTAACAACAGTCCCTAACTCCAGCTCCAGGGGATCCAATGGCCTCTTCTGTCCTCTGCAGACATTGCATGATATGGGTATACTTACATACATGCAAGCAAAACACTCAACACATAAAGCTACAGGAAAAGATTTTCTTTTGAAAATTATAGTAATAATAATGGCTTATGTTAATGTGGCATTAAAATTAATAGATATTTATAAAACTTAAGATATTTATAAAACTTATTTCCATAACATGCCCTTTGAAAACCTGTCTTATGAAGCCTGCTACTAATACCTGTGTTCTTCATAAGCAGGCATTGAGGGTCAAGGAGATGAGGTAAGTCAGGCATGCAACTAAAGCCTGCTGTCCCACCCAGCCACTTGAAAGGCCAGACTCACACCATTCTGCTGGAGACATGAACCTGCTGTGACTTTCCTTCAACTGAAGAGTCTTGATTCCTCTTTTTTTTTTTGGTCTTTGCTAGACAAGGTCTCCCTGTAGCCCCAGCTATCCCAGAACTCACTCCTAGACCAGCTTGGCCTTGAACTCACAAAGATCCATCTGCCTCTGCTTCCTGAGTGCTAGGATTAAAGGCGTGTGCCACCACTGATTCTAAACAGGAACAAGAAAATGGCTTTTGTGTGAAAGCAGAGTTGAATACATTTCCCCAGCCTGTGGCCCCTAAAGTCCCAGTGACGTCTAAGGCTTGTAGGGGTGAAGCAGGGTTACACTGTCAAAGTTCCAGATGGCTTTGTTTTGTCACTGAGTCTCACTCCCTGCGTCTGTCTTCACCGCAAAGAGAGGGATTAGTAATCTGGGTAATGTTTATTCCGAACCTCGGCAGGGTTAGGTCATCCCGTCTCCTCCCACCTCACCCCCATTTCTTCACCCTTCTCCCCTCCTTACCCCTCTCTTTCATCTTCACTCCTCCTCCCTTCAGCCTCTCTTCCTCGTCACTCTCTCCTGTCTTTCCTAACCCCTGTGGACCTCTGCTCTCCCTCTCTTCACCCCTTGTACTAGTTACTTTTCGGATGTGTGATAAAAGGCTCTAACCAAGGGAACTTATAAAAGGAAGAGTTTATGAGCTTACGGTTCCAGGAGAATTAGACCCTGTCATGGCAGGGAGGCATGGTGGCGGAGGAGACAGGAGCAGAGAGCAGAGGCTCACATCTCAAGCAGGCATAGGAAGCAGAGAGGGACTGAGGATCCCACAAGGCTTAAGAACCCTCTAAGCCTGCCCCAGTGATGTGCTTCCTCCAGCATGACCATACCTTCTGAGACTTCCCCAAACAGCTCCACCACTGTGGAAAAAATGTCCAAATACTTGGAGCCTATGGGGGACATTGTCATTCAAACCGCCACACCGTGCTCCGTTCTCCAGTACTATCCCTCATCTTTTCTCACCCCACTTACGGCTCACTCTTCCTGTGCCTCCCTCACGTTCCTCCATCGTCAGCATCCCCCACCGCCTCTCCAGTCCTGTTGGGTCTTGTCGTTCACTGTCAGTGACCTCACTCTCTATCCAAACCCTCTGTTGATAATTCCAAATGAATTCCTACCTACAGCAAGAATGATACTAAAACACATCACTATATTGTCATAATTACTTCACAGTGTCTTTATGTATCAAGCTATGACAATTGTGTACCGTAAATATACTAACTACTTTTCTGATTACTGTAATAAAATGCTGCCATGAATAACTTCAAGGGGGAAGGCGTTATTTTGCTCATAGTTTCAGAGGATTTCATACTTGGTAGTTTTAGACCACATGCCTGGCAAGACTGTCAGGGGTATAGACAGGAGTCTGTGGTGGAGAAAGTTCTTAATACCATGATGAATAGGAAGCAGAGAAAAAGAGAGACAGAGGGAGCCAGACCAAGGTGCAGCCTCTAAGAACATGTCTCCAGTGACCTGGTACCCCTAGCTAGGAGGCCTCTGTGGTGGTTTGAATGAGAGTGTCCCCCATAGGCTTCAAGTATTCAGACATTTTGTCCCCAGTTGGTGGCGCTGTTTTGGGAGATCTTAGAAGGTGTGGCCATGCTGGAGGAAGTACGTCACTGGGGGTGGGCTTAGAGAGTTTAACAAGCCCTGCAGTCTCAAGTGTCTCTCTCTCTCTCTCTCTCTTGACTTCCTGTGCTCATTGGAAGATGTGAATCTCAGCTTTCTGCTCCAGCTCCAGCCACCATGCCTCCCCACCACAGTGGACTCTTAATTCTCTAGAACCATCAATTGTAAGCTCAAATAAACTCTTCCTTTTATAAGTTCCCTTGGTCATGGTGGTTTTATCACAGCAACAGAAAAGTAGCTAATACAGCCTCACTTCCTAAAGACTCCAGAACTTCACAAAATAGTGTCCCCTTATTATTTTTGCTTGGGAATCAACCCTTCAATACATAAGTCTTTTTGAATAAACACTTTATATCCAAACTATAAGAATAGGCTTATTTCACTTCTGTTTTTTACTAATAATTGCACGCGCGCACGCGCGCGCGCGCACACACACACACACACACACACAAAATCAGTGGCCTTCTCCTGTTCTAAGGAAAATATTGTGTTCCTGTGGCTCAAGACCCTGGCATCTCTGCAGAATCACTTCATACCTGTTTGTGATACTCCCACTTAAGCCAGACCCCTCAGCCTCATCCTCTGACAGGGCCCCTCTCCTGCATTGGTCTCTGCCTACATGGTGATTTCCTGCTAGCTTTACTTAGTTAACTCCTGCCCTTCCTTGCTCTGCAGACCTCAGTGGGAGACTCTTTTCTAGATTTTTCCAGGAGGGTAAGTTCCATGCTGGAAGACCTTGGAGCTCCTGATACTTCCTTGAGGCCCCTTTCACAGTTGTAATTTAACTTGAATTCTTATGTGCAATGATCGTCTCCGCCCCAGGACTATAATTCCCACATAGGCCAGACAGTTCCTCATTTTGCTGTCTATATTTTTGGATTGAAAGAGCAAATAATAAGTGAGACCCTAGCAGAGTAGGAAACTGTTAATGGCATTTTTGTGGCCACCAGGCCTATGAAAAGCCTGGCCATCCAGTCTCTGACCACACTTACATCCCTCTTGCTCCACCCATTGTGGTTTGCTGAATTTAGAAAAAAGAAATAGGGAAATAGTTGTGTGAAGAATGCCCTTGGCAAGGCCAACCTAAAAATAAATGTATTAAAAAGTCAGTGGACAGTGAATTGTAACATTTGATTCTGTGGGTATTAACTTTAAAATGAACTCAAACCTTTTAATGTTGCCTCTTTCATCACTTTAACCATAAGACAAACACAGAAGTATGCTCTGTATATGACCATCTCCAACTGTCATCTCCCCTTTAATACTTTTTCTAGTACCCTGTTTTTGTTTTTCTGAAAGATACCTCACAAGTTTGGGGAACACTGAGTTTGATGAGAGTTTTGCACAGGATCTAGCTTTAAAATGACTTGAAGTTCAAGGTAATCCAGCTCTCAGTCACCTCAGTGGGTCTTTGAGATTTCAGTTGGTTCTCCATAAAGTCATTCCTATAACTCACCTGAAATTGTGGAAATGAATTTAATAAACAAAACCAAATTGATGCGCAAGTGTCTGGATTTCCTGCCTTGCTAGAGATGGGAGTCACCCTCTCTCTTCAGCTACTTACTAAGTGGAAGTTTGAGCTTGGGGCAAAGCTTGATTTGTGTTTGCTGATGCTTGCTTCATCCTCTGCATCTGCATTAAAATTCTTAAGTTACACAAAATTTACAAAGGCAGTGGGAACAAGAAGTGATTATCTATCCATGGAGATTTTGGTGATGTTGTAAATCAGCCACTCTGGCTCCAAGGGCTGACCTGACAGCCTGCCCTTTACATTTTCAAACATAATTCAGCTTTGGTCCTGGGTTCATCTATGTGTCTTCTTCCCAGAAGACCACGAAGAATGGCCTGAGAGCTTTTGGATTGCAGTTTATTAAAATTCCTAAATCATCTCAAAAAGGGAAATTTGACCTGAGAAAAACAAGTAATTTTTAGAAATGCCGATCAGAATGAAGCTCTGTGTTTCACACCAAACAAGTAACTGCAAAAACCCAGGGGATCATCTCAGACTTCTGCTGAATTTAAGTCCCATACTCATCACCACATAATAAGTGTATTGTGCTTAAGAACATGTCTGTACGTTCGCCATGTAATATAATATAAGAAACTTGAGGCCAACTTTCAACAGCTGAAGCAGAAATTTCAACAATTTTCCTGTGAATTAGGACTTCTCTGAATTAGCAACTTGGTTAGACAGCCAATTGGATAATTCAGACCCAAAATGGTATCTCAGGTCTGATTTATTTTCTTTGGCTGTCTAGATAATTCAAGTCACTAGACAATCACTAGTGGACAATCTCTCATGTGCTTCTTGTGTGGGTGTCTCCTTCCTAGGAAAAAGCTTAAGCATGAGAGGGTGAGACACCCCTTTTCCTGTGACAGAAGAACTGCCTCCAGAAGGTCTCACATTCTTCTCTTCATTCTTGAAATCCAGACAGCAATGGGAACCTCATGAGCCCTGGAAAGCCCCTGGTGGCATTTGTGAGATGAAATGTCTTAATTGACGAAAGAGCCCCTTGGCTAAATTCTCCTTTTTGTAGAACTTGTCAGAAGTGTTCGGTTTCAGGCCAAAAATCTGCCAGATTGAGGGCCAATCATTAATGACAGAAAGATTGGGAGGGTGCGGATCAGCTGGCTGCTCCACAGCACATAATGAGACAAAATTCTGGTGAGTCAACTCGTGGCAGTTGACCCCTGGCCAATGCATAGCAGGAGAGGATGGCAGTATTGAATGCCCACCACCTCAAGCTGGCATTTCTAGCACAGAGCAAAAATTTGTCTGTCTCTTATGAAAATAAAAATGTGATACTCTGGCATATTCCTGCTCATTTTTTATTTTTTTTTAATTTTTCTTTGTTGCTCATCTATGGTGCTCAGACACCGGGGAAGACAGAATGAACTAAGCAAGTGACTTCACATTATTTTCTTAGGAAATTCCATGGGATGGGCTGTATATATTTTAGTACTATATACATGTATGTGCACACATACAGGCACATATATGTGTATACACAAATGCATACATGCACAAAGGTCCCAGAATAACCCACTGTGGGTTTTATCCAAGAAAAATCCTCGCATCTCTGAATTGTATGTGAGTCTAGAAGCAAGCCATTTTCAAGTAGCAGATGGAAAGTTTAACAAAAAGGTGGAGCTGAGATTGTGGGTGACCTGTCGATCGGGCCCCACAATTTAGACTCATGGTTACGTCCTTGCTCCTAATATTGAGGATGGCCGTGCAGAACAAAGTTAGGAGATAGAATGGGGAACATTTCTCATTTACCTCCTTGCAGTCAAGTCTGTGGAACCTGGCCAGAAGAGGAAGGTGGTGAAAGGCACTGGATCCAGTCTATCAATCTTGTCTATTCTGGTTACCTAGAAAAGAGAAGGGAAGGCTGGAGAGATGGCTTAGCAGTTAAGAGCACCAATTGCTCTTGCAAAGGACCCAGGTTCAATCCCCAGTACCCACATGGCAGCTGAGAATCATCTTTAACTCCAATTCCAGGAGAACTCCAGTTCCAAGGGAATCTGACACCCTCTTCCTACCTCTGCGGCATTGCATGACACGGATGCACAAATCTGCATGCAGACAGTGCATTCATACACATAAATAAATAAAAAATAAAAAAAATTTAGAAAAGAAAAGGGAATTTGGCTAAGGAAATGTTTGGAATATTTATATAAGGTCATTTTGGTTAATGGAAGTATACATGGTCTCCCAGGTGTTGGGAGACCATGGCAAATGAGCCCTCTGTAACACACTCTGGTGTTTGTGTATGACTCAATGACCCCAATGGCACATTTATCAGAACAAACCTCTGATGCTAAGTGACACAGGGTATTCCCCTTATCTGTAGGATCTTTATCCCCTTCAACATACACATGATGGGAAAATCATTACTACCCCTCTTCTTGACATACTTCTCTTCTGAGCATTCGCTGGACAGAGATAAATATTGGGAGAGTAAGGGATAATCCAGGAGGAGTTGATTGATTTCCACAGAGGTTTAGGAAACAGAAAGGGGCGGACGACCAGAGGAAAAGCAGCATCAAGTAGGCCTGGCGTGGAGAAGCATTAGGAGAAAGTGACAGATGACTGCAACATTGAAAGGCTAAAATTGTGGGGAAGAAATTTTTTGAATCCATTATGTGCTTGTTTTACTTCTTTAATTAACAGAGTTCTCTTTTTTGTATCTTAAGGCAGTTTAAACAAAACAAATTTCGATTATTTATTTACTTATTTTGATTCATTTATTTATTTATTTATTTTTTTGTCTTTTCAAGACAGGGTGTCCCTGTAGCCCCAGCTGTCCTGGAACTCACTTTGTAGACCAGGCTGGCCTTGAACTCACAAAGATCTGCCTGCCTTTGCCCCGCAAGTGCTAGGATTAAAGGCATGCGCCATTTTTTAAATTTAAATTATTTTGGTGCTTATGTTCAAACCTTTCTAAAATGGGCAGCAAAGCAACAGTTATTTGGGTGGCATAAACTTGAGGCATGTCTAAATGATGCTGAGCATCAATGGAAAGTAGGCAACTGTGTCTGGGACCTGGATGCCCAGGTGACTGAATTGTGCTAAGCTTCCTTCTCACATTTGAATTTGTTGCGCTGGTTCTGTACATATCCAGGGACATCAGCACTGTGCTCTCTAAGTAAAATGGGTCAGGGCTCCTTTAATAGCTGGAATAGCTAAATGGAGAATAAATGTGGTGTGAACCTTGATATTAGCCTACTATATATGTAGGATGTATGAAGCACCCCCCCCAACACACACACATCCAAGCCCATTCTTCTAGGGCTATGATAAACAAAACAGTGTGACATTAAACAAGATAAAAGAGGACATAGTGGAACAAAAGGAGACATGACAAACAGGAGATGGTTGAGGGTGCAGCTGGTGCTACACAGACAGGCTTATAATAAACATTCTTTATAAGTTGAAGGAGCACACTCAACTCATGGTTGAGGGTGTAAGTAAGCACATAAACTGCTAGTATAGAGGCTCCTTATCATTATTAAGAACCACACACTGTGTGCAGTCACATGTGCTGTATTTTTATAAGGCTGGCAGCACAGTGTGTTCACACTAGCAATGAGGAATGCATTGGCGTACCACGTTACGACAGCTCTGATGTCGCTAGGTAATGGGGGTTTCCAGTTAGGTTGTAAACTTCTGTGTGCACCCACTGCAAATGTGTCTACTAGGGACCAAAATGTCATTGTATAGTACATAACTCTTTTCTCGTGTTCCCTCATGTCTGCATCAAATAGGGACAGTCAGTGAAATAAAATGGCTTATTGTAACTCTTGTTATGTAACTAAGGCAGGGCAAGAGTTTTAAGTAAAAAAAAAAAAAATTCCCTTTGTTAAAACACCCCCTACTTTCAAAACTGAAAGAAGACAGAATAGTCACCACAAAGTCACAACATTGGGTTTGCCTGATCATTTTCCATCTCTGCCAAGGCAATGTTCACTAACACTTAAAACAAAAATCTTGCCATACCAGAAAGCAGGGTTGGCCATGAAAGTGGACCACCTTCCTGCTTGTGACTGGATGTGACTTCCAGGTTCATGAACTCATAGGGCCGCTCACATCACTCTCATTGAAGTGTCAAGTGCGCTTTGAAGGATGTTTACAATATTTTGTTTCTTTAATAAATAAGAGTTTAGTGGCATTCTCCATGTGGACTCTAGGATGCCCCCAGCACCTGGCACGCTTGGCCTGTGTCCCATCATTTACTGCTCATGTCCCTGCCAAGTTTTACCACCTTCTTTGATGACAGCCTTAGACAGTATCAGAATATGTCTCCTCATAAGACGCTGAAAGACTTAACTACAGCGTCCTACATACCAATTCTCGGTGAAGTCACCCTTAAAAACAAAGAGCAGATTAGCATTTTACTTATGCCATGGGCAGGGAGCCAGACGTTTCTGGGAACATGTGAAAGGGATAGATCTGTATCTCTTCTGTTTTCATGAAGTACAAACTCCTTTTGCTCAAATTATTCTGTTTAAATCTGGGAAAGCAGAAGACATGCCCGCAGAGTCACCTCTTTTGCCTTATCCTGATGACTTCAGTCCTGGATGCTAATGGGATTTACCATCACTGTCACCAAGATATCCATGGGCTCATCATGTGGTTGCTTCTAAACCCAAGGCAACTGACTTTGGCTACTAAGTGGAGATATTTTTGGAGCATGGAAGGTGGTGGGGTTAGAAGTTGGTATATAAGAACTCATGATAGGGGCTGGAGAGATGGCCTAGCGGTTAAGAGCGCCGACTGCTCTTACAGAGGACCCGGGTTCGATCCCCAGCACCCACATGGCAGCCAAGAACCGTCTGAAACTCCAATTCCAGGAGAACTCCAGTTTCAGGGGAATCCGACACCCTCTTCTGACCTCCGCGGCATTGCACGACACGGGTGCACAGACTTGCATGCAGACAGTACATTCATACACATACAGAAATAAATAAAAATTAAAAATTTAAAATAATAAAAAAAAAGGAATTCATGATAATTGCTACCACTTGGAGGCAGAGCAGGCAGATCTTTTGTGAGTCAAGGTCCAGCCTGGGTTTACAGAGTGAGTTCCAGGCGCCATCTTGAGGCTACATGGAGACCCTGTCTCAAAGCCAAAAAAAAAAAAAAAAAAAAAAAAAAAAAGAATTCATGAGATCCTCATGAATTGCACACAATTAATAAAACCCTAGCTATTTACTAATAATTTTCTCTGTTTCTTCTACAACTCCTCCCTGGGTGTTCTTTGGGAAAGCTTCTGTCTGTTTCTGCTTTTCATATTTCTATTAACAAGAGTTGCTACAAAATGCTGATTGGGTGTTAGGGTTCGAAACTGAAACGTCCCCCATTGTCTCCTGTTGAAAGCTTCTTTCCCTGACTGTGGTGCTAATTTGGAGGACTATGAGGCCTTTAGAGGTTGGAGTCTGGCTGGAAGAAGTAGGTTCCCAGGAGCAGGCCTTTGAAGGTTATACCTGCATTGTTCTCTGCTTCCTGGTCCACAGTGATGTGAATAGCCTCCACTACGTAGTCCCACTGCCATGAACTGAGCTGCTCCACAAAGCCTCCTTTGCCATGATGGACTGTCACAACCGTGCAAAGGCATAAGGGTAAAGTGGAGAAAAAGTAAGACATACTGGTTTGCTTTTTACTCACCCCTACACTTGGTATTCGTGACTCTTTTTTGTTTAATTATTTGGTGTTCTGTCTTTTCTCCTTCCTAGTTAAAAAGTTTACATGAATTGCGCAAGTTAATGTACATTAAAATTAAAAAAAAAATTGAGAGAGCTTCTCTAAGATATCCTGAATATCAGTTAGGAATATATTTGCTTAAATGTAACAAAATGTGAAGATATTTATATTATAATCAATTTAATTTAATTTACATCAGGTAAAGAGAAATTTTAGTGTAGTGAGCGAAGTAGGACTGATTGATACTTGGGCTCCACCCACCCATCTTCCTGGTCTTCAATAACTGGTGTTTCGTTTTTAGAGTTGTGAGATGGCTACTGTATTTCTGGATACTATATTTGTAGTCTGGAGGGCAGATAAAAGAAGAAAAGCTGACCAAAAGGCTCAAAGGGAGTAAGAGAGTCTGCTGAGGCATTGCTTTCAAAATTTCCAGGACAACTGGCTTCATTAACACCTCACAGCCAGAGCTGGCCTTCACAGCCACCTTTTCTGGCCCAAGTTCTCCAGTTTCTATATTTGAGAAGGAGGGGATGCCTGGTTGTGTGAGGATGTCAGACACCGAGCAAGGTAGTCCAGAGAAAATATGTATCTTAACCCCTGAAAGTGGCTAAGAGGAATGATGAAATGAAGAGGCAGGAGTTCCCATGCCTGGGATGGCTCTGTGTTCCAGCTCTTCCGAGCCATTCCGAGCTAACCCTGTGTTCCAGCTCTTCCGGGCCATTCCGAGCTAACCCTGTGTTCCAGCTCTTCCGGGCCATTCTGAGCTAACCCTGTGTTCCAGCTCTTCCGGGCCATTCCGAGCTAACCCTGTGTTCCAGCTCTTCCGGGCCATTCCGAGCTAACCCTGTGTTCCAGCTCTTCCGGGCCATTCTGAGCTAACCCTGTGTTCCAGCTCTTCCGGGCCATTCCGAGCTAACCCTGTGTTCCAGCTCTTCCGGGCCATTCCGAGCTAACCCTGTGTACCTGGCCTGATGGCAACCAGTGCTGCTTTGCTTTTTGCTCCAATTTCTCATTATGAGAAATTTCACATTATCAGGAAAATGTTGGAAGGGGTTTATGCAACAGCATATACCCCCAACTTGTAGTTTAAGGTGCTTGTCAGCTTATTTCTCTCTGTATTTCAAGCCATTTTGTTTATTTTTTTGAACATTTCTTAGTAATTACAGATATAAATGCACTTCCCCTTAATTACACCAATAATTAGACTTTTGAAGATTTTGTTTTTGAAGTAAAATTAACATGAAATGAAATGTACACCTTAAGTGTGTATTTGCAGAATGTTGACAAATGTGCAACCCAAATCCCTAAGAAGATATAAAACACGACCACCAGGGGTGTTCAAATGGGTTCCCCAGTTAATCTCTCCTCAGGATCAACACATTGTTCTAATTTTTCTCAATGCTGATTATTTCACCTATTTTAAAACTTCAGGTAAATGGAATAGATACTCTTCTAGGTAAGGCCTCTTTAACTCAGTATAATTATTTTTTGGAAAATCATCCTTTATTGTTTCATGCAGAAACTTCTTTTTTTCTTTTTTCTTTTTCTGTAAGAACTCATAAACTATGATCCTAGCTGAATCCAAATCATCTGTTTTCAATGATGATTTAAAAATCTCTACAGGTGACAGAGCCAGACTAAAACTCTCACATGACAGCAAACACAAACCTTGAGAAATAAATCCTTAATTCATCAAAAGAGAATTGGAACCTCTAAACAGAACAGTTTAAATGGGCGGATCTCTGTGAGTTCAAGGTCAGCCTGGTCTACATAGCACGCTCAGGCCAGTTGGGACTAAAGGGAGACCCTGTCTCAAAAATAGAGAGAGAGAGAGAGAGAGAGAGAGAGAGAGAGAGAGAGAGAGAGAGAGATAGCTGTACAATGCTACAGCCCTTTCAATGCTTCTGCCTGTGAACTCTAAGTTTGTTTAGCTGGTTGGTGATGCTTAACCATACTAAAGTGGTTAAATATTTTATGGTAACCAAATGTACTTGGGACCATGCTCACCATTCCTGTCCTCTGACACATTTTTGTTCCAGTGAGAAGAGGAATTGACTGAGAATACACATAAAAATATTCCCAGTTAACAGAAGTTGAAATGAATTAAGGACATAAAAAACACACATGTTTGCATTTAGACATGGTATATGGCCAGACTTTTCATGAAGAAAGCCTTATTACTTTTGCTCTAAGCAGTATTCTAAATGTTCGACATTTGACAAGGGGAATTTCCCTTCCCCTCTCTCCTTTCCCTACAGTATATATTAAACTAATTGCTTTATTTTAACAAGAGGGACCCTGTTTCCCTAACCATCCTCTCAACCCACAGCTCGACCTTCAACTCAGAGATCTTCACTGGGAGATAATTGCACCACAATGTGATTTAATGCACACTGGCTTCTGCGCATCAAGTCTTCTCTGTCTCAGGAACATTTGTAACTCTCAAAGGGTCAGGTTCCCATCCTATATAATTCTTGGAGAGTCACATAAAACTTAAATTTGGCTCAGAGTTTCCTTATCATTTATAATTTCCATAATGTTCTTAGAGACACTGAATTATCTCGAGTTTCAAGGATGAACAATTTGCTATGTTTCGTGGGTAAAAATTTTCTGAAGAGTAAGGTAAGCAGGGCCAGTAGGATTAAGGTTGTCATGGGAAGTTGTAAATAAAATTCATGCCATAAACCTGCAGACCTACCTTTACAAACACTCATTTCTTCAACTGCTTCTCGAAAGTTCTTCACAACTGCAGTAAACACACACGTGAAGCTGGCAGTGCTGGGGGCAGGGGAGGTGGGGAAATGGCCTCTCTGTCACAGATGGACAGGGAGGAGTAGCCGAGTTCCAAGCAGGCTTCCCATCCTTTGGGCTTAGATTCCTCTTCCCAGAACAGCTCTTAGAGACAGAACAATTGTTATTTCTTCAGACTACTCTAGAGAGTGTGACTTGTGTATTTGCTGCCATCTCCTTTTGATGTTTACAGTAGGTTGGTTACTCTGTCTCCTAAGTCTTTTGCTGTCCTTAAACACAGGCACCACGTGCTATTCTTTCTTTACATGTTATGTTCAGATTCATTTTATTATAATGTGTCTTATGGGCATACAGTGTTTCTTGAGCCTCAGAGTTTGGGGGAATAGAACACACAGTCAGCTCTTTGAATTCACTCTGTACTTTTAATCTAATATAAGAAATTTCAACATGTAGTCACAACCCCCTCTGCAGCCTTCATGGGGTTGGGTTAATAGCAACATTGATCCCATCTCTCTGCCATGATCCTCTTCCATCCATTCTTCTGAATGTGACTCTCAGGCTAGAAAACCTAAGGGTTAATCTTGGCATTGAATCCCAGAATGGCGCAAGACCATAGACAGAGCTCAGATTCCTGTTTCATCACCTCTATCGACCAGTTCCTTATCCTGTCTGCTGTTTTCCTCATCTGCAAAATGGGCACAACAGTCTGAAAAGCGTCTGAATCCATATTAGTAAAGTGTTTAGAATAGTGGTTGGTTTGTGATGAATGCTACCTGAGGGTTTTTTTTAAGCAACTAAACACTTCTACCAGCAGTAGGAAGCCCCGTACACACTTCATGCTTTAGGTGTGCGGAGAAGCAAGGTACAGCAATAATACTACAGGAGAAGAGAGTGTCTCTGGGAACCTGCTGATGCTATGACTCTTAGATCTTCTTGGCTTTACAAACTATTTCTTCCTTGGCTCACTGAAGCCTGAAATCCAATAGTCACACTGACCCATGCTTTGATGTCTGCCGGCCAAGGACTTTGTCTTCCCATGAAATACCTCAAGACAGAACACATTAAGTTTCTCTGGGTATTTTTATCCTTCATTGAACTTATTAGATTCCTTCTGAGAGTGGCTTTCATTGCATAGATTCAGAAAAGAAAGCAAAGCAAGAGATTGTTGGGTGCCTATCTTATACATAGAGGATAAGAAAGGAAAAGGAAGACTGGAAGCTTTTCCAGGGAGGCTCGTCCTGGAAATCACACCCAGGAGCAGGTGCGACAGAGACTGGACTTTCTTCTACAAGTATCTGACGTGTCAGGCAGAGTAGTTTGAGCCCCACTGGGCCACTTGCTAGCTGAGTGCTCTTGGACAATCCCTTAACATTAAACTCCAGATTCTGGTTTCCTATTCAAAGGCAGATAGTAATCTGATCTAATATCCAGTTCTCTGGAAAGCTTGCTGCTGGGGCCTCTACATAGACGTACTCAATACATGGTGCCTATCATTGCTCATTTGAGGCTTCTAAGTCTTCTACATTTTCAGGGTAATCTTTGACTTTCAGAAGGAATTTGGCATTTAGGGAACAAGGCAACTTTTAAAATAGTTCCATTACTTTACAGCCTAGAGCTCCCAATGGAATTTCTTAAGTGAAAGAAAATTGATGACTCATTCAGTACAGATATTTCCAAGGAAAATTGTTAGTAGCTCAAAAGTTTACTTTCGGTAGCTTTCTCGCCAGCAGATCACTCAAATCACACTGGCTACCAGTACAGACCATTATGATTCAGTCATTCTCAGCCAAAGGACATGGATGAAACAGAGAACAGTGGCAGGTCTTTCTGTCCAGGGACACTAAACATGCAGCTAGAGCAGGTAAAAAATAATATAGGGAAAAGCTGGGGAATACTCACATGCAGCTTCCAAAGTCAGTGGGTTATGTTAAAACTACTCACTGTCTAACTACCATTTTCCCTCCCAAGACTCCCAGTGGATGCTGAAGCCAGGAGTTGGTAGTAGAAACCCCTATAGACACATACTAGGCATAGTAACATATTAGCGAGAGTAGCTAATAATAAAACAATTATAATATGTTGTAATATTAATAAAAGCTAATACCCAGTTGTTTGGAATGCTTGCTGCTGGTCCCTCTACAAGTGAATTGTGCATTTTTGGAATTTTTTTTCATTTGCTAATTTGGGGCCATGGTTGATCTCAGGAAATGGAAATAAAAGACAAACTACAGATAAGCAAGACTGCGGCGACTGCAGAGGTGCTTGTGGAATGAACTGGGTCCCAGCAGTGATGTTCCATCTAGCGTGTGTCCAGGTAGCCTGGGATTGTAGAATGCTGCGGACTTTGCTTCTGAAGGTCTAGGCCTTTCCTGGATTGACTGCTTACTAGCTACAGCCTCTGGGACAAATTTGGCTCTCTAGGTCTCAGTTGCTAAATGGGACAAAAGTGGCTCTCTGTAACATTATTATAAAGCTATATATGTAAGAATTTTCCTTCTGTAAAATTTAATAGAGTAGTTGTGGTAATAACCAGGTTTCTCCTTTTTGCCAAGGACAAATCTCAGCAAGATTCTTGTGTAGCCTCTAGCTAAGTGTCATGGGGTCAAAGGTGGGAATGAAACATAATTTCTGGGAAACAGAAATGAACTGGGGCACTGGGCAAAGGCTCCTTAGCCGTTTGCTATCAGGTGAGTTGGGAAGATGGGCAAGAACTCCTTTGGTAGGAAGCGTAGAGGCCACACTGTGGCTTGGCTTCTTTAATGCTAGTCAGCTGTGATGCGGAGTCTCATGTTCAGAACCCAAATGCAGGAAAGTGAATTTGTGAGGCTGGCCCTTTAGTGCTGAGGTATAAGAAAAAGGCTTCCACAGATGTGAGGTACTGCCTCTCATGGTCTCCTGCCCTGAGGTTGGACTTACTGTGAATCCTGTGTGTCTGTCAAATCTTCCCTTTCCCCAACCCTTTCGATGGTCTTTAAGAATCTTCCCCCAGTCCCACGGGAGACCGTCCATCTAACTAGCTTCTCCAGGGAGTGTGCTGACGACAAATAGAAAACAAGTGCTGTCAACAGCATTGTGCTGCCCAATAAATTAAGTTGACGAGATGATTAGTCATTTCAAACAAGTCAGAAGCAGGAATGTCTTAATATCATGATTAGGATGGAAGGAGAAAATGAGTTTCTTATATCTTGCCTGCCTCAGGAAGCGTGTGTTCTGAGAAGTCCCACAGCCTGCACCCTGGAGCGTGTGTTTCTGCAGGCCACAGCTCTTATTGCCCTCAGTCAGGGCTCTCAGCTTCTGGATTCATTCCTTCAAGTGCGAGATGGCTTTGGGGTTCTGTTTGTATTTTGTAAATTCATATAATTATTTATTACCATCATTTTCTTTTTATAACATTTTTATTGAAGTTATGTGCGTTTCATATATTTTTTCTCATCTGTCTTCCATGCCCCCCACCCCACGCAAGTTCATGCACCCTGCCATCCCTGCCCTGTGTCTTTTTCTGATTCTTTTCAAATTTTTTTCAAAGCAGAGGATTATTGTTCTTGTGGGAACTTTACTGTTTCAGTCAGTTCCCTGTCCCGGTTCCTCTGCTGTTGTTCCCTCCAATCTTGTCTGCTTCAATATATATTATATATATATATATATATATATCACCTATACTAAAATTATATCATCTGTACACAAATTTTCATTTCCATATATTTAAGGATTCACATTTTTCATTTTTAAATTTATATTACTCTACATATCCTCCACCCATATACCAAGATTACAAAGTCTAAAAATAAGTGGTGGGTTAATCCTAGAGCCTGTTAAGGGATTTACATTATCAGAGCACAGTCTGTATCTTTCAGTCTTGGAGTTGTTTGTTTATGGGCCATGATTTTCAACCAAATTCTTTTGGTTATTCTTCATCTTTGAACAGTCTCCAGTGACAAATTCCCCCACATTTTAGGTGACTAGTTAGTGTGGTTGATGGTATCCCATTGATAAGTGTGTAGGTTGAAATGGTTTCTATTTCAAAATGATTGAGTCACACCACATTTAAACAGTGTCTCAATTAACCTAGCAGCATAGCGAATGTACCCCTAGAGAAGAGGGCGACGACTTTATGTAAATCCAATGTAAGTATTGGAAAAATACTCCCTGGAAGAAGTCCTACTGCTGTGTACATTACTCAGAATCCATTTTTCTCTGTTTTGTTTGTTTGTTTACTTCCTTGTTTTGAAGCAGGTTCACTGGGTTGCCCAAGCTGGTGATCCTCCTGCCTCAGTCTCCTGAATAACTCCAACATCCTCTTCAAGGACAACCCTCATTTCTGGTGTCCCCTCATTCAGCCTCCTCACCTTCTTCATGCAGATAAAATAATTTCCCTGTTTTATAAATAAATTTAACTCATACTAGCTGGAGGTATTTGTGTAGGGGTCAATCTTCTACTCAGTAGCATTTTTTTTCTGTAAAGAGACAGATAATGACTATTTTAGTCTTTCAGCCACACAGTCTTGGTCTTGATGGCTCAACTCTGTGGTTATAGCTCCAAATGGCAACAGTCAACAGTAGACTCATGGACTGTGTTTCAATGAAATCTTTGTCTGTAGACACTCAGATTTGCATTTTGCATAATGTTTGTATGTCATGGATTCTTAGTTTTCTTTGGATTAAAAACCTATTTAACATGGGAAGAATGATTTGACCCAGTCATGACTTTTCTTACCCCTAGATTTAGAATGTAAGTTCTCTGAGGCTGAGCTTCTTCATGTTTATGTAACTAGAGTCTTGGATCATGATAAGTGCTTGGTAAAAAATTGTTTGGGAAAGTAGAAATTAAATAATTTCTTTGGAAAAAATTAAATAATTTTTGGAATCTATAAGTAAATAACCTGACCTTATATTTGCCTAGTCCTTGTAGTTGAACATTTTCACAAACATGATTTTATTTCATCTCCAAGCCAGTGACCTTGGAGGGACCATGGCAGTCTTTTACAATGATAGAGCTTGCCCTTGGAGGGCATTTAGCTGAAATTCAGCACTGAATTTCACAGAATCCCAAGTAACCATGCCACAGAAAATGCCTTGCTGAGCCATTTCCTTTTCCCTTTTGACTGTCTACTTACGTTTGGGGTTGTTGGGGTGATTGTGGCTTCATAATTACACATTAATCTTCCGTAGCTTACTTCAGCTCTGAAGTAGCTCTGAAGCTCCATCTCTCAAGATAGTAAATCACATCTTTCTCTGGTGAATGTGTAGTAAGAGAATCCTGGAAGTTCCGTCCTAAGACAACCTCTGATGGTGCCTGGTGGGTCGGAGGAGCTTTCATCACCCTTCCAGTGTTGTTCCTCTTCCTTCTTGGCTGGTTCTGCCTCCTTGGGGCTGGACTCCAGGGGAGTCACAGTGTGATAGGAATTGACACATGATACTCATACTGGGTATGCAGGATCCTTGACATCCCTAGGGATCACTCTCTTACCTGTCCTGAGTGGGCCACAACTGTGTCCCCCCTGGGGGGGGGTATTCTTCTTATATTGAATATGCTGTGCTGTATCCTCCATAGGGAATATTCCCCTATCTTGGCCCTGCTATGGGTGTGTCCTCTATGCATAACAATCTGGAAGAGTGTTTTAGAGGTGTTCCTGAGCCCTAATAGCCAGGATGCCCCCTATGAGAAGGCTACTCCATTGTGCTCCATGACCACTCTCACTCTGCAAACTGAGACTTTGGGGTATCAAGCCTGGATTGATCTCTGTCTCTTTCTGCACTGTACTTCAGCTTGGCTTGTCACCCAGGCCTCAAACATGGGGTCTGTACATACTCGGCTAATGTCAGGAGCAGGGATCCTCCTGTGCTTCTGTCTTGGACTTCACAAGTTCCAAGTCTGCTTGGGCTACATAGAGAGACCCTTAATACCCCCCCCTCTCTTGCTCTTTCTCTCTCAGAGAGAACCAACAAAATCTTTTTTATTATTATGGGAATAGATAATTTCCTTTGTTTACTTCAGAGCACAGTCACACAACACTTAGCTCATTTAATGGACACAATGACTGTATTCTCAGGAATTCTGGAAACCTTTAGGTTCAATTACTAAAATGCTGAGTGAGGTCTAATCAGATGACTTTTCTTCCATTTCCAAGGTAGCCAGTTGAAAGTGCTCATACAGTTAATCAAAACACTTATCTGCTCTTTCATAAATAATGAAAATTACTATATAAATTGGTCAAATGTATACAAACTACAGTAAAAATAAACAGAATAAAGACCACGTAGTTAAATAATCAACTAGCACATGAAGAAATTGTTTCAATATTTAGACAAGTCTCCATTTTTTTTTTTTTTTTGGTCTTTTTGAGACAGGGTCTCCCTGTAGCCCCAGCTGACCTGGAACTCACTCTGTAGACCAGGCTGGCCTTGAAATCACAAAGATCAGCCTGCCTCTCTCTCCCGAGTGCTAGGATTAAAGGCGTGCACCACCACACCCGCTGACAACTCTCCTTTTTAAAGCTATTTTTATTGTGTTTTTCTGCATTTCACATAATAGATCTCAATCAAATTATCCACATCCCCATCCACACCCCTCAAAATCCTCCCACCGGATTTCCTACGTTTTGCCATACATGTTAAGTCCTATCCAGTCAAGCATTTGTACCCAGATGTCCTTTGGTGCAAGTTCATCCACTGGAGCCTAGTCAGCCTGTCTACAGTCACTCCCTTAAAGAAGATCTACACTCCCACACCCAACAGTAATCAGTTGCCAGTAGTCCCTCTGCTAGGGTTGGGCTCTATGTTGGGTTTTTGTCTGAGTCAGCTTGGATCTTATGCATGCTATCACCATTGATGCAAGTTCATAAGATCAAGTTCCCAGAAGCATTCTGGGAGATTGTGGTAGAGACTGTTCATGTCACAACAGACCAAGATCTGAGAGCAAAGCAGGAACCAGGGGCTGATAGGATTTTCAAAGGCCTACCTCTAGTGACCTAGTCCTCCCTGCCGGGCCTTACCTTGTAACAGTTTGGAAGCTACTCAAAATAGTACCATAGCTAGAGAATGAGGGTTCAGAACACAAGGTTTGTGGACATTTTGGATTCACACCATGAGAGGACCCCAGCTCCTTCCTCTGAGTTTGGATTCCTGATTGATTGCCACGAGGTAAGCTTCCTCCCATCACCAGTGCCCACCATGATGTGCTTCATCATCACAGGCCCCAAAGTAACAGGCCCTTGATGGACACTGAATTCTTCAAAACTGTGAGCTAAAGAACACCTACCTCCTTTCTCAGTGCTGCCAGAACGCCTTGCCCACACTAGGTGAGCACTCCACGGCTGAGCTGCATCCTTCACCAATCTCTCTCTTTGACCTTGATTGTCTCAAGTGTTCTGTAATCACAAAAAAGTTGATTAAAACACTATTTGATCATTATTTATAGCTGCAAGATTTGAGCTCAAGATCAGTCTACTCTTCCCACCCTATGAGCCCTAGACCAGCAGAATAGGGCATCACATGTGACTAGTATTGTGCTTTGGCCTATGAACACATCAAGTAAGGTTGGTCTCTCTTGTCAGTGTGGCCTATCATCTGCCCATCCACACTCCTCAGGTCCATTTCTGGCTCATTCAGACTTTCAGTGGCACTTTTGGAAAGTGGATGAGGAGGTCCCACCTGTCCTCACTCAGTCTCCTGCAAACTCTGTTCCAGCTGACCCGATGCCCTGTTTACAGACCCGTGTGTGTTGAGTGGTGGCGCATGCCTTTAATCCTAGCACTTGGGAGGCAGAGGCAGGCAGATCTCTGTGAGTTCAAGGCCAGCCTGGTCTACAGAGTGAGTTCCAGGACAGCTGGGGCTACAGGGAGACCCTGTCTTGAAAAGACCAAAAAAAAAAATAAAAAATCATAAATTAAATAGGCCCGTGGTTCCCTTGAGTATGGTTATTTTACAGAACTTTTGTGATCAATGTTAACACTGTTTGCATAAAAAGAATCTGAATACTCTGAAGCAAAATGGTAAAAAATCCTTTTCTTTAAGGATTGGTAGAAATCTATACAATGAGCTGGGCCTGATGGGAGCAGGCATGTAATCCCAGCCTTTGGGAGGCTGAGACAAGAGGACCTTGATTTTGAGGCCCGTCTCAGGAACATACAAGGACAATATCTCAAAAAAGAAGAATAAAAGTGGGGGAACCCATTTAACTACTCAGATTTAGAGGGCTTCAAAAAAGTAATAAATTTTTAACAATTTTAATTCTTATATGTTAATTGGTCTAAGTGGAGTTTTCTGTTTTGGGGTCAATTTTGATAGTGAATATGAATTTATGTGTATTAATTAATATAAATTTGTATTACAGTTTAAAATTTATCTCACAATTTAATAATTATATTCTGTATTTGTATTGTAATTTCTAATGTCTTATATTTCTCCATTTTTTTTAGTGTTTTTGATGAGTTTTACTAAAAGCAATGCTTAGGTTTATTTATTTATATTATTGATTTTCTGCTTTGCAATTTAGTCATTTCTGGTTTTCCTATAGAATTTACTTCTTTCTGTTTCCTTTAGGTTTATCCTGTTATTTGTCTAGGAACTTAAATATGTGTGTAATTTATTCGGTTTTGTTTTTTGTTTTTTTTCTTAAATTTTTTGTTTAATTTTTATGTGTATGAATGTACTGTCTGAATGTAGGTTTGTGCACCCATGTCCTGCAATGCTGCTGAGGTCAGAAGAGGGCATTGGATTCCCCTGGAACTGGAGTTAAAGATGGTTCTCAGCTGCCATGTGGATGCTGGGGATCAAACCCGGGTCTTCTGCAAGAGTAGTCGGCGGTCTTAACCGCTAGGCCATCTCTTCAGCCCTCATTTTTGTATTTTATTTTTAACAACATAAATATCTGGTTTTACTATTTTCCTTGAGCACTCTTTCAATTATACTCCATAAGTCTTGATCCCACATTGTCTTCTAATTAGCCTTTAATTTTGAATTTTTCAGTGACTGAAAAATTAAAGAAATCTCTAAAATGTTTCTAAATAGTAGTTTTCTATTTTCTAATTTTATGATTGATGTCTCATTTATTGCATGATAACCAGAAAACATTACTTTCTCTTTTAATTAAAAGTTTATATACATTATATATGGATATATGTTATATATGTACATATAAAGAGGTTTTTTTCTAGCTGCCTATAGTCAATTTTTATGACATTTATTAAGTCATTCAGAATAAGATTTATTCTCCGATTTCAGAATATAGAGTTTGGCATATAACAATTAGACCTGCCTCATTATTGCTTAAATTTTCTGTATTATACTATGTGTGTGTGTGTGTGTGTGTATGTGTGTGTGTGTGTGTATGTGTGCGTGTGTGTGTGTGTGTGTTAGGTATGTCAGTGCAAGATTTAACACGGGCTGATTCTTCCTACTACTGATGAATGTCTACCTACTGCTTCTTGCATTTCCTGTGGTTTTACTCTAATGTTCTCCTGCTGTTCTTATGGTATAGAGACATAACCATTATATTAGTGTTGGGAATTACAAGCTCCATCATTTTAAAGTGGATTTCTTTGTGAATTCTACGATCCTCTGTTAAAGCACATATGTTTGAGAGCATATTTTTACTGCACAGCTGTTCTAAAGACATAAACCTGCAAGGCCAAGGAAAGACAAGGCTCCAATTCTTTCCTATTTGTGATGATAGGACTAAAATTCCTTTAATAAAGTATGCTTTCCCGTCTCAGAAAAACTGACAGAGTTTAAGTACCAGCAACTTTTAGGGAAAAATGTATATGATGTGTATACTTGAATATGCCTAGGCAAAGCAAACCAAATAACAACTAAACAAAAAGATGTACACGGGCTGATCTATCAGAGATGGTCATCCAATCACAGAGGAAGCATTCCTCCTCCCTCCTTCTTTCCTCTCTACTCCCCCTTCCCTTCCTTATTTCCTTTCTCCTCTTGTCTTCTCAGGGCTCTCTCTTCTGTTTTCTGTGTCCTGACATCTGTCCCTTAAAGAAACATTCCTTTCCAGAAAGAGATCTCTTGGCATCTTTCTTTTTTTAATTTTTTAAAAATTTATTTATTATTTTATGTGTATGAGTGTTCTGTCTGCATGTGGGTTGGCGTACCCGTGTTGTGCAATGCCACAGAGGTCAGAAGAGAACATCAGATTCCCCTGGAACTGGAGTTAAAGACAGTTCTTAGCCACCATGTGGGTGCTGGGAATTGAACCCGGGTCCTCTGCAAGAGCAGTCGGTGCTCTTAACCACTGATCCATCTCTCCAGCCCTGTCATCTACTTTCTAACAAGTACGAACCGTCTGAACTTGGGGACACTGGAGTCACATGTGATTAGGTCTGAGTTTTCAGAAGAAAAAAAGAGCCCCAACTGGCTCTGTGGCCTTTAGACACCGCAGCGATGTACATTTAAGAGTCTGTTGTTACTTTTTATTCTTTCATTCTTACTCCATGCCATTTGTTCTCATAAAGGCAGCAAAACTCAAGTGAGACAGGTGACCCATTTCTTCAATCGCATGAGCCTAGAGGAACTTCTTTTTCCCAACATGTTGCACAGTGACACAAGGTCAACCTCTATATGCACAAATGGAAGAAACTTGGAAAAGAGAGAGTGATGTCTCATGACTGTTAAGAGTAACTGAGTTAAGAGTAACTAATTCATAGCTGGGCGTGGTGGCGCACGCCTTTAATCCTAGCACTCAGGAGGCAGAGGCAGGCAGATCTTTGTGAGTTCAAGGCCTACAGAGTGAGTTTCCAGGACAGCTTGGGCTACAGGGAGACCCTGTCTTGAAAAGACCAAAAAAAAAAAAAAAAAAAAAAAAAAAGAAAAAAAAGAAATGCATATTCATCGCTGGTTTAAGCCCTGGTGAGTGTCTTTTCGAGACAGGGTCTCCCTGTTGCCCCAGCTACAGTCCTGGAACTCGCTCTGTAGACCAGGCTGGACTTGAACTCAAAAAGATCTGCCTGCCTCTGCCTCCCGAGTGCTAGGATTAAAGGCGTGCACCGAGTGTCTTTTCTTATGTGGTGAGCAGAGCCTGTTGATTCAGAACTGATAGACTATGCAGCGATCAGGAAGGACCATGGCTGTGGACCTCCCAAGCCGCTTCATTGCGTTCTAGAAGACACAAGGACCCAACAGTGCCAGTAGCACTTTATCCCAAGAGATAACTATGTTAGCGCAAGAACTGGATATTTCTGGGATAGTTTAGACCAGGATAAGTCATAGATTTTGATCAAAATCAGTCCCTCAGCATTTATCATGACTTGGTTAAAAATGCACCTATAAAGAAAACAACCTAAGTTTTCTCTTTTCAAAGTGAAAGAAACTGATAACTATAAACGTTTTGGTGTTTTAGAATGAAACACTGTTGGGATTTTTTTTTTTTTTACAAATTTTAGCAAGATATTAAGTTACAAAAAATGAGCATCCAAATTATTGCAAACAGCTGTCGATACAAGTCTAGTCACTCCAGTCTTGTAACTCACGGACCATCACAGCGGTAGAACCAGACAGTGCTGAGAAAGGATGTGTTTGTTCACTTGTTTAAATATGGTCAGTTATCATGCGATTATGTTTTGATCAACAAAGACCCATCAGAGCTCACCAGTTCGGCCGAGCTAGCTGGCCAGCAAGCTCTAGGGAATCTGCCTGTCTGCCCCCCACCCCCGCCCCAGTGCTGGGTTTCACATCAGCAGTGCTGTGCCTGGATTTTTACTTGGGTGCTGGGGGTTCAAACACAGGTATTCATGCATGTGAAACAACCGCTTTGCTGACTGAGCTGTCTCTCCAGCCCCCAGAAATTTTATTGTAGGAGGAAAAGTGATTTTTAATATTATAAAACTTGTAATAAGCCTGCCATTATAATACTAGTAAATATGTCTTATTATACTACAAAATATTCTTTGTTCAGGCTGAAATTAGAAAACTCAAGCATGGCTTATATGTGTGTATGTGAGTGTAGATAATGGTATCCTTCTTATAAAGTCACATGTGGCCATAAAACTTCATGCCAAAAAGGGAAACCAAACTCAAATGAGGTCTCTAAGACAGCTATTTTGAGGCTTAAAAGTAAGGGCCTAGATTAGCTTGGGCCTTGTTCACTTACTGAGAATAACATCTCATTATTTTAAACCCACTTCTTGAAGAGTTTCCAGTCTAAATTATTAATACCAAGTGAGATTTTTTTTAACTGGCTATTTGGTGTAGACTGTGCTATAAATATAAATTAACCTTCATTTAATTAACAATTTTCACAAACACAATACATGTCATAAAGTAAATGCCATGACTAGAAGGACCCTTGTCATTTTGCTTTAAAAAATTATATTTTTTATGTGTATGAGTGTATTATACACTCAGTGTTATTCAATGCCCACAGAGTCAGAAGACAGTGCTAGATTCCCCTGGAACTGGAGTTATGGACCATTTAGCTGCCATGTGGGTGCTGGGAATCAAACCCAGGTCCTCTGCAAGAGCAGTCAGTGGTCTTAAACCACTGAGCTGTCTCTCCAGCCCCCATCATCTTGCTTGTCCTATGTCCTTACCCTTCCTATGGGATTTGGTTTTAACCTCTCCTCCTTCAGGTTTTCTTTGACTTTCAAAATGTTTTCAGAGATGACCACTTACAATTACGTAACCTATCTGGGTTCTCATCCCTGGAGAAAATGGATTGTTCCTCTCTCAGCATCCATTGATTGCTTGTAGCTCTTCATCTAGAGGTGGGGCCTTGTAAAATTTTCCACAGCCAAAGTGGCCTGTCAACTGGTGGTGGTGTTACACAGGTGTTGTTGAGGCAGCCATACTGTTGGGATTCCATGGTGCAGCTTCCCTGTCCTGTCTGGAAGTCACTGTCTAGCACTAGGTATTCTGGTCCTCAGGCTCTTAGAATCTTTCTACACCCTCTTATGTAATGTTCCCTGAGCCTTAAGTATGGGGTTGTATTATAGATATATCAATTGGGCCTGGGCTCCAAAGTTGCTAATTTTCTACATTTTAACTAGCTGTGGATCTCTGCACTCATGTATGAAATTCTCAAAAAAATCGAATTATAAAAAATAAAATAGATAATTCCTGTTTACAAAAATGTTTTTAGCACTTGTTCTCATAACATCTGTCACCCCACATTTCACATTTTATACCTGAAGTATGCCCTGTTTGGTTGTTGCCTGCTCCAAAATTCAGTGGTCTTTAGAAAAAGTTCTGTAGAGCTGTTTAAACTCTATGTTTTTAAGGGGATAGGCTTCAGGTCTTGGTTAGAAGTAGCTCAATGGGGATGGAGAGGTGGTACAGAGGTTAAGAGCACTGACTGCTCTTACAGAGGACCCAGGTTCGATTCCCAGCACCCACATGGGCGAGCGACTGTGTTTAATTCTAGTTCCAGGGGATCTGACAGCTTCTTCTGACCTTTGCGGGCATTGTATAACATGGGTGAACTTATACACATGCAGGCAATGCATTCATACACATTAAAAAATAATGAAAATAAAATAGAAGTGGCCCAAAGTTCCAGAGATGCAGCCCTCTGTGGGATTATGAGAGAACAGGGAGGTGGGGTGAAGGACTCCCACTTTCTCCAAGGAAAGGATTGCCCTGCTTTGGAGCAAAGTTAATATTTCTGCGTAGCTTTGTTACATCCTATTTCCTGAGGTCATAACAGTCTGGCTTCCAATTACATTCTTAGAGTAATGAGCCTGCTACAGTAAACGAACATTTTCAAGTGCAACTGAAGCTATTGACTATGCCAGCACCTCATAATTCTCTCCTTGGCAGGGGAGTGAAATCGGCATGTGGATGATGGGGTGGAGTTTGTGAAACGTGATAAAGGGAGGCTGAGAGTATGAGGTGGCTCCCCATCTCTGAGATCCTCTGTTTAACTGAGGAATCTGGAAAATGAAGTTGATAGCCCTTTCTGCAAACGGAGAGGCCCCTGACTCTGAACCGCCTCCGGGTTGGTGCTGACTTGACCCCAGAAGTCATCTGTTCTAAGTTTGTCTCCTTTCTCCTTTTTAAGACTGTGACTGGAATCAAATGTCCCATCAGTGTCTTGACTCTTGGATTACAGCTATCACAAAGAATCGCGCTGGATTGTGTAGCCTGGGATATTTAGTAAGAGATATTTTTAAAAATGTTAAAACTGTGGTTTTCAACAAAACATGCTCTATGCAATGATATTGCCCTTTGGCTTTGTGGTATTTTCATATGTTTTTTATCAAGGCAACTTTGTGACTGGACATATACAAGCCAACTCTTCTGTTTAAAAGCCAAGGAAACTAGTTGCTGACCATCAGAGTAGCAAGTCCTGATGGAAAACTTCTTCAACAGGAACTGATGCAGGCCTCCAGCCAATGAAGAAAAAGGAGGGACCGTTAAAGCTTTATTATTATCTATAAGTAACTATGCATGTTTTTGTAAACATCCACATCATCCTGGAAAAACTACATTGTCTATTCCTGGCCCTATAATTTTCTATATAAAGTTGCACGAGTTTTCTACATTTCTCTATTATCCTGACTCCCCAACCTCAAACAAGTAGCAGCTTCATTTGCAAATACTGTATGGGGGACAGGGGAAGCTAGATATGGTACTGTTGCAGAGGAAATTCATAAGGCCCCAGGTTCTTCATATTGAGTTGCTAAATATATTTTCTATTTCCACTATTAATAACAGCCCAGAAGCAGTTTGTATTTATGTGAAGTAGATACCACAATATGTTTACAGTTTTGCTACCAGCTTTCCTGACCTCTCTCAAGCCACCACTGGACATCTTGAAACATGTCATATCCATTCAATTAATTTATGAACACATGCTCTTGCTGGGATAAGCAAATTAGAGGCTAAGATGGTATAGAACTTGGTATATGTTCTTCAAAGGGTAAGGACCAAATCACATAAAGATTCAGGAGACTGCTCAGGAGACGTATTCAGAAGCTCACGAGACAGTGGGATACCAAGACAACCTTCTCCAGAGGAAGAGACAAATGACTGCATATGCATTCTGACCACAGAGGAGGGAACACATTGTAAGATTGACCAAGAGTTCTTCAGGTAACATTGAACACCAAGAATATGATTTGGCCGAACATTGGCTGGCATTGAAACCTGGTAGCTTTAAATGGTGCCTGTGAGATGACCAGATCATGGAGCAATCTGATAGACTTTATGGTGTGTGAGATGTGTCAAATGAGGCTTGTATGCTGTGGGAATGTGTGCTGAGCCCCAGCAGAAGTACCACAATATTCTTAAGGTCCCTGAGTATTGCCAGGCCAATTGTATTTGTAACATGGCATTGAGTTGTAGCAAGGTGTTGTGAGACTTCTTATAGACTACCAGGGTCTAGTAGAGACAAAGCACTTGGCCATGGGTGTCTGCTCACTGTCTGTTATCATCAGACACACTAAATGGTAATGTTGGAATGGCTAGCAGCTCTCTGTCACTGGATGGGGATGGCATATCTTGGATCCAAGGATGAGAAACATCAGAGAACACAGCAAGGTACATGAATATGTGGCCATATCCACATAGCGCTAACCCATCCTTCAGCTGATGTCTATGGACAGTGGGGATCCTCTGTGACCAGGTGGTAGAGGATCTTAGTCCAGCTTTGCATGTGAGAATCAAGTCAGCAGCAGCTATACTGTAGTACAGTCAAGGTTGGGCCTAAAGTCAGAGCAGTCCCCTAGCAAGCTGAGTTGTGAGTGGTGTATCTGCTCATTCACTTTATGTGGCCTGAGGTGGAGCTGTATAGTATTCTAGTCAGTGATAAACATCAGTACCAGCTGGATGAGGGTGTGGGAAAAGAAGCCAAGATCAGAGACAAAGAGGTCTGGATTCCAGCTATAGATGAGAGGATCTGACACAAGCAATGAAGATTTTATTTTTTTAATTAATTTATTTATATATATTATCAAATCTAGACCTGTGTCCCCCCCATCCTCCAACCCCACCAGAGCTCATGCATTCTGCCAAACATGCTTTTCATCTCTTTCTCAGTCTTTCTCAATATTCTCCATGTGGAAGTTGACTGTTTTGAGCAGAAGTTCACTGTTTCAGTCAGTTCTTTGATGCAGTCCTTTCTGTTGTTGTTGTTGTTGTTGTTTCCAATATGCATCACTCCCAACTGCTTTGGACAAAAGCTCAAGGGGCCATGCACAAGAAATACTTACAACTAGGTAATTGGCACTAGCATCCACAGATGAGGGATACCATTCATCGTTTGTTTTTCTGGGACTGTGTTACTTCACTCAGCATGATGTCCTCTAGCTCCAGCCATTTTCCTGCAAAGCTCATGATGTCATCTTTCTTTACTGCTGCATAGAACTCCATTGTGTAGATGTACCACATTTTCTCTATCCACTCATCAGTTGAGGGGCATTTGGGTTGGTTCCAGCTCCTTGCTATTGTGAAGAGAGCTGAAATAAACATGGCCATGCATGTATCTCTGCGGTGGGGTGAGTCTTGAGGGTACATGCCTAGGAGTGGTATGGCTGGGTCGGGTGGCAAGTTCATTCCAAGTCTTCCAAGGGTTCTCCACACTGCTTTCCATAGTGGCTGTACGAGTTTACATTCCCACCAGCAGTGGATGAGTGTTCCCCTTTCCCCACAACCTCTCCAGCACTTGGTATCATTTGTTTTCTTGATCCTAGCCAGTCTTATTGGAGTAAGATGATATCTTAAAGTGGTTTTCATTTGCATTTCCTTAATGATTAGTGATGTTGAACAGTTCTTGAGGTGTTTCTCAGACATCTCTAATTCCTCACTTGTGAAGTCTCTGTTCAGTTCTTTGCTCCATCTATTGAGTGGGTCATTTGTTTTCTTTTTTCTTTGTTTTTTGAGTAGTTTATATATTCTGGAAATCAATGCTTTGTCAGATGTATCTGCAGTGAAGGTTTCCTCCCACTCTGTGGGATTTCTCTTCACTTCCTTGATTGTTTCTTTTGATGTACAGAAGCTTTTGAGTTTGATGAGGTCCCATTTGTCAATTGTCGACCTTAATTCTTGTGCAGCTGCTGTCTGATTTAGGAAGTCTTTTCCTACGCCTATGTCTTGTAGTCTGCTGCCAACTTTTTCTTCTATCACCTTCAGAGTTTGGGGTTTCACGTTGAGGTCTTTAATCCATCTGGAGTTGACTTTTGTACAGGGTGAGAGGTAGGGGTTTAATTTCATTCTTCTACAAGTGGTGATCCAGTTTTGCCAACACCACTTGCTGAAGATGCTGTCTTTTCTCCATTGTGGTTTCTTGGCCCCCTTGTCAAATATGAGATGGCTGAAATTGTATGTGCTCAGATTTGGATCTTCGGTTTTGTTCCATTGGTCAACAGGTCTGTTTTTGTGCCAGTACCAGGCTGTTTTTATGACTATAGCCCTGTAGTATAGTTTAAAATCTGGTATAGAGATCCCTCCTGTGTAGCTCTTTTCACTCAGGATTGATTTGGCTATTCGGGGTCTTTTGTTTCTCCAAATGAATTTAAGAACTTTTGTTTCCAAGCCTGTGAAGAAACTCTTGGGGATTTTGATTGGGATTGCATTAAATCTATACAAGAGTTTTGGTAAAATGGACATTTTTACAATGTTAATTTTCCCAATCCATGAGCATGGGAGGTTTTTCCATCTTCTGAGGTCTTCTTCAATTTCTTTCTTTAAGGGTTTAAAATTTTTGTTGTAGAGGTCTTTGGTGTCTTTGGTTAGGTTTGTTCCTAGGTATCTTATTGTTTTTGAGGCTATTGTGAGTGGGAAGGTCTCTTTGAATTCTTTCTCCAGTTGCTTGTTCTTGGTGTAAAGAAAGGCCATTGATTTTCTAAGGTTAATTTTGTATCCTGCCACTTTGCTGAAGCTGTTAATCGTTTCTAGGAGTTTTCTGGTGGAGTTTTTTGCATCTCTTAAGTAAACAATCATATCATCAGCAAATAGGGATAGTTTGACTTCCTCTTTTCCAATTAGTACTCCTTTAATATCCTTTTCTTGCCTTATTGCTCTAGCAAGTGTTTCAAGCACTATATTGAAGAGGAGTGGTGATAGGGGGCAGCCTTGCCGAGTTCCTACCTTTAAAGGGAATGTTTCCGTCATTTCCCCATTTAGGATGATATTGGCTGTGGGTTTCCTGTATATGGCTTTGATTACATTGAGGAATGATCCCTCCAATCCAATTCCTTCTAGGACTTTAAGCATGAAGGGATGCTGGATTTTGTCAAAGGCTTTTTCAGCATCAATTGAGATGATGGTGTGGTTTTTGTCTTTGATTCCGTTTATGTGTTTGATGATGTTTATTGATTTTCGTATGTTGAACCATCCCTGCATCTCTGGTATGAATCCAACTTGGTCATGATGGATGATCTTCTTGATGTGGGTCTGTATGCGATTTGCCAGTATTCTGTTTAGAATTTTGGCATCTGTGTTCATGAGGGAGATGGGTCTATAATTCTCCTTTTTAGTTGGATCTTTGCCTGGTTTTGGTAATAGAGTGATGTTGGCTTCATAGAAGGAATTTGGGAGAATTCCCTCTGATTGTATACTTCTAAACAGTTTCAGAAATAATGGTTGTAGGTCTTTTTGAAATGTTTTATAGAATTCTGCTGTGAAACCGTCTGGGCCTGGGCTTTTTTTAGTTGGGAGGCTTCTTACTACATCCTCTATTTCTTCATATGTTATGGGTCTGTTTAAGCTGCTGGTCTCCTCTTGGCCAAGCTTTGGTGATTCCCAAGATTTCAGATATTCATCCATTTCTTCTAGATTTTCAAACTTGGTAGAATATAGGTTCTTGTAATATTCCCATATAATTTTCTTGATCTTTTCCTTGTCCGTTGTGATATTTCCCTTTTCATCACAGATTGTATTGATTTGGAGTTGTTCCTTCTTTCTTTTTGTTAACTGGGCTAGAGGTCTGTCTATCTTGTTTATTCTTTCAAAGAACCAACTTTTGGCTTCATTGATTTTTTGTATTGTTTTCTTTGTTTCTATTTCATTGATTTCTGCTCTGATTTTTGTTATTTCTTCCTGTCTGTTGCGTTTAGGGTTCATCTGTTGTTGCCTCTCAAGTGCTTTTAGCTGTAGTGTTAGATCATTCACTTGTGCTCTTTCTGTTTTTCTAATGTAGGCACCCAGGGCTATAAATTTCCCTCTTAGGACTGCTTTTAAGGTATCCCATAAGTTTTGTTGTGTTGTATTGTCATTGTCATTCAGTTCCAGGAATGTTTTTATTTCTTTCTTTATCTCTTCCTTGACCCATTCATTATTCAAGAGTGTGTTGTTTAGTCTCCATGTGTTCTTGTAGGCAGGAGGGCTTGTCCTGGTGTTGATGTTGAGCTTCATTGCACTGTGGTCTGACAGGATGCATGAAATTATTTCAATCTTTTTGTATTTGTAGAGGTTTCTTCTGTGTCCCAGGATGTGGTCGATTTTGGAGAATGTTCCGTGGGGTGCTGAGTAGAAAGTGTATTCTCTGGTATTAGGATGGAATGTTCGGTAGAGGTCTATGAGGTCCATTTGGTGTATCATATCGTTCAGTTCAGATGTCTCTCTGTTTATTTTTTGTCCTGTTGACCTATCCAAAGGACTCAGTGGGGTATTGAAATCTCCCACTATGAGTGTGCTGGGGTTAGTCTGTGACTTGTGGTCCTGGAGAATTGTCTTTATAAAGTTTGGTGCACCAGAATTTGGGGCATATATATTCATAATTGTGAAATCTTCTTGGTGGATTGTTCCTTTGATGAAAATGTAATGGCCTTCTTTGTCTCTTCTGATTTCTTTTACTTTGAAGTCTATTTTATCCGATATTAAAATAGCAACACCTGCTTTCTTTTTGGTACCATTTGCTTGGAATATTTTTTTCCATCCCTTCACTTTAAGGTGGTGCCTGTCCTTGAAGGTAAGATGTGTTTCTTGCAGACAGCATATCGATGGATTCTGTTTCCTAATCCAGTCTCCCAGTCTATGTCTTTTGATTGGGGAATTTAGTCCATTAATATTTAAGGTTATGACTGATAGGTTTGTGTTGCTTCCTTTTGCCTTATTATCCATCTGCGGTTTTGATTTAGGTTTCTACTTCTGCAGTTATGCTTTTATTGATTTCTCCTTCTAGTTGCCTGGGGTTGGTTGCTCCTTTCTTCTGTTCTTTGGATTGCTTCAAGTATTCTCTGAAGGGTTGGTTTTCCGGACATGTATTCTTTCAAGTTGTTTATGTCATGGAAGATTTTCCTCTCTCCTTCCACTATGATTGACATTTTTGCTGGGTATAGTAACCTGGGCTGGCATCCATTGTCCCTCAACACTGGGAATGCTTTGCTCCAGGTTCTTCTTGCCTTCATCGTTTGCTGTGAGAAGTCCGTTGTTATTCTGATAGGTTTCCCCTTATAGGTCACTTGTTGTTTTTCTCTTGTCGCTTTAAGAATTTTCTCTTTGTTTTGGGTGTCCAGCATTTTAACTATGATGTGGCGTGGAGAATTTCTTTTCTGATCTTGTCTGTTTGGAGTTCTATGTGCTTCTTGTATTGGTATTGGTTTGTCCTTTTTTAGTTTGGGGAAGTTTTCATCTATTATTCTGTTGAAGATCTGATCAATAACATTCTCTTGGGATTCTTCTCCTTCCTCTATTCCTATGATGTGGAGGTTTGATCTTTTCATAGTGTCCCACAGTTCCTGGTTGTTCCACTTTTGTGTATTTTTAAATTTTTCATAATCTTTAATTGATGTTTTTAGTTGTTCTGTGTATTCTTCCAGGTCTGATATTCTTTGTTCTGCTTCCTCCATTCTGCTTCTGAGGCTTTTTCCATTCCTTTCCTCTTGATTGGATGTTTGATTTCCTTTTTCATTTCCTCTTCTGATTTCTTTAGTATTTCTACTTCTTTTCGGAGCTTCTCAATCTCTTCCTTTGTAACTCTTTGCTTCGCTGGTTGGTTTCCTTATCTTTTTAGTGTTTGTCAGCATGGGATCTTTTCAGTGTTTGTCCTTCCTTCCAGAGTTTGTCATTCTCTCTCTCTAGGTCCTTCTTGAGTTCTTCATTCTCTTTTCTTAGTTCTTTGATTTGCTCTTTATAATCATGTAGTTCCTAATATGTTCCCAATTGTGTTTCTGATATCTATGTCCTGGGGCATCCCCAGAGGGATCCCACTGTAGGAATCTTCCATAGGGTTGTTAGAGCTTGGTGCGGGATTATCCTGCCCCTTTCCTGTGTTGTCTCTTCTTTGTGTTCCTGGCATATGGGCTTCTCCTTGCCTGTATTCCAATGTGAGTCCTAAATGCCTCTTCACTGTTTTAAAGGCTTGCTTTGCTTGCCTCCTTCAGATGCCTTCATAATCCCAGTTGCCGGGGGGGGGGTGCTCTTTAACCCGTGCCCCAGTACCTGTGCTTCAGCTGGTTTCAGGAGATCTCCACAATGAAGATTTTATATCCTATGTGGGTATTCATTATTCAAAAGACAAAGGCCAGTCTAGCTATTGCTATCTCTTGATGTCCAACCTCAGCGACAGAGAGCTAGACTGCATCTTCAGTATGATACTCTATCTCAAGGAAATCCCCAGTGTCACAGTGGCAGGATCCACAATAGACCCTGTGATAGTTAATCTTTACTGTCAACTTGATTGGATTTAGAGTTCCTTAAGGGGAGCCAGCAAAGTGACTCAGCAGGTAAAGGCATTTGCCACCAAGCCTGACAACCAGAGTTCAATCTCCAGGATTTACATGGTAGATGGAGAAAAAACAAAACAAAACAAAACAAAACAAAAAAAACCTCCTCAAGTCCTCTGACCTCCACCCACATGCTATGGCATGCATATGTGCACACAGACATATAAATAAACACAAAAATAAATGTAATAAATTGATTTAAAAAAAGAATCACTTGAGAAGCACAACTGTGAGAGCTTTCCAGAAAAGTGTAACCGATGAGGGAAGACTCACCCTGAATGTGGGCCGCACGATTCTGGATTTTGTAAACTGGAGTCTTGGATTGAATACAAAGAAGGAAGAAGCTGAGTGCTAGCATTCATCTCTCTGCTTCCTTACTGTAGACATAACATGACCAGCTGCCTCATGCACTTGCTGCTATGCCTTCCTACCATGATGAACTGCACCCTTGAACTGTGAGCCAAGATAAACCTTTCCTTCCTTAAGTTCTTTTTGTTAGTTTTTTTTTTTTTTTCAGAACAATGAGAAGACTAATACAGATCCCCTTCCTCCTGTAATTTGTCTCCAAAAAGATGGATACCCCTTCCAGGCATGGGTTACCTTCCCTGTCTTCAGGACCTCAGAAGCAAAGGTTTGAGTCACATCAGAGGTCCACCAAGGCCACCAGACCAGCATTATTCCAAGAGGAAGGGGGATTTAGAATGGATGGAGAAGAGGTGACAGGCATCAGTTGTGACTAGCTATAACTAACTGTAATATTGGAGGCTGTAGTTTATTTTATATATCATCTGTCAGTTGAACCCTCCACAGAAACAGAGTAGATATGTTGAACAGACAGACAGACAGACGATAAAGGGTTGACCCATATAAGTCTCATGATCTGTTGTCTGCAAAATGAAGATGGCAATGAGGTGAGATGTCCCAGTCTAAGAAGTGAGGCAGGACAGAAAGCAATGAATTCTTCCTCCAACTTTTTCCCTATTCAGGCCCTGGATGGACTGGCTGGTACCTACCCACCCACACAGACAATATAGTGATGTACTTCATCAAATGTTAATCTCATAGTTACACAGAAATCTTGTTTATCTAGTCACCCTGTCAGCCAACTAACATATAGGCTATGCATCACACTCCAAGAACCTCCCTTCTCTGAACCTCCCCTCAGTAAAAGGACATCAGAACCACAAGTAGCTGCCGCTTGGACATGAATGTAAAAGTGGATGATATGGTAGCCATGGTGAAGAAGTCCTTAGATGTCACCTTCCAGGAAATCTACTGTGGCAAACAGAGACTCGATCCACATCTCTGTGGCCTCGCCATGATGGTACTGCCAAGAGTCTATTTCTCCAGATCTATTGACTGAGCATGGGTGAAATTCTCAAGCCGGCCCATTCCTTCCAGAAATGGGACTCTTTCAGTGAACGATTTTAGTTAAAGGAGCCTCTTTGGCTTTCCCTTGACTCTGCTTCTTCGAGGACTGGTGTGGGTGACAAGAAGCTATCAAGACAAGAAAGTAGTTGAGAGAAGACAGTCTTCATCTTTGGAAAGAAAGGTACTGGCCTGTCTGACATTTTCCATGTGCAGTAATCGGTTAACTCGGATTCTTAGTTTTTGTGTACTGTGGTTGAAAACATGGTTTCTAGGGTCCCGTCTCCCTAGTTTTTTTTATTCTTGGCACAAGTTGGTTAACCTCTTCATGCTTCATTTCCATATCTGAAAAGTAACTTTACAGGCCAAGGTTCAGGCAGAAAGAAGTACACAGGTATTAACGCCCCCAGTGGTTCCTGATCTGAAACACAACATAGCTGGTCATGTGTATCTTCTTTGGTAAAAAAACAGCTATTCAGATCTTTTGCTCTATTAAAAACTAGGTTATTAATTTTCTATTGTGTTGTATAAGTTCCTTAAATATTCTGTATGAAAACCTATTGTAAAAAATGATTTGCAAATATTTTCTCTTATTCTGTAGGATGCTTCTTCATTTTCTTAATTGTTTTCTTTGCTGTGAAGAAACTTTTTTATTAATAGTTTGATATAGTCACTTTTTCCTTTTGTTATCTTTGCTTTGGATATCATATCCAAACTTCATTGCCAGAGTCAATGTCAGGGAGCTCCCCTCCCAGATTTTCTTCTAGGTGTTTTATTGTTTTAGGTCTTATTTGTAAATCTTTAATTCGCTTTGAGTTTATTTTGTGTATATTCCAAAATCAGGTAACTAGAGTCGATAATAATCCATCATACACTAGTAATCTAGTAGCATTTGGATCTTGTCACATGTATACACAAGGTAACCAGGTGTGATGGTGGTTCTATTGATTGGCTTATTAGGATAACCATCTCACATGCATACGTGTATCAAAACATGATGTTATACACCTAAATATATGTAATTTTATCAATGATGCTTTGATAGAATGAAAGAAAATTTCACAAAGTATCTGAAAAGACCAAATAATATGAGGATCTTCAACTGGATGTGCAAAGTTGTGAACTAGGGAACTCAAAAGGCAAACAAAATCCAGAAAGTTATATATCTCTCAGAAGAAACTACAGGAAGCAGATACTATCCCCAAACAGTAAGTTATATATCTTGTATAAAGAAGCTACAGGAAGCAGCAACTATCCCCAGAGAATCAAGGGAAAGATTAGAGTTTGGAAAAAGGGCTCTTCACTAGCTTCCCAGAGCTACGGTCATAAGGTACCTCAGACTGATGGCCGGAACACAACACCAGACGTACTGTTTCAGATTCTGGAGGCTCGATGTCCAAGACCAACAGTCAGGAGGGCTAGCTTTTGAGACTGTGACAGAACCTGTCCTATGGCTGGAACACCACACCAGACGTACTGTTTCAGATTCTGGAGGCTCGATGTCCAAGACCAACAGTCAGGAGGGCTAGCTCTTGAGACTGTGACAGAACCTGTCCTATGGCTTTCCCTGAACCTCTAGTAATTTGCTCTCATTTTTAATTTAATTTTATTTTCTGAGAATTTCATACATGAGTGCTGTATTTACATCATCTCCACCCTTTCCATTCTCCCCTCTATCTTCTCCCATGTGCCTCCACTTTCTTTAAATTTCCTGCCCTCTTCCTTGATTATTATTGTTACATATATACATTTATAAGTATCCACATATATAACACATTGAGTCCATTTAGTAGTGCCCATGTGTATGTATGTTTAGGGTCGAGCACTCGGGTTTAGGAAACCCATCAGGGAGTTTATCCTAGAGATAACTAATTCCCCTCCCCCAGTATCCACTGATTGCCTATAGCCTTCATCTAGAAGTAGGAACCTGTGTCGTTTGTTTTTTCCATCCACACTGGCATTTCAAATGCTGTCGTCATTATGCAGGTCTTGCTACACAACTGTACTGAGGAGATGTTGTGGGCATAACTTCCCTATCATGTCTAGAATGTATTATCTGACAGCCTGTGTCCTGGTTTCCTGGCTCTTGCAATCTTTTCCACCCCTCTTTGTGCAATGCACCCTGAACCTTAGGTGTAGGGGTTGCACTGTGGATGTACCAACTGGGGCTGTGTTCCACACAGTTGCTTGCTGTCTGTATTTTGTTCAGTTGTGGAACTTTGTAATAATCTCCATCTGTTGGGGGAAAAAAAAGGCTTCTTAGATGAGTGATTAGAATTACACTTGCCTGTGAATATCAGAGAGCTGTTCATTATCCCCAAGGTAAAAGTGCCACTGCTGTACCAATAGAAATATTTCACTGAATACTGTCAACTTTTTTGTTTGTTGGATTTGTTCTGTTGTTGTTGTTGCTGTCTTTTTGACAGGGTCCCCTGTAGCCCCAACTGGCCTGAAACTTGCTATGGAGAGCAGGCTGGCCTCTGCCTGCCTCTGCCTCTCAGGTGCTGGGAATAAAGGTAAGTACTACCATGCTCAGCACTGTCAGCTTTTGACATGTCTTGGGTTACTGAAATATCACTTGAGATCCCCACGGACTTCTCCCTGTGTTCATGTCTCTATGGCCTAATTTATCTCTCTATAAGAATACCAGTGATTTTAGATTAGGATTCAGACCATATCTTAACATATTAATGAAATCTTCCAAAGATTTCCCCATCTGGGGTCTGGGGAATTAGACTTTATCCACAATCAAAATAGACATCTCAGGTGAATATGCTACTTGGTGGTTGTACTGCTTATTTTTTGTCAACTTCACACAAATTCAGCTGAGGAATTTCCCCTGTCATTGACCTCTGGTCACATGTGTGAGGCATTTGCTTGACTGTTAAATGACGGAGGTTGGCCTAGCCCACTGTGAGTGCTGTCATCCCTAAGCAGGTGGGCTTGAGCTGTGTAAGAAAAGTGACTAAGCCGGTCAAGGAGCACAAGCCGGTATGCAGACTTCTTCCATGGTCTCTGCTTCAGATTCTTGTCTTGAGTTCATGTCTTGGCTTTCCTTGATTGGGACATGTAAGCCAAAGAAACTCTTTCTTCCCCCAGGTTGCTTTTGGTCAGTGTTCTCACAGCAACAGAAAACAAAGCAGAGCAGGCATGATCTCTCTCCTATGTGGAGGTTAGCTCGAATCTTTAGATTTTAAGTGAATGTGGAATACCCGTAGCAGCCAGGAAACTAGAAAGGAGCCAGTGCATGTGGGGAGGGGTGGGGAATTTTGAAGGAGAGAGGCTAGTAGAACAGAGGTAGTGTGAAAGCAAAAGGGGAGTCAGGGGAGGGGTAACTGACGTTATTGCTTGGGGCCGACTGCATTGTGGCAGTACATGGAAAAGTGTATTTACAGCATGGCCGGGAACAGAAGGGAAAGACCAACATCCCAAAATTCTCATGGAGGGCACACCCCTTAAAGACCTAACTCCTCCCCTTAGTGCCTACTCCATAAGCGCCTACCACCTCCCAACAGTGTCAAGCTAAGGGCCATGCTGTTAGCGTATGGATTTTCAGGGGTTAGAGCAAGCTGCTACCATCTTGGTATCTGTAACTGCTCACAAAACCATGATTGGTACATTTAAAGTGAATGGTTCAATGGTTTTAGTATATTCACAGTCACACAACCATTACCACAAATATTTTAATCACTCCTAAAAGAAACCTTGAACCCAGTAGTAGTTACTCCCCATTCCACCATCCCCAGGTCCCTGGCAACCACTAGTCTATTTCTGTCTCTACAGATTTGCCTGTTTGGACATTGCATATTCAGTAGGAATAAAGTCATATAATATGTGGTATTTTGTGACTAGCTTCATACAACTTTAACATCAAGTTCTTGATGTTGTTCAGAGTTGATATTTATAACAGCTTAGTAACTGTCACAATGGGCAATAATACTTGGCCATATACTTGGTATGGGGATCAAATGACTTAATACATAAAAATGTGTAGAACAATGCCTGGTGGTCACTGTTTAGTAAATTAGCAGCTGTCTGCTTTGTGTAGAAATATTTATAGAGATAAACAACATTAGACATCTATGTTCTGGCCAAGTTGACAATATAGCAGATGTTTAGAAAAAGTCATGATTACCAAGATGCTTGATGAGAACTGAAATATTCCCTTCATTTCTTCCTGTGTAAACCCCACCCTTCATTATGTCTGGTCCATAGCAACTCCAAGGTAAAATCCATAGGCAACCATTGGCCAACACCCCCCCCCACCTTCATAGGCAGAAATACAGAAGAGTTCTTATTGTATTCTTGTATTTCAAAATGTATCACAAAATGTGTTCAGTATATCAGAATAAGGCATGTTTAATTTGTGCTTTTCCCATCTTACAAATTCTTATACACAAATCGACTTAATGAGGTCACTCTTATAAGGGTAATAGTGGAGCACCGAAGGTGGCATTTAACGTTTCCAAAAGCAGGGATCCAAATCTCTGCTGTGTTCTGTGTCCCTCTTCTGTCCTCCACCAGTACTGCATAACACAAGTGCACTTACATACATGAAGGCATGGAGGAACGTATGTAACACTCATACACATAAAATAAAAATAAATATATCAAAAGAATTTTTTTAGTCTTTTTGAGACAGGGTCTTCCTTTAGTCCCAGCTGGCCTGGAACTCACTATGTAGACCAGGCTGGCCTTGAGCTCACAGAGATCTGCCTGCCTCTGCCTCCTGAGTGCTGGGATCAAAGGCATACACCACCACACCCAGCTATCAAAAGAATTAAAAAAAATTTAAAACATCATCAGTTGAAGACACATTTTTTTTTTACTGTTATATATTTTTTTTGATGCTTTGTGTATTTCATACATCATTTTCCAATTCAGTTCAGGCATATATCCCCTTCCCTTCCCCCCACCCCACCCCTACCCATCCCAGATCATGCATTCTGCCGTAACTTTTCTGCATCTTTCTCTGCTTTTTTGTTTTGTTTTGTTTTCATTTTTTTAACAATAAGTGATAATTTGTGAGTACAAGCATCCTTCATGTAAAATCAATTTGCAAGCAGTTGTGCCCAAACCCACACAGCTCATGGGTCCCACCATCTGGCAGGGGGGGCTTGTATGTTCAATCAAGTTGATCAAATGAGTGTCCAGTCTATATTGTTGTAGTTTCACCATTAACCCCAATCGCAGCCCTTACATTCTACCATGCCCTCTCTTCTGCAGATTGTTCCCTAGGCTTAGAAAAGGGGCACAGGTGGATGAGAAGCAAAACAGTCTACTTTCTCTGGAGCTGATATCTTGGTCTCTAGTCAATTCTGGCTGTTTATAAACCACACGAAGACCCTGCCATACTTAACAGAAGAAAATGTAATTCATGAATTAACATACCATCCAAACATCTGTGTCTATACCAAAGTAACCTACCATAACAATTAGTACTGTTTAAATACCTATATATCTAATTGCATGTGCTTCATTAGTAGGATCGAAAGGTTATGCCTGGACAAGCTGGCAGCCCATGAAAGAAGACACATTTTTAAGGGGTGGGGAAATGAGTTAGTAAAGTATTTACCCAATAAAGATGCGGGCTTGAGTTCAAATCGCCAACACTCATGCAAAACCTGAGTGTAGTAGCATAGGCCTGAAATCCAGCACCGGGAAGTCTGCACCAGAGCTATCCTTCTGATCAGCCACGTTAGCAAAATTGGCAAGCTATGGGTTTAGTGAAAGGTCCTGTTTTAAAATAAAAGGTAAAGAAAACAAGCCCAATATCAACTCCTGGCCTCTATGTATGTGCATCTAAACACATAAACACATACATATGCATACACACATACACGCACACACAATGTATTAAACAAGCCTAATATTCCTACCAATTATAAGAGTAATTCTCAATATTCCTTCTAGGAGCAGAAATAAAAATTCCTTATATTTTTACTGAATAACCCTAGTCAGCCCCAAGTTGGAAGGACTGCACACTGTGCAGTGTCAGCCATTTCTATTCATAATTGCTGGGCTCAGAGCAGGGTAGGGGGAGGGGGCCTCGATGCCACTTGCTAGCATTCAGAAGGACCAGGGACAATCAAGTTAAGTCTGCTGAACTTGCATGCTAATTCCTCTGTCTCTGTTCTCTGTTATCTTACGATATCTATCTTCTTTCTGTACTTAAGAGCACAATTTTAGAACCACACAAACACAGTATGAACATGGGGCTGAGTTGCTTCCAATTTCCTCATTTGTTAAGTGTGAGTGATGACATCACTTCCTGGGGCTGCTGTAAGGATTAAAGGACATAACACAGATAAAGTGCTCCACACTGTACTTCCCACAGAAAGTTAGCTATTCTAGGATGTAATTCATCCTCTGAATCATTTGATACATAACAAATGCACTTTACAAATCACGCCATTTTTGCATTGTTACTGAATTTTTGTGATTTTCGTACAATAGATAGTTTAATGACATCCAGATCTGCTCTCCTCTCTGTAACCCCCTGCTCAATTTAATGAACTCTTTCATGAAAAAAAAAAAAACTTTAAAAAAATCTTTTGTCAATTTCAGATGTATTTTCCCTTTTGCCATTATTCTTTGGATTTATCTTGTTGACACTTCTTGATAGTCAGGCTTGTGAGGTGATTTACTAGCTAACACCTCCTCATTTCTCAAGGCAAACCTGTGCTGAGGCTCATGTAGGCTCTACCAGGGGCCATGGACAGGGCAGCACTGGCTGCTCTTCCAGGTGAGGCAGATATTTTTAGTTGAGTACGAAGAGGCACTTCGACCTTCCTACAAAGATTTAGCACCACCCAGAGCAATGATGACCGAGCTAAGGAGCAAACAACACAGGGACTTGGAATAAGAAGATCATTCTGTTACTGATGGTGGGGGTCTGGCTGGGTGTCTCTACGATCTTGGCCTCTTAGATTTGAATTAATGGTGGACACAATTACAAAGCGTCAGGGAAACTTTATTCAAACCAAAGTGATAGCCCAGGTCAGATGTTCCATCAAGATCAAGAGGGGGCCACAAGAGCGAGTACACCAAGGGCCCCAGTTATTGCTTGGGGTTTCCTTTAATAGGGTTCAAGAGAGGGAGGAATTTGGTTGTTAAGGGCTGTTTGGTTGTTAAGGTGTGGGGATTCGCTGTTTGACTGGCAGACTTAGATTACATAAACCTTTGCTCATCATGCCTATCTCTTCCATGAGGCATCTGATTTTAATCATATGCATGCTCAACAACACACAGTCCTAACATGGTAAATAGGGGCTTTTCCTTAAAAGTTTACTCAGAGGACACAGTTTTCCTTTTTATGCATTCATCCAAAGCCAGTCTAGGGCAGATCAGCCCATCTCCCTTGGTTTCAGGATGCATTCTGAGATATGGTTAAATAGAAACAGGGCATCACTGAGGGATCGTTAAGGGTAATAACTATTTCCCTTGTTTAAAGCAAATATACATGTAGCCTGATGTAAGTGGGGGGGGGGCAGATTTCAGGTTACCAGCAGGTTAGCAGATGCATTCTTCAGAGAAGGATGTGTGCATAGCAGATACAAGTGAGTATCCCAGGTTGCCTTGGCATTATTAGAAGGAAAGGATTTGCCTAGTGCAAACTCAGTTGGGTCCCAGGTTGCTAAGCTATTCTTATACTTGAGTGACTCGATTCCAGAGAGAGAGAAAAGCAAAACAATGGGAGGTGGACAGGGAGTGGTGAGCAAGGTTCTGGAAGCTAAAAGCATTGACTATTCAAGGCCACAGAGGGCAGCTAGAATTTATGTCATCCCATGGTTCTGGTAAAGCACTGGCTTCCATGAATCTTCCTTGTGCTTTACATAACTCTTTAACATATGTTCTGATCAGAGCCTACCAAGGAGAGTTTTCCTGTCCTTTGTGTTTCTGAGTGGGCAGCAGTGGAACAGAGAGCAATACCCCTTGATCTTCATGCCACCTGTGCCTCTAACACTAGCTGGAAGTTGAAAGGTACCAAGTTCATCTGTTAAAGTCTTTTGACCCCAAGGACCACAAGAGGTGTCTTTATTTAGAAATATGATACCATTGGTAATTAAAGTAATTTTAAGATAGGCCTTAATTCCAATCTGATTGATGTCCTTATGGGAGTAAGACATGAGGGGACATACACACACAGAAATCATGTGAGGCAATAGCAAGGAGCTGGAACCAACCCAAATGCCCCTCAACTAAAGAAAATGTGGTACATCTACACAATGGAGTTCTATGCAGCAGTAAAAGATAACATCATGAGCTTAGCAGGAAAATGGCTGGAGCTAGAAGACATCATGCCGAGTGAAGTAACACAGTCTCAGAAAAACAAATGACTAATGGTATCCCTCATCTGTGGATGCTAGTGCCAATTACCTAGTTGTAAGTATTTCTTGTGCATGGCCCCTTAAGCTTTTGTCCAAGCAGTTGGGAGTGATGCATATTGGAAACAACAACAACAACAACAACAACCGAAAGGACTGCATCAAAGAACTGACTGACACAGTGAACTTCTGCTCAAAACAGTCAACTTCCACATGGAGAATTGAGAAAGACTGAGAAAGAGATGAAAAGCATGTTTGGCAGAAATACATGAGCTCTGGTGGGGTGGGGTAATAGGATGGGGGATACTGGTCTATATTTGATAATCTTGTACAAAATATATATTAAAATAAATAAATTAATTAATTAAATAAAAAAAATAAAACTCAATCCAGAAAGGTGAAGACACCATAATCCCCACTGTGAACAAAAAATCATGTGAGGACCATTAGTAAACACCGTCTGCAAGCCAAGGAGAGAGGCCTCAATACAAACCAGCCCTGCCCACACACTGACATTGGACTTAAGCTTCCAGATTTGTGAGGAAATATATTTCTGTTGTTTAAGCCACCAGCTGGTGGTATTTACCCTGGCAGCCTGCAGACCAGGACTCTTAAACAGTCCCTGTGCTCTGCCTCATGGAATCATGGCACCAGCCCCCTCCTGAGTTCTCCGCACGCCCTGCACACAGAGTAGTGCTTTAAGTGCAGATCTCAGTAGGTCACGCTTCAGCTTCTAATCTTTCCAAGGTTCTTCAGCCAAACACCAGGTCTTCACCTAGACCCCAGGGCTCCTTCCCTCTCTCTCTTCCTCCTCTTGCATCTGTTTATTCCTTGAATTCATCTTCTTCCCAACCCCAGGACATTAGCACACTCTGGCCCTTCTCTTTGGACAGCCATCTTTGTTCATTAGCTACTTATGTGTTACCTTCTCTGCATTAGTCTCACTTCTCATCAAAAAATCCCTTCCCCAGATAGGCTTCCTTCCTTATGTGATCTCACAACTCCTTGGACATCCATTTTCTGCCATACAACATAATTATAATTATTTTAAGTAATAGTTGAAAAATCAATCATTGTGTATTTGTTTTTCCCATAGACCTATTCTGTTCCATAGGCTGTGGTACTTTTGAAACAGTTTTCAATTTGTGCCACCATAAGCCCCTTGTGTCCAGGTATTGAATGCTTGAATATGACTAGTGTCACTTGTGATTTGCTTGTAAATTTGCCATGCTAAGGATAAATTCTGGGTCCTCACATATGCTTGGCAAGTGCTCTACCACTGAGCTATACTTCTGGTCCTGCATATCACTTTTGTTAAGCTCAGAGTAGCCAGCCATATGTGGTTGACACCATTAGGCTGCATCACGGGTCTGGATCTGCAAAGGCGAGTGCTGGTCTACTTGAGTGTTCAAATATATGTGACTTAACAAACAAATTTAATGAATCTGAATTTGAGTAGAGGTATCTATTTGAAGCCAAACATCCTGTATAAAGAATATTGCTGTGGCCTCCCATCAGCAGAGCATCCCCTGCTATTATCTCCCCCTTCCTGGGTCTTTCTCTAAGCACCCAAATTTGGGCTGATGATGGCTGATTTTCCAAACTGGTCTACGTACTGCATCTTATTATTCACTAATTTCCTGTATATCATTAATTCACTAACTTCCCATATACTAAGAGCTTTTGCAAAATAAAACAAAGGATAAAATCAATTTGATAGAAGCCAAATGAAAATCACAAAGTAATGAAGGAGAAATAAGAGGCTACTAACATTCCCAAAGAAACAGGCAAACATTTTTACCCTAAATCAAAAATGGATAAAATAAAAGCAGGGAAGAGCAAGACTATGTTAGGGTAGTGACACAAAGGAACTTCAAGTAGAGGACTTGCTCAACAAACACTGATAATCCCAGCAAAACTCAGCAAATGGAGGGCCAGTTGTAAATTAGGCTTAGCAGGTACAGTTCATGACACTGTCTGAATTTTGGATAATAAAGTTTGGAATTAAAACTGAGCTGCATTTCCTGTTTTTGCTTTTGCTATTTGGCTTTGTTCTTATTTGCTCAACAGTGTGGCTCTATTTAGAATACCTGGTGGGAGAGGCACTTGGAGACTTTTCTCTCTTGTCTCTCAGTTTCTCTTTGCTAGAAACTCATTTTTTTTTCTATTTGGTTTCCTAATAGGTTCCCAGATATCTAGACTAAGCTTCAGACTTTTTTTTTGTCTTTTCGAGACAGGGTCTCCCTGTAGCCCCAGCTGTCCTGGAACTCACTCTGTAGACCAGGCTGGCTTTGAACTCACAAAGATCCGCCTACCTCTGCCTCCCAAGTGCTAGGATTAAAGGCGTGCGCCACCATGCCCGGCTAGCTTCAGACTTTTATATTTGTTCTTCACGTTGACCTTTTCAGTCCTGAGGGTTGTTGTACCTTTCAAACAACAGCAATAAAAGCAATTGCCAAACAGCTATAAGGTCCTAGAGATGAGCTTTGAATATCTGCCCCAGCAAATTTTATAGTCTTGGAGTCTGTGTAGTCCCTGGTCCCAAATTGGTGGCCAGCTGATGTTTGCTGTTCCTTGGCTATTCAGGTCATAAGAGATATGGAGAGAAACTGATCTTTCACCAGTAGAACCATGTACAATGCATCTGTTCATTCTTGTCATTTTTCACAATGCCTCAAATATAAGAGGATCTCAATAAATGCTCTTGAAACAGACTCAACTGATTTCAGAGCATGAGATTCCTTCCTCTTGGCATAGCTATTTCTTGAGAAGTGTTTTTACTACTTTGTATCTCATGGAAATTTGGATTTGCTAAACAGCTCATAACCATGATTATTATTTTATGACTTTTCTATTCCTTTGGGCTTCTTGTTCACAGTACACAATGCTTGCCAGTGTGACAGATCTTGGCATTAGTCATTCCAAACCTCACCGCACTCATCATCTAGGCCAGTGCAATTACATGAGAACGTGTGAATCTGGCCGAGTCGGGAAAGTGGATGTAAGTGAATCAGACAAGGTAGAAATGAACTGAACGACAGCTGGACAGGACTACAGCCAGGAGCAAACTCAGCCTGGCTCCAGCTGACCTCTCTCTTCAACTGCCAGCTCCTTTACACCAGCACCAGGTGGTTAAGGACAATACACGTGACTGAGCTGGTGTCCCTGTGCAACCTTCGCCTCTCCAGGTAAGCCACACCAGGGCAGACTGTGGGTCATTTTTCCAAGCCTTGGGCTAAATTTGGGTCTGGCTTGTAGCCCCTGAAAATGATCCTATGTGTAAACTCTTAAATAATCTTTAAAAGTCTCAGATTTCTTTGAATTTCCTACACAAATTTCACATACAAGAATTCCAGTTTGGCCATGGTTGCCTTAATTAAATTAAATGTAGAAGGAAAATGAGAATACTAGTCGTCCAGGTGGTAGAGTGTTTGGGTTTAAGGTATGCTCACTCTTTCCTGGACCTCTAAGATAGATTTTATGGTTTTAATCAAAAGTATAAGCTTTCAGGATAATGCTAAGAGATGGTCCATTGAACTGCATTCTTAAACTATGAAGGGCATCCAATCGCCCCACAATCCCTATATTGTAAAATTTTATGTCTCAACTATATTTAATTTTCCATCACCCAAACTCTTGGCTGGACTTCTACATTTTCTCAATAATGACTTTTACTTGGCGAGTCATGTTAAATTTTGCACAGGCTGAGATGCCGATCACCTTTGTCCCAGGTCCCCCTTAACGGGGTTATTTCTGAGGCTGTCCTGGGGTTCTATCATCCTGCGTGTTTGTGTCTCTGCATCACTGTGCTCTATACTCATATTTGAATACATTTTAAAACCTACCCAAACAACTCTGTAAGGTTTTTTTACATCCACTAATCTACAGTCCAAACTGTTGGCTACACACAAGTGGCCTGGTATGCCTGCAATATGACTGGGGTGGGGGTGGGGTATGGAGTCCGTTAAAACACATGTTCACATGCCTCATAGTACTGGGGTGCTTTGTCTTATATATTTATTTTTGTGGTGTTAGAGATTGAACCCAGGGCCCTGAGCACACCATGCAAGAACAGTGCTATTGAACCCTACCTGCAGCTCTGCCTGGGTGCTTTACACATTGAAAATAGAAACAATTGCTGTTTCCAAAGAGCTTATGGCTTCAGTGGGGGCAAGAGGTCAAGTCTCCCCCTCTGTCCCACACCTACCACAATTAGGTCCTTTTTTGATTTGCACAGTGTTGATACCAAGGAGGAAGAAGCTGGGTAGAGACAAAGTCATGGGTTTTCAGGTTCATCTGGGAACAAAACAGCAAAAACTCCCACAGGGATTCTTGTCTGGCTGAAGGTGAGTTCTGAAGCATGCCGTTAGCTCCTGGTACATCCTTTGGCCTGGGGCTGCTTCTACCTGCCTCCACCTTGCTAAGCCTCACAGGTCTTCCTGGCCTACACTCCCAGCTACTCTCATGCCAAAATAGTCTCTCCTTGGGCCTTGGATACAATTATTCCTCTAAGACACTTTTATTCCTCCCATGCATTGCCTGGTTTTATTCCTTTTCACTGTATCCTTCAAGTCCCAGTAGAGATGCCATTCCTGTGGGAGCCTTTATCTCCAAACCTAGATGAGGTGCTTCTCTGATGTCCCTCCTAGTGCTCCAGTTTTACCTCTATTGTTCCCTAACATGGCATTTTATAGAAGTATGTTTATCTATAACCTGGGAACATGATCCCCATTTACATGTATGAACAACCTCAAACACAGGCACCTAGCCCCACACATGTGTGATACACCATATACATTGGAGAAGCATTTCCATTTTGATACATGGTTACATACTATCACAACTATGCACACACAGTGTGAGTGCTGCAGGGATCCAGATACTGTCTAGTTCAACATAGTAACCGAGATCCTTGCTTATTGCTGGTGGTCAGTAAGAAGGTGTTAGATAGATATTAGATGAGGAAAGCATGTCAAAGCATGCACTTGTTCTTAGGGTCAACTGCTGCAAACCTTTGATCAGTAACTGCTCTATTCATTTTTCTTCCAGTTGAGTCCACTGATAACAACACGGTATTTGAAGCCCAATTTCTTCTCTGTAGTTCCTTCAACACAGCCAATCAGATAAAACACAAGATTTCTTTCAAGAACAAGGTAATTCCATCCTCCAAGACTTTCTATTGGAGACTCAAATAGATGAAAACAAACTTTCCACTCTTGATCAAGCACCATTATTACTGGTAGTAGTCACAAGCACAAAGAGAGATCAGCATAGACCACAAGTAGAAAGCTGTGTCCAAGATCAATGCAGAGCACAGATGAAAACAACAGAATGGAATAAAATACTCTGAGCCCATGCGGCAACAAGGACTAAGAAATTTCAACCTTGTGAAAACTGTTAAGTGCAGAAGAAAATAGGCGCATCCCTAAACACACACATGCACCCATGCATTGATCCATCCATCTACACATAATCAGATAGATAACAGATAAACAGACAGACAGACAGATGGGTGGATAAGAAACCTAAAATGCAATGGAGGGAGGGGCAAAATGGACCAATTTGCTCATATTCTGCTCCAGGAGAAGGAAGTGACAGTCTGCGCTATGACCAAAGGGCCACATTAAACCCTTGGCGAAGATCCTCAGTGCCACCCAGTGTCTTCTGGAATAGGAATAGTTTGTCTTTTATATTCACACACACTGACTTCCTACTTCAGGACCCAGTACATTGTGCAAAATAATGATGATATCACTTGACATTTATATTGTACCTTGCAAAGCATTCTCACAGTGCATATCTAACTTGGCTTGTGCGTTTGAAGGCATGTTGCTTCCATACCCCACCTGCAAGGCACTAAGCTGCCAAACCATGCTTTATTCACTACAACTCCCAGCCCTAAGGGCCTCTGTAATGTGCAAGACTCACACCGGCCATAACAGTGACTCAACCACACACGCCCTTCCAAAGACTAAATCCTCATGTGCACCTTGAGCATTCCATGGTGTGCCTTTCTTCACTCCATATGAGAACTTCATTTTTGGTAGCTCAGTACTTTCCTTCAATGCCTGTATTTCTCTTTATGAGATGAATCTAAAGATCTATGCTGCTCAAAGTGTGGTCCATGGACCATTTGTATTAGCAACACTTGAGGTCTTGTTACATGGAAACATTCAGGCCGGGCTTCCCAGACCTATGCAGCATCTAGAGATCTGTGTACACACAAAAGTTTGAGAGGCTATGTTACATGCACTTTACACCTGTTGCACATATACACATGTGCTGTATTGTGTCTTGCATATTGCTACATATACTATGTGCATAATTTATATACACTGCATATGCATTCAGAAATATACATTAACACCTTGTGTATTGTTACACTGAACACACATTGTAGATACATTGTTGTATATATTGTATGCACACAAAAATTACATTGTATAGTTATCAAAAGGTTTTTAGCATACACTGGAATTCAAAGAACTTTTTTTTTTTTACTTTTTTGGGGGGGTCCTTTTGAGACAGGGTCTCCCTGTAGCCCCAGCTGTCCTGGAACTCGCTCCAGCAGAATAATTATTATAGATGTTTATCCCATAGATTTTTCTGGCTTTACTTGGTTTCTGTACTAGTTGCTGTTCTATGTTCTATGTTGCTGTTATAAAATACCATGACTAAGGCAACTTATAGAAGAAAGAGTTCATTCTGGCTTACATGGCAGGGGAGGCCTGGCAGGATGTGGCCAGAGCAGAAAGCTGAGTGCTCCTGTCTTCAAAGGCAGAGAGGAAGCAGAGAAAATAAAGCAGAGGTGGGGCAAGGCCATGAGCTCCCCAAACTGGTCCCCAGTGATGTGCTTCCTCCAGTATGGCCACACCGCCCCCAGACAGCACACGCACTGGGGACCAAATGTTCAAAAACTTGGAGCCTATAGGGGAATATTTCATTCACACATTGTCGATATATTGTTGTGTATACTGTATGTGCACAAAATATTTACATTTTACACATGTGAAAATGCTTGGTATACACAAGGAAATTAGAGCACATTTTTTGCCCTATGGGGGCAAAAATCTAGATTTTGCTATCTTTGCTTAGTTACTGAATAGTTAGTCCTGACACTTTCAAACTTGTAATAAGTTGAGGAGAGGGCTTTGTTGTTGAAAGGGTACATTTTTATTTAATTTTATTTATTTAATTTAAAATTTTTATGTGTATGAAGGTACTGTCTGCATGCAGGTCTGTGCACCCGTGTAGTGCAATGCCCCAGAGGTCAGAAGAATGTCCAGGATTCTCCTGGAACTAGAGTTCTCCTGAAATTGGAGTTATAGACGGTTCTTAGCCACCATGTGGGTGCTGGGGATCGAACCCGGGTCCTCTGCAAGAGCAGTCGGTGTTCTTAACCGCTAGGCTATCTCTCCAGCCCCGAAATGGTACATTTTTAACACTATACAAGACATTGGTTCTGAGTCCCAAGAATCAATGACTGCACCTCAAGAAATGTCATGAAATGAGATAGAGCTTTTTGCATAGTGCTTGGGGGGCAATACAGTCCTTTAATTCCTGGGTGATCTTGACTACTCTTGTGCTGATGTTCTAGAATAGAATAGCATGTGCTGGATCAATGCAGCTCTCCTTCCGCCACAGAGAAGACAAGAGATGGCAATGTTCCCTTGTCCCCGTGTGTGTTCTCTCAACTACGTAGAAGAGAAAACTGGATAGAGTACAAGTAAAGTTTACTGAAAGAATTAGGAAAAAGGAGGGCTGGGATGACAGTGACCTGGTAGAAAGTCACGGTGGCTCAGCAAGTAGCAGCCAGGGAGGGATGGCATGATGCTGATGGTGCTGCCTTCTCCTTTCTGCACTCAACTCTGAAAAACCACAGCCTTGCTCTCAGCCAGCACAATTCCATACACTTCTCTTCCATAGCCAAGGTTCCTACCATACTTCTTGATACACAGACAATGCTTATTAAATGCTTTCTAAATTTAGAAACAAATTTATCTACCAGAGAGCTATGCTAGTCTGTCCAGAATGAGACCTGACATTTTTGAGAAATGTTTGCCTGGATGCAGGCCCCAAACAAAGAGGGCTCAGCCAGGTGTGGTGGGGCATCCCTGTAACCCAGCAATCTGGAGGAAGAAGCAAAAGAATTGGAGGTCAGCCTGGGCTGCACAGTGAGACCCTGTTTCAAAATAAATAGAGGACTGGGGTATGGCTCGTGCTAGAATACTTGTCTACCTTTTGTGATGCTTTGGCATCAACACCAAGTAATATATAAAGAAGTCTCAACTGCTCCTCTCTCTCCCTCCCTCTCTCCCTATTTCTCTCCTGTCCTCCCTGTGTCTCTCCCCCCTCCTCTTCTTCCTCTCCCTCTCCCTTGCCTCCCCTTCCCCTCTTCCCACCACACCTCCCACCCCCACCTCTAGTTCATGCTTCCGAACTGAGTTCTTAAATGTAAAACACCTAAACATGTTTTCTGAAACAGTGAGTGAGTGAATTTATTATATCCTTTGCTTGTTTGGGTGTGGAGTCCAGTCCTGTTGACACAGCCACAGCCTAGTTGCAGACACAGTGTGTGGTTCAGCAGAGGCTGGGACCAGGAACTTGCAATTTTCTCCAAAGGAGGGCTCAGTTAAGATAACAGTTCAGAGGTAGAGTCCTTGTTCAGCAGTTGTGAGCTATGGGTTCATTCCCCAGCCCTGGAAAAAACAAAAGTATACCAATATTGACAGAAAAATTTCTTAAGCTACATGGATTTATTGTTGAGTCATCACAAAACCTACAGTCTTGAAAAAAACCTTTCTTGATAAAATAATAAACTTTCCCCTATAATTATAGCATGTGGTTAATATTGAAAATCTGTTTAACACAGTAAAACATTGAATTTCCTCCTACCTGTCACTAGAAAAGACACATGGTTAATATCTAGACAGATTTCCTTCCTTTTCTTCCCTCCCTCCCTCCCTCTCTCCCTTCTTTCCTTCCTTCTCTTTTTGACAAGGTCACTGTATTGTCCATGAACATGCAATCCTCCTTCTTCCTGAGTGCTGGGATTACAGGCATGAGCCACCACATTTATATTTGAAGTATTTTGGTATGCACGTGTGTGTGTGTGTGTGTGTGTGTATGTGTGTGTGTGTGTGTGTGTGTGTGCGTGCATGCGCACGCGCACGCGCATGCGTGCACATGTATATGCATTTTCCTGTGTGGGATTGTAAAGGCCAGAGGTCAATCTTGAGTGTCATTCCTCAAGCATTATCCATCTTGGTTTTTGAGACGGCATCTCTCACTGGCCTGGAACTCACCAAGTAAGTCAAGGCTACAGTGAGCTCCAGGGATCCACCATCTTTATCTCTGGGGGCTAGGGTTAGGAACGTGGGTCACAACACCTGGCTTTTTTTTTACATGAGGTCTGGCACTCAGAATCCAAACAATTCAATATTTGCATGTCAATCATTAGCCAACAGAGCCTTCTCTGCTGCTCTACCCACTACCCACTACTCACTACCCCCCACACACACGCACATGCATACCTTTGAAGAATAGTTTTCTATTTTTTTCTGTGCATATTTGAATTTCTAAAACCAGAATCATTTTATACTTTACACTCTGACATTGTAGCATGAAGTATTTTCTAATCCTAATAAGCATTCTTTGAAAAATACTGTATCAGTGACTATACACAAGCATAAAAATATATTTGAACAGTCTTCTGTTCCTGCTATTCTGAACATACTCTGATAAATATTCTTGGATGTGAGTCTTGCCTACATTCTGATTATTTTCTTGGGGTCGTTTCCTAGAAAGCTGAATCAGCTTTCGAAAGACCAGTGCCACACTTATGGCTTCAAGAAGCTTCGGGAAACTGCTGGGGAGGCTTCACTCCAGCCCACCTTTGAGGGCTGTGCTCCTCCAGCAACGCAGGCCTTATAGGAACCTGGAAGCCGTGGCTTTGGACCCATGAACTCTCTGGGTGTCTCTCCTTGTGTATCTTAAATTTTAAGGCTTCTAAAAGAGAAAGAATATCTCCGATACATCCTATGCCAAAAGGGGGGAAAGGGGATATTTTATTCCTTAAAAGAGAAAGCAAATGACTTTTCAGCAGTCTGATCTTTCAGCCTGTGCACCTCTGAATATGAAGCCTATTCAAGGTATTATCTTAAAATATCTAAAAGGTATTTTTCCTTATGAGGACCTTTTGTCTGAGATATTCCAAGTTTGCTCTTAGAGATAGTTCATCAGTTAGCTGAGAACCTCATTAAGCAATTATTTCTAAAAATGAATACAGTTACAATGGGCCAAGACCAGAATCTTCCTTTTACCAAAGTTAGAAAATGCATCTTACCTTTATAAAATGAAATGCTTTAACCTCAATTTTAGTAAGAATGCATTTAGTAAGGATATATGTATATACAATGATACATTTTAGATGATATATAACAATGTAGAATTATATCCATAAATAGGTAGTAAATGGATTTTACAAACCATTTTTCCCAACCACCATGTCTCTTGATAGGCAGAGCATTAGATGTAGCTTTATTATTTCAGTTTGTTGCTGAAAAAAATCACAAGGCTTAAGGCTAAGTAAGTTATCCAAAGTCATAATCTCTGTTTATTGGTTACTAAATGGCTCTGTTTGGCCCTACGCTACATGGTGTGCCTACGATCCCTCACGAACTTGGCAACTGATTAATCGGCCTTGCTTTCAGTTGCATCTTAAAATGCATGAAGATATCTTCTCTACCTCTCCTAGAGCTGTCACGAAGGCAAATAAATCAGTATGAGAACTGAACATGTACATGCACATGTCCTGTTCATAAAGGAATTAAGGTAGTTGACATTCACATTAAGGATAACATTATTTTGCTGCAAATGATATATATATATATATATCTCCATGATGAACAGATAAAAATATGGAAGAATGGGGCTGGAGAGATGGCTCAGCAGTTAGGAGCACTGTCTGCTCTTGCAGAGGACCCGTGTTCGATTCCCAGCACCCACATGGCAGCTAAGAACCATCTTTAACTCCAGTTCCAGAGGAATCTGATGCCCTCTTCTGACCTCCACAGCATTGTACAACACGGGTGCACCAACATACATGCAGACAGTACACTCATACACATAAAAAAAATAAAAATTAAATAATAATAATAATTAATTAATTAATTAATTAATATGGAAGAAAATAAAACCTAACACCAAGGAGTTGCTGTGAACGTAACAAGAGGAATGGTTCTGTGGGTGAAACGATAAAGTACAAACTCAGTTCAATGCAGCTCAGAAAATATATGTGAATTGCCGTTAACAGCTTCAATTTTCCTGAGTCCCAATTTTATCTATAACAAAAAGGCAAACACATTTAGACATATAGACATATAGACAGCTCATATGAGACTGTTTGCTAAATTGCTTCTGTAATTTTATCCACCCAAATCTTTAAAATAGCTCTGGAGAAAACTCATGCAATGTGAAATATGCTTCAGCTATAAAATGCAGTGTAAACGCTCCCTGACAGGGTGATGAAACCGTGCAGTGCCTGCAGACCACTAGTTCTGCCTCAGACTCGGCCAATGTTGAGTGAGTAGGGCAACTTTAATCTTGCAGTTTAGAGACAAAGGAAATGGGTGCAGAACCCGTCCTGACAGATGTCACCTCTCCAAACAACACCTGTTGGAAAGTTCCAAAATAAAAGACAGATTGGATTCTTGGTAGAGAGACTGAGCTGACATGTCTCTGATCACCTGATGTAGCCTTGCAGGTGAATGGCCTCTCTTCCTAGTGGACCCCCAAGCAGGCCCCACTGACAGCATGGATGGAAGCAGCCTTCTGTGCTTGCTTTTCTTTTGTAAAAATATCTTTTTTTCCTGCCAGGCGTGGTGGCACACGCCTTTAATCCTAGCTCTTGGGAGGCAGAGGCAGGCAGATCTTTGTGAGTTCAAGGCCAGCCTGGTCTACAGAGTGAGTTCTAGGACAGCTGGGGCAACAGGGAGACCCTGTCTTGAAAAGACAAAAAACCAAAAACAAATCAAAAAACTTTTCCTGAGGCTGGACAAATGGCTCAATGGTTAAGAGCTCTGGCTGATCTTGCAGAATGTCTGGGTTCTGTTTCCAGCATCCACATGACTCACAATGATCTGTAACTCTAGCTCCAGGGGATCTGATGCTCTTGCCTGACTTCCATGGGCAATGCATCCATTGGAGCTTATAAGCACAGAAAAGGACTTTCTTGACAGAACTTCTATCAAGCAAGCATTATGGCAAACAATTGACAAATGGGACTTCATGAAGTTCAAAATCTTCTGTACAGCAAAGGACAGCAATCTACAGAATGAGAAAAAGAGGCAACCTACAAAATGGGGAAAAACTTTACTAGCTATACCTCTGACAGAGGGTAAGAAGCCCCAACTCTACCTGAGAAAGTATTAGCAAGTGATGGCTGCTGGAGAGTCAGTCTTTTTTAAGGGTGAGATTCTAGGTATGTTGACCAGGGTTTAAGGATGAACCCATACCAAAGGGCAATTGAGGACACAGGCCTGACTCTATAGGCCTTCATATAATAGATACAGATATTACAAGTACATAAATTGGGTGACAGGAGCATTAAGGAGAGTACGCATAGGAGAGGGAATCTAAATATGATCAAAATATGATGTATGAAATTCACAAGAGTTAAATTTTTTTAATTTTTATTTATTTTTGTATGTGTGTGAATGTACTGTCTGCATGTAGGTTTGTACACCCGTGTCGTGCAATGCCAAGGAGGTCAGAAGAGGGTGCGGAGGTCAGAAGAGGGTCTCGGATTCCCCTGGAACTGGAGTTCTCCTGGAATTGGAGTTACAGATGGTTCTTAGCAGCCATGTGGGTGCTGGGGATTGAACCCGGGTCCTCTGCAAGAGCAGTCGGTGCTCTTAACTGCTAGGATATCTCTCCAGCCCTAAGAGTTCAATTTTTAAAAGAAAAAAAGCAAACAAATATCTTTTATTATTTAAGGTGTATCACATGATATTGTGATATAGATAGGTGATATGTAGACAGATGATAGATGGTAAGTAATTATTGCAGGTAAGCAATTTAAAAATCTTCATTACTTTCCATAGTTAATCTTCCTCTTTTTGTGGTAGGATCCTCTACAATCTGCTCTACACTTCTAAAGGCTTTCAGACCTGACTACTTCTGAGGTTCTTTAAAGAAGGGCATTTGCTGCCAAGATTAGAATTCATGTTTGCACTAAGTTCATGTAGCTGTATCTTTATCCAAGTTTCTTTAAGGGAATCCTTTTCCCTTCCCACCCTCCTTTCTCCTTTTCTTTCAGAATTCAAAGTGGTGGTGCAGGCCTTTAATCCCAGCCCTTAGAAGGCAGAGGCAGGCAGATGTCTGTGAGATCTAGATTGGCCTGGTCCACATAGTGACTTCTAGGAAGGCTGGGACCAGGGATACTCTGTCCCCCCAGAGCAAATCAAAACCAGGCTGTAGCAAATATTTCCATGCTGCTTGCCATAGAATCACTGGCGCCCTCTGCAGGTGAACTATGATAGATACCAAGCCTGACAATGTGTCCTGTTTGCAGTTAATCAGAAATTTATTTTAAGTAGTGCACATAATTTTAGTCAACTCAGTGTTCTCTCCAGGACCACACACACTCCCCAAATACCACCAACACATATGCTCTCAAATAGGGACAATTAGATCTCTTTTGGTTCCCTGGGATCAAATTTTCCAACTAATTTCTGGGCTTTGTCAGCAGCTATCTTTTCCTTGTCCTAAAGCTGGGGTCCAACCTCTTGTCTGCCATACCATTCACAGGACCTGCCCTCCCCCCTGGACCCAGGCTGTGCAACAGGTCTTTAGGTAGTAGCACAGTGAGATCACATGGGTCCGGGACTTAAAAAAATGGCCCAGTGCCCAGCACTATACAAGAGGCTCTAACTTGATGATTTGGATGGAGTCCCCCATTCAAAGGTTTTCTTCCACTGAGGTGTCCAGGTATCTGTGGCCAACAATCGTGGGCTTCTTCTTGTTTTCTGTTTATTCCCCACCTCACATTTTAGCTCCTTACACACCCCAAGATCTACAAGGGCATTGCAGAAAGGCTATAGAGTAAGAACTCAAATGGAGTCCACTCCAGTGATAGGTTTAGAACATTTGAGCTGAAGACCCTTTTGGTGTTTGCAAAATATATTCTATGGCCACCTTCATAGATTGCCTGGGATGTGGGACTTGGGGCACTTTAATTCCAGGTGCACCCTCAGCTACTTCTTGTTGGCAAGCCCACAGCGGCCTTGGGAAGCAGGATTTGGGAGCCACAGGTATACTCACACTCCCTCCTGGACAAGGTGCAGCCTACCCTGCTGGCAGGGCCACATTGCCTACTCTCCTTTTGAGTTTAAATCACCACTGTCCAGGTATATGGCACTTCAGAGCACTTGTTCCATTCTCAACACCCCCTGGACCTTCCCCTGGCACCATTTGGAAGCACTATCTCATCTCCTTACTGATAGCTCAGGCTGGTAAACGTGACATTTCAGTGTGTCCACGTGTGTATATACATGGAGTGTACATATACATACACATATATGTAGTATGTGCACATGCATGCGTCTCTGCACATGCATGTCTGCTTCCTTGCACCCGTGCTGCCATTCTGGGAGTGGCTGTTGTCCTTTCTGTGAATTATACTTACATTTCTCTTGGATTAGCACCTTGGTCTCCCACTTACCCTCATCCCTAAGTGCATCACAGAGGAAAAAATAGGCCAGCAACTATGGCTGCCCAGAAGGTAGCTCTCTGCCATGATAATGCCTGAGGAATGTAATTGTGGACAAGAGTTAGGGTTCCCTATTACCTCCATCATCCTGTAAGCTCCCCATCCTAGCCTAGACACTGTCTGTAAGGCTGTTACTCCCAGGTGGGTGTGTATCAGAACAGCAGCCGTGAGAATCTAAACAACATGCACGAATGAAGCACTAAGGGGGTGCTTGGCACATAGTACATGCTAAATAAATGCTGTGAGTTGTAAAGAGCCTCAGAAAGTCCTTACTAAGGCTCTACGTCTCCTGTTCATGAGAACTCAGGACCACCCTTGTATGCCCCCTGAAAGTTACCATTCCCCCTCCTCAGTGGCCTTCCCGTATGGAGAAGCATGTGAGAGCCCTTGTTCCTGGGCTGACTTAAACCTGGCTAGGGATTGGGTGAGACTCTAGACCAGAAGGACCCTGGTCTATTACAATTCCATCTCCAAAGAAACCCTGACATTGGGCATAGCCCTCCAGGAGCCTTGCCTGGGGAAGCACTGCTGACAACCAGCCCACCCTTCTTGATTCTAGATAGCCTCCAGAATCTGCACTTCCTCGTCCGTAAGCTAGGTGCTCAGCCTCCTATACTTCTCACTAAGTGGTAGGAAGGCAGCCAGAGAGGACAACGTCCTACTCAAGTCTGTGCTTTCCTTCCTAAGGGAATAGACAGCCAGGAAGTGCCCGGTGCAGGGCTGGATCAGTGTCTGCAACCAGGTCCAAAGTCCAGCATCCTTTGGCCCAGGGTCAGCAGGAGTTTCATGGTGACTTTCAGAGTGAGAGCAAGGTCAGAGCTTGAGCCACACAAGGATGACAGTTGCAAGCCCACAAGGGGATGCTATTCCATAATCTGAGCACATTTTACACCTTGAGTTTAGGAAAACAAGCCCCCCCCCCCAATCTCTGGGGGTTTCTCAGCTTTGTTTCCATGTAGTGGACATGGGGTTTGGTGATTTCTGGGGTGGCTTAGGGCTCTCCTGAGACTATGGTATGATGCACATAAAGTTTTTGATAGGATGAAGGTGACACCCCATGTGACTGGTGTCTCCAAATAAATCCAGTCTCTGGAAAAAAGTAACCCACAGGTCCCTCTTTCATCTTCAAAGACGATTTTTAGAAGAAACTTCTAGATATCACTGTTTATAAAGCCCTCGTTTCACAGGTTTCATGTTCAAATGCTCACCTCCCTTGTTTGTGGAAAAGCGGAGCCCAGGTTTTGAGCTGTTCCAGTAATTACAGTGAGACAGGCTGGGGGTGGGGTTAGCCCTCCTTCAGGAATCTCTGAGCTCAGGACTTTCAGTGTGTGGGTGGCAGATGGGTCAGCTGACGGGAAGTGCGAGTGTGAAGGCGGCCACCCAAGACTTTGGGTCACCCCTGACTCCTGACTGAGGGAGCTCAGATCTCAGCCCTGGGAGGGCACCTGCTTGCTCTGCCAAAACAAACCCACCCCTGCGCGGGGCAGATGGCAAAGGAAGTGGGGCTCCACGGGCAGAGAGCTCCGGGTTTCACTTGAACAGTCTCAAATAACCAGTTTACAATGGTGGGATGTTCTTAGGCGTTGGGGGTAGCGAGAGGGCTGTGGTTCCGCTCCAGATCTGTTGAACATTAATATGCATCGCAGCGGAGTTCTAGAAACCAGCAGCTGCGTGTCTGGCCGGCCCTTGCTCTGGTGGTCCTCTGCCTACAGGACTCTGAACTGCTATTTGTTATCTTTAGGCCTGAGAAGCCATCTGGTTTTGATTCAGGTGGCCTCAGGCTTGCCTCAGAGGTGAAAAGGGTGCACACTCAAATTGAATTTCTCACAATTTCCAACTCAGAAGAATCCCAGTCTTCCCGCACGGTGGGCAGCCCCTGGCCTCTGCAGCCTGGCATAAATCAGTTTCACCTGTGTGGCTAAATGTGCAGATGCTAACCTAATGGAACCGACTGTGCAATCAGATAGCTTCTGCACGTGTTCTGATGTGCTGAGAAGGAGTGACCTCTAGTTGACCTCTTCTATTCCTACTCTTTGGGTGGGGGCTATGGTTCTGGACACTGGAAGCTCTGAAAGGGGTCCTTGGGCCAGGCTCAGATTCAGCAGTTCTGGACATGGAACAAAGCCCAGTGTCACTACTGAAGAGGTAGAGAAGGATGTTTTCTAACTGGGAAGTAAACTTGAGTGTGAGCCGTTCCAAATTGCAATGCCTCCTGATTTCAAATGAAAAATGCTTGTACTTCTAGTGCTTATTTTCAAGGTCAGAGTTTGAAGAGACTGAATGGTGATACCAGAGTCTGTTCAGTAAGGTGGGCTAGGTTGAATCACCTGCTTATTATGAAGACTATTCCCTTTATGAAAAATTAATTTTAAAAGTTCTATGTTTAAGTGCTAAATGGGCAACTATGGGAACTGTAGTTTGTTATCACAGTTACCATTCCTAGGAGTCAAATGAATAAACAGAAGTTGAATCCTGGGCTGGAGTTGTAACCCCATGGTAAGTCACCTGATTCTCACATACCAGGCTCCCAGCTAAGACTCCAACACCAAAGAAGAAACAGAAAAATGGTTGAATCTAAAACAAGGATGAGCAAACTAGAACTGATGGGCCAAACTGTTCTTATGAATAAAGTTTTATTGTAACATGGTCATGACATTTGTTTAAGCTTTATCTACAACCATTTTCTCAATGGCAGTGGTTAGCAGTTGAATGCAGGCTACACAGCTAAAAAAATACTTACTATCCTGTTGTTGATAGCCAAAGTTTCCAGCCATGTTCTGATACACTATGATTCTGTTTCCTTTCAATTGAAGGATGATGCTAGCCTTTTCTCGTAAAGAGTAATCAAAGTGGGCTGGAAAATGTAGATCAGTAGTACATGTACCTAGCATGTGCTGGGCCCTGTGTTTGGTTCCTCGAAGCACAGAAGAAAGAAAAGATAACCAAAGTTAAAGTGTACACCTCTTCTCCGCGAATGGAAGGGCTCAACACTGGGCAAAATCTTGGACCCTCTCAGTCCCCACGTACAAGCTGGGCTGGGTTTTGCCCTTTTTTTCCCCAAGCTCCATCCATCAGCTTGGGAGGCTGACAGTGTCATCCGGCCTTTAAAGGTTTCCAATGTGAAAAAGCAGTTTGAAGTGATGCTATCTCAGCAGGAAAGGCCGATCCTTGCAGGGGTTGACCATTGGAAGTTTTTTAAAGGAAATGCAGAAAACAGCCTCTGCTTCCAGATGGATGCTCTGTCCTTCCATGCCTTGGCTTAGGTTTCCCTTTAGCAGGCAGAGTACAGCCGGATTCCGGACTTGTTCTGTGACAAACAGACCACACAAAACAAAGATGGCAGTGCTGTGAACTAACGCTGCCACCCGGGGTAGGCTCCCTAGGGTACAATTGCAAGGAGTCAGTTAATGGCTTCACTACAAAAGAGTCCCAGGGGTTCCCAAAGCTTGACCCCCCAACTTGAACTCTACCTGAACTGATTTTTCCCCTCATTTCTTCCTCTTTCTTGAGGTTTGAAAACATTTAATCAACTCTCCTCCCAGGACATTTGATTTCTGTGCACTTCTGCACTTCTGGGCTCCATCTGGGGGAGGAAGTGCCAAAACCGCCATTCGAAAGGCTTGCCCTGGAGGTATTTTCAGTCCGACTAGAAGCAGCAGGTAACGGAAATCTTCTGAGACAGCTTGTTCTCGGGAGGGTTTCCTGTCCAGTTTTGCTGACTGAAGCATTCCCAGGGTTTGGATAAACTTTGGCTTAGCAAGTAGACTTTGATGGCTGCCTCCTGCTTCTAATTGCAATTAAGTATTGCAAGCCCTGCCCCCTCATCCTGCATTTGGCCATGCCTGGATTTATCCCATGATATAAGGGTTTCCTGGTCTCTTGAAAGCTTTGAGCTTCTCTACAGAAACTCTGGGCTGTGGTTGCAACACAGATGCTTTCCGTGTAGCCACTGAGCATCCGTGGGGCCTCGGTGATTTCTGGTCCTGTGCTTGGAGCTGGGGACAGAGCCTCATATCCCTGGCAGAGAAGTCAGATGCATTTCCACAGGAAGTTACAAGTAATATTAAAAGCTCAAATTAGGCACAGTGGGAGCATGTAGATATGGAAGACATGCATAAGAAGTTCATAATTGCATATTTGAACATATTTTGTTTTTATATGTATGAATGTATTACCTGCATGTATGTACCTGTGTAATGCAATCCCTATGGAAGTCAGAAGAGGGCATTGGATTCCCCTGGAACTGGAGTTAGGGATGGTTGTTAGCTGCCATGTGAGTGCTGGGACTTGAACCAGGATCCTCTGCAAAAGCATTCAGTGCTCTTAACTATTGAGCCATCTCTATAGCCCCATAACTGCATATTTTTTTAAACGGATCGATTACAAAGTTGTTTCCCCCAAACAGGAGTTGTTTTAAGAACGAATTTATTTTCTTTTGTATAAAGGATCTGGATAAACACACTGGGAAGTGGTGAGTAGGTTTCAATGCTGCAGCCATGTAATGGACTGCCAGTGACTCTCTGGAACACTGTGCTGAGAAGAATTCTGAAGTTGTGTTTGGTCTCAACAGGAAATGGTACGGTGCTATGTTGTGTGGAGAGGACAGAAGCATGCACGGTAATCCTGCAGAAGACACAGCCCAAGGATGAGTCAACCCACAATTGAAACAAACCTCAAAACAGTCTATTTCAGCCTCAGTGTGACTGACAGCAGAATCCCCTGTAACACAGACCCTTCTTACGCTGATCTGTGTATACCATGCATTAAATATTAGTTCCCAAAATGCAAACAAAGCTTAGAAGCAAAGTCAGAGGCAATAATGGACTAATACTGATGTGTCTAAGCCCCACAGTGTGTGATTTTATGAAAGGTCTCTGCTGTGTTTAGATACTCTGTTCCAAAGAATCATGTAAAGAAAGTCTCACACATTAAGAGTCTTCAAACTCTACTTACTGCTTGTTGGTGGGTAAAATTGGAGACAGTAAAAACTTGAGATTTACCAACAAAAGTGGGGATTTGAAAATAGAAACCAAAGCATTGCCTAGATGTGGTCAAATCGTGCTTGTTGAGAAATGAAATTTGCAATTAATTTTGGAAGATTGAGGGGCCAGCCAGGGCCATCCTGACAGCCAGTTACCAGGCAGCTGCTGGTGGTGACATACGAGAGCATATTTGTCATCCCTAGGGCTCCAAAGGGAAAGTGGGATACCATGACTAGAGTGCTATAAAACTGTCTGGCTATTTTGCGTATTATTCTTATTAAATTAGAGTTCTGTTAGAAGGGAACATGTTACTATTTAGATTTCTGTCTGCTTGGCAACCTTTGCTTCATAAATCTCGCAGGAGAAAATTGGCCCACTGGAATTGGACGTTGGATATAGCATTTCTTCAACATCAAGAAAATGGCCACACATTTTTTTTCAAATTGTTTCCCTTGCAAATAATTTTTAAACAGCCTTACAAAAATGTTTTCCTTGCTTTGCTCCCCAGCGAGTTAAAAATGCAATCCACAGTTGCCAATTGGCAGAATCAAAATCGCCCATGGTTCCAACAGACTGCAATGGGAGTGTACGGGTAGACAGGGAACTGCTTTTCCATGCAGGATGCAAAATGACCCTTTTTATTTCTCACTAATTCCTAAAGCAAAAGTTCTTGCCACCCACATGTGTGGCCTAAATGAGAGAACGAGCAAGCAGGAGCACTTCAGACAAGACCATGGCGACATCCATGTTACCACTAATGAACATTGTGGTCAGTAAGCTGCCCAGGGTGGGTTATGCTATCCAGACCTTTACCTGGGCTTAGAGGGGATGTTGTCCCTGGCTCTGAAAGGCAGTGGAAGTGCATGGCAGCCTGCAGGAGCTCCTGCGCATACTTCCTTTGTGTAAAGGGTGAGGTGTGTCAGTGCTGGTTTGTGGTTCTAAAATGAGATGCTTTTCTACTCTAATTACATGGTGGTGGATCAAACATTCTAAGATAAGCCCCAAATAGAGGTGTAGCTGAACCGGAAACAAGAGCTTGTGCTTGAGTTTCTCCATACAGAGGCTGTATGTTGATACTTGGAAGTACTGGGCAGGCTGCTCCATATCTGGGTCTTAAAACAGCATCAACTCTAAAGAAGGCAGCTATTTGGTGACATATTTCTGCATCAGTTATTTTTCTGTTGCTGCGATGAAATACCCTGACAAAAAGCAAGTTAGGAAAGAAATGGTTTATTTTGGATTGCAGGTCCAGAGGGAGTATGGTCTGCTATGGTGGGTAAGGCACGGGAGTAGGAGTTTAAGGCCAGCCTGGCAGTCAGGAAGCAGATTGATCATATTTCATCCCTGCACAGGAAGCAGAGAGAGAGCAGGAAGTAGAACCAGGAATCAAACCCTTTATGCCCTCACCTGGTGATATACTTCCCCCAGCAAGGCTCCACCTCTTAAAAGTCCCATAACCTTTCCAAATAGCACCATCAGTTGGGGATCAGATGTTTAACTACATGAGCCTATGGGGGACATTTCCATTCAAGCCCCCCCCCCACTCTCTTGCATACTGTTGTTGCTTTTAAGCTCAAGTTCTTTGCTTTTATTTGCTTTTCTACCCAATGAGCGTCATTTTTACATTCTCACCCCCCCACACACCACCTATGGTAAAGCTAATGTTCTCTAAACCATGGGGATGTGATCAGACAATGGAAACATCATTGGGCAGGAATTGCTTTTATTCATTGATTTAGTCAGCACACATTGCATCTTAAGCTGTATCCTGGAAGAAAGAGAATCAGCAAGTAACTAGAATAGGCACCAGCAGGTTTGCTACCTTCAAACTGAGAAGATCAGAAGTGTAGAAGAAATACCACACTGATGGAAATGCAGAGCCATCAAAAACTTTCCTACAGCCTTCTGGGATCTTGACTGGAGACTAAGTGTTATGAGCAGTATGACGCCCTTACATTACTAAGGCTTTAGCTGGCTCTTTGCTTGACAAATTGAAAATTTATGAATCCCAGGTAATATTTTAAAAGCAAAGCAAAGCAAAACCAAATAAATGAAAAAAAAACCCTAATAGACCCAGACTGAGCATGCTGAGTATGTCACTAAAACTGAGTCACATGCCTATGATTTTGCAATAAAGAGGGCTATGCATTTAACTGTGAACATCCAGAGATGCAGACATTTGGTCACAAAGTTGAGCAGATGTGACTTTACTGAGGGTAGAGATCATTTGTTACTCATCATAGTGTCAGAAAGTAGAGTTAGGCTCAATGTAGAAGTGAACAACAGGTAACATAAAAATACGTCTATGATTAACTTTTTAATAACATCTCCAATAAAAGCTCTTATTTGTGGAACTGTAATATAAGTATTAGCTTAGTTAGAAGAGGAATAGCTTATTACTTTAAAAATTTAATAAACTGCTTATTATAGAATGGATTTTCGATGTACGAATTCTGATGATAACACAGAGTTCCCATCAATGTGCTTATTTTCCCTGAATTGACATCTTATATTTGTTAGATCATTGGGCTGTCTCTTAAAGATGCTGGTCACTCTGAGAACCAGATTCTTCAGAAGAAATCAGGCCACACACCCATCTGGCTCTCTCTGGGACAGAGAGTCATAAACCATGCTTTGCTGTGCCTTCACGGGCCCTGTTTATGGTCTTGCATAGTTCCTGGCTCCATGCTCCTTGTCACATAGGCTATGTTGAACTTAAGCATGTGATATGAATCTTCCTGCCGACCCCTGAGAGGATCCTCTGGAGCTGAGGTCACAGGTGACTTGTTATGGGTGCTGGAAACCAAACTCAAATCTTCTGAAGAGCAGCACGTGCTCTTAATCACTGAGCCATGTCTCCAAGTCCTCCTCTCCAGGTTTTTTTTAATTTTAATTTTTATTTATTTCTGTATGTGTATGAATGTACTGTTTGCATGCAAGTTTGTGCACCCGTGTCGTGCAATGCCGCGGAGGTCAGAAGACGGTCGCGGATTCCCCTGGAACTGGAGTTCTCCTGGAATTGGAGTTTCAGACGGTTCTCAGCCGCCATGTGGGTGCTGGGGATCGAACCCGGGTCCTCTGCAAGAGCGGTCGGCGCTCTTAACCGCTAGGCCATCTCTCCAGCCGCCCCCTCCAGATTTTAAAGGAAAGCTTCTCCTTCATGTTAAATTCCCACCATGTTGTCTTTGATATGAAGCACCTGTCCTTTTTAAAATGCTGTTTAAATGTTATGGCCTGATCATGATCTGGATGCCTTGTCTCCTAATATTCTGATTCGTTTTTATCAACTTGACATAAACTAGAGTCACCTGGGAAGATAGAACCTCAACTAAGGGATTTCTTCCATTGTTGGATTTGCCTGTACATTTTAGGATTGGCTATACAGCATTATTGCTAGTTAATGTGGGCAGTCCAGCCCACTGTGGGCAGAGCCACCCCTGGGCTGTATGAGAACAGTGGCTGAGCAAGTCAGGGAAAAGCAGGCCAGTGAGCAACATTCCACCATGGTCTTTCTTTGCGTTAGTTCCTGCCTCCAGATTCCTGCCTTGAACTGCTGTCATGGCTTCCCTTGATGCTGGGCTGTAACGTGTAAGATGAAATAAACCCTCTCTTCTGCAGGTTGCTTTTGGTCATGGTGTTTATCATAGCAGCAAAAAGCAAACTAAGACGCCTAATAAACGGGTGATTTCATGTCAGCTCCTTTAACCAACCACTGCCACACTCTTGTTTCTAACAATATTTGTCTAGCGTTTTTGTGTAATAAACTAACATTGATACATTATTATTAAGTAAAGACAATAGTTTATTTAGATATCCTTACTTTTTTAGTCTTTTTTATATTTAATTTTTTTCATTTTTTAACAATAAGTAATAATTTATGAGTACAAGCATCCTTCATGTAAAACCAATTTGCAAGCAGTTGTGCCCAAACCCACACAGCCCATGGGTCCCACCAACCAACTGGGGGGGGGGGCTTGTATGTTCAATCAAGCTGATCAAATAAGTGTCCAGTCTATATTGCTGTAGTTTTGCCATTCACCCCAATCGCAGCCCTTACATTCTATCATGCCCCCTCTTCCGCAGATTGTTTCCTAGGCATAGAAAAGGGGCACAGGTGGACGGGAAGCAAAACAGTCTACTTTCTCTGGAGCTGTTGCCTTGGACTCTGGTCAATTCTGGCTCTTTCCTTTCATGGGCTGACAGTTTGTCCAGGAATGACCTTTCAATCCTACTAATGAAGCACAAGCAATTAGATATATAAGTATTTAAACAGTACTAATTGTTATGGTAGGTTACTTTGGAATAGACACAGATGTTTGGATGGTATGTTAATCCATGAATTACATTTTTTTTTCTGTAAAATATGACAGGGTCTTACTGTGGCTTATAACATCTCCTAACCACTAGAGGATGTAAGCTTGTGGCATTAGCCATGGGTTATTCCTCCAAGGAGAGAGCTAATAGCCAATTAGATTTGGGATATACAGGCATATGGCTGCCACTGCTGCACAGTATTTCCAGGCAGGTGAGATGTAGCTGGTGCTGATGGAGGGCTCTTGCTTGATCAAGGAGACTTATATTTGCTTTATTGGCTTAGTGGCCTTTGGTAACACTCTCTGGTATTCCAGAGACCAACTGCACACTTGCAAGTGCAGTCTCAATGCATCTTTCCCATGCTTACATCGGGTCTTCGACAGCAGGGCCTTATCGCCTCTCTTCTTGCAGGTATCCCAGTTTACAGGCAAGAAGCCTTTACCTTTTGTGGGGGGGCTTGGATCCCTTGGCCAACATCTCCTTGGTAGAATAATCCATTGCTGATATCAGAGCTCTCCTGTATTAATATATTTTGCTTAAGTGCATAGCTTAAGGAGACTTTAGTATTATATTTGGATTTGAATAGAGAATAATCCTTTTCACGTTCCTATGTCTATTAGTCAATTAAAGAAGGCAGTTTTACCAGTTTTATAAGAGATTACCTCTATAGCAGTTGGCTCCAATTTACAGTTAGAGAACCACCTCATCATCATCATATTTCTCCTTGTTCTATGGGGGGGGTAAGAAAGTCTCTTGTATTAAAACCAAGTAGGATCCACTGAGGGGTTTGATGTCTGTAGCAATCTGAGGCTTTTCTTCCTTTCAATGTTCAGACAGGCCAACCTTTCTGCTGGCACTTCCTGGTACATCCTACACAATGCAAAGCTGCAGCTTTTCTTTCTCAGCCATTAAGTTGGTGACATTTTGACCTGTTGGAACATATAACTCTTTTCCCCGTAGATAACCTTACTTTTTATATAATGTCATGTTTTGTGTTCCAAGAGCCCATCTAAGACCCCACATTACATCTGGTTGCTGAGTCTCAGCTTCCTCTTGACTACAACAGTACCAGAGTTCTTGTTTTAGATGACCTTGACTAGACTGAGCAATACTGGCCAAGCAGTTTATAAGAAGTCCCTCAGCTGAGAACTGCTTAATAACACCCCTAATTAGACTGGGTATCCCTATTTGAGGGAAGTCACCACAGAGGTAAAAAGACAACACACCTTATCAAAGATACATTCTATAATATGGAGCATCATCATGACGTCGGCCTTGATTCTTGCATAAGGTAGTATCTATGAGGCTTCTCCATTGCAGAGTTGTTCTAGCTTTTCTCTCTGTACATTCGTCTCTTTTCCCACAATGACCTATTCTCCTATTTCTGTTATAATCATTATAGTCTGTTATTCATAAGTACTTGTTTTATACTTTGGACATTTTTATACTCAGTACTGCTTATTTCTTTTGATAATCAAATTGGAGTTCTTTTGGTTAGTTTCTGAGTCCTTTTAGCATATTCCCATAGGGCTTTTAATTTCTAGCACTTCTTATTTTCTGGCATTACAGATGCTCTGGGTCCCTCTTACCTATTTCCTGCCTCAATCCTAGAACCAGCTACTTCTTCAAGTGCTGTGGGTATTCTTTGAGAATTGCAAAGCCCATTTCATGGCTCAGGTGGTCTTGGCCCAGAGAACTAGGGTCCTGGAAATTCAACAGCCACCTGTCATTCTGAGCCAGTGGCTCCCAGGTTTCACTGTCATGCGACTGTGAATAATGAAGAGTAAAGATAGAAGAAGAAAGAGGAGGAGGAGGAGGAGGAGGAGGAGGAGGAGGAGGAGGAGGAAGGCAATAAAGCTTTAGAGGTAGAGAGGCAACTTCCTGCAACAAGAAAGAGGACTGGAAAATAAGTTGGCAGCCTGGGTCCTTGGCTGGGTGCTCTTCTGCCCAGTACCTGAGCACAATTTTCTCTGACGTATATGTAATCTAGGGATTACATATATTGAATTGACAGCCTTTCCTTTGGCAAAACTGATGGGGGTTGAGACTTTTGTTGGGTGGGAGATAAGGTAAAATCAGGAAAAGCCCATCTAGTGAGAGAAAAACTACCAGGAGGAGGGAAGAAGAACAGGAAGTGCAGGGCTCCCAGTCACCCATTATCAGAGCAAAGGTGAGTGGTCATCAGCTATCAAAATTCCCAGCTGCTGAGCTAAATGTACAGAGAAAGAACTTTATTAAACAGAAGCTGTGCTCCCAAGACCTACTCCAGTGCTTGTGTGCAGGAGCAGGGCTTCTGAGCTAGATGTGCAGCTTTTGAGCTAAGTTCCTCCAGGTCACAGCTTCTGCATTCACTGTCTGTTTAGAGTTCATCGGGAAGCTGATTCTGCTTGTTTGCTGGGGTCACCTTTTTTTGAGACTATCTTACAGCTTCTGTCTGTGCAGAGCTTACTGAGAAACCAGCTTTGCCAGTGGTGAGGGTCTGAAGAAAAAAACTCTAACCTTTATCTAACATCCTGAAAAAGAAACTACCTTATTCCTATTCCCTATTATAAGAAGTTTCTTTAGTTAAGGAATGAGATAGATCTGGGTGCTAGAGTTGTTCCTTGCTTCATGGTGTTTGGGCATTCTTGGCTAAGAGAACAAGAAACCCTGTGTATATATGAATACTCAAAGACAGTTCTCAATATATCACCTGTAAGTATATCAAGTAAAAAAAAAACATGGGTTTACATCAATCTCTCCAACTCCAATCTGTGATTTCTCCTACATCTAGTTCCCGGCACCTATCAGCTATTTTTTAATTGTTTGATTCTAGAATCCATGTGACTTTACAATGGCTAACCCTATCTCCATAGAAAAAAACTGCACCATCTAGAGTATAAGGCACAGGCACAGTTTATTTACCTTTGGTCTTCTACTCATTTTGTTAGTTAAATCAGCCCCATTTAGATTCCTCAGTGAACTTTCGTGTCTTGGCTTAGATTCTCTGGTCATAGTCCACATTCCATCCAAGGCTTTTTCAACCCACTTAAAACTTTTTAATGCATTAAAGATCACTCTTTCTGCTAAGTAAACCATCCAGGATTATTTCATTGCCCCAAAATGTAATCACAGGTGTCCTTAGAAGAGGATGCCAGAAGGATACATGATACAGATCCTCAATACAGCTCTTTCACTTTAACTCAAATGGATCTAGACCTCAATGAAAAAAGTGCAAAGTGTAAGACTTACAGAAGAATTGTGGAAGAAAATTGTTGTCTGATCTGGTTTTGACAAATGCATTGCTGTCCACCAGAATAATTGCTGTAAAAATTTTGTTTCCTTCCATCTGGCCATCTCCATGTCCAAAGCCTCTAATTTGGTCATCACCTTATGGTTTTGTCTTTTTTAAGGTGGAATAGGAATGGGATGATAATTGGTGGCCTTTTAAGAGTGGCTTCTTTTATTTAGAAATCTATATTGGTTCGGACGCACCACAGTTTGTTTATTCATTCACCTACCGACAGAAATCTTCAGCTTTGGTTATTTGTCAATAAGACATCAATACCTATTGAGATCAATCTATGTTCTGCTCTAAGTTATTCCATGTTATATAAAACAGTGGTTTTTTGGGCTGGAGAGATGGCCTAGCGGTTAAGAGCGCCGACCGCTCTTACAGAGGACCCGGGTTCGATCCCCAGCACCCACATGGCGGCTGAGAACCGTCTGAAACTCCAATTCCAGGAGAACTCCAGTTCCAGGGGAATCCCAGACCCTCTTCTGACCTCCGCGGCGTTGCATGACACGGGTGCGCAGACTTGCATGCAGACAGTACATTCATACACATACAGAAATAAAAAAAAATAAAAAAAAAACAGTGGTTTTCCTGTCTGCATCTTGCCCTAAGAGATTCCATTTTTTTAATCCTTTTTTAAAAAATTTATTTCTGTATGTGTATCAATGTACTGTCTGCATGCAGGTTTGTGCAACCATGTCATGCAATGCCGCAGAGGTCAGAAGAGGGTGTCGGATTCCCCTGGAACTGGAGTTTTCCTGGAATTGGAGTTTCAGACTGTTCTCAGCCGCCATGTAGGTGCTGGGGCTCGAACCTGGGTCCTCTGTAAGAGTGGTTGGTGCTCTTAACCACTAGGCCATCTCTCCAGCCCAAGAGATCCATTTTTATAAGCAACTTTTGACTCCATTTTTTGTTGTTGTTTTATTTATTTTTATTTATTTATTTATTTATTTATTTTTTGAGACAAGGTCTCCCTACCATTGCCCCACCTGGCCTGGGATTCTCTGTGTAGACCAACTGGGCTGGCTTCGATCTCATAGAGATCTGCCTCCCTCTGTCTCCTGGGGAATTAAAGGCATACACCACCATGCCTGGCTCTTGACAGCATTTCGAAGGTAGACGATGACTGCACTCCTGGGTGGAACTACAAACAACATCACTTGTCAGGTAGCACCCATGCAATACACATTGATAAATTACTTATTTCTGGGAGTAGAAAGAGTGCCACTGTAGGGGCGCATGGGAATAGTAAAATTGTTTCAGGGAACTTCTGTCCAAGAACTTATTGGACACAACAAACCAAGAACAGGTCCCTCAACTGTACACAATCAAGGGAATGCCTAGATCTGAGATGGATTGGCCCCACATGTGTTTTTGTGTCTGTCTGTCTGTCTGTCTGTCTGTCTAGAACCAACAGACAGAGAACTTTCAACTACCCCAGGGCTTCTTGACTCAGTCCCCCGCTGTTGATGTGGGCTGTTTGACAGTTCTCTGCTGTCCATCTACCTTCCCTTTTTTTTTTTTAATTGTTGTTGTTTTGGTCTTTTTGAGACAGGGTCTCCCTTTAGTCCCAGCTGGCCTGGAGCTTGCTCTGTAGACGAGGCTGGCCTTGAACTCACAGAGATCCATCCGCCTGCCTCTGCCTCTGCCTCCTGAGTGCTGGGATTAAAGGTGTGCGCCACCACACCCTGCTTACCTTCCCATTTGGACCTTCCCGCTCTACTTGGTTCTGCCCTGTGATCTCTGCAGCTGACTACTCTTTCTTGGCTTTCAACAATGATTCTCCAGTAATCTGATCTCTACAGCAACAGCTTCTTCCCTGCAGCTGGTTGGTTTGTTAGCTTATCAACAGAGAATATATTAACATTTCTTTTTTTATTTATTATTTTTTATGTGTATGAGTGTACTGTCTGCATGTAGGTTTGTGCACCCAGGTCATGCAATGCCACAGAGGTCAGAAGAGGGCACCGGATTCCCCTGGAACTGGAGTTAAAGACGGTTTTTTTTTTTTTTTTATATAAATTTGTTTATTTTTTTAACAACTTAGAATCACTGCCCCCCATTCTCCCCCCCACCAGAATAATTCTTCCCAAACAGCTTTCATCTCTTTCTCAGTCTTTCTCAATATTCTCCCTGAGGAAGTTGACTGTTTTGAGCAGAAGTTCACTCGTTTCAGTCAGTTTTTCGATGCAGTCCTTTCTGTTGTTGTTGTTTGGTTTCCAATATGCATCACTCCCAACTGCTTTGGACAAAGGCTCAGGGGGCCATACGCAAGAAATGCTTACAATAGGTAATTGGCATTAGCATCCACAGATGAGGGATACCATTCGTCGTTTGTTTTTCTGGGACTGTGTTACTTCACTCAGCATGATGGACAGAGTTTCCCTGATACAATTTTACTATTCCCATGTGCCCCTACAGTGGCACTCTTTCTACTCCCAGAAATAAGTAATTTATCAATGTGTATTGCATGGGTGCTACCTGACAAGTGGTGTTGTTTGTAGTTCCACCCAGGAGTGCAGTCATCGTCTACCTTCGAAATGCTGTCAAGAGCCAGCTGGTGGTGTAGCCTTTAATTCCCCGGAGGACGAGAGGGAGGCGATCCCTCATGAGATCGAAGCCAGCCCAGTTGGTCTGCACAGAGAATCCCAGGCCAGCTGGGGCAATGGTAGGGAGACCTTGTCCAAAAAAAAAACATAAATAAATAAATAAAAAAAAATAAAAACAACAACAAAAAAAAAAAAAAAAAAAAAAAAAAGTCTTGGGCTGGAGAAATAGCCTAGCAGTTAAGAGCACCGACTGCTCTTGCAGAGGACCCGGGTTCGATCCCCAACACCACATGGCGGCTGAGAACCGTCTGAAAACTCCAATTCCAGGAGAACTCCAGTTCCAGGGGAATCCGGACACCCTCTTCTGACCTCGCGGTATTGCACACACGGGTGCACACACTTGCATGCAGACAGTACATTCATACCATACAGAAATAAATAAAAAATATATTAAAAAAAAAAAGAGAGAGAATTTCAGATAAAACAGGAGGCTCCAAGCCCCTGCTTTTCCCAGCATGCGGTGCCTGCTGCTTAGTCACTTTCAGTTTATGTTAGGGTGGAAAAGTACAGACAGTGTGGTACTTGACTGAACACATATCAAGCAGTAGGGGGTAATCTCAGGAGGGTGGGGAATTGGGGGAAGGAGCTATGCCAGCCTTCAGAAAGTTTGTAACTCTCTGAAGTGCCCAGCCAATGGGGGAAAGAAGGCCAGACCTTATGATTAGGACTATAAAACTCTGTTTTTCACCAATAAATTACACTATAAGACACCATTTTCATTTTATAAGAAATTGTCAGGTCCAAATTCCCTCCAGCAACAATGAGTCTTCCTTTTCCTCTGGATTCTCACCAGATATTGTTATTCCACTTTTGTGTGTGTTAGTCATCCTAACAATGTGAAGTGGAAACTCATGATTGTTCTATTTATTTCTCTAATGACAAAGAATGTTGAGCATCCTTTATATGGTTACTATTAATCTGCTCAGATCTTTTACCTATTTAAAATGTGGTTTTTTCTTTTATATTGTTGAGTTTTTAAAAATTCTTTCTGTTTTGGATACAAGTCCTTTATCAGATATATGTTTGACACATATTTTATACCAGCTAGTGACTTAGTCTACTCAGTCTCAGTCTCTTAACAATATATTGTAGGCCGAGGCAGTGGTGGTGACGCCTTTATCCTAGCACTTGGGAGGCAGAGGCAGGCGGATCTTTGTGAGTTCAAAGCCAGCCTGGTCCAGAGTGAGTTCCAGGACGCGGGCTACAGGAGACCCTGTCCAAAAAGACCAAAAAAAAAAAAAAACAAAAAAAACAACACACAATATATTGTTCCAGATCACGAGGACTATGTTTATAAACAACTGTGCTCTTATATTGTGATCCCTAGACCGGTTCTAGAATAAACCTACCATTTATTTCAGACTTTGGATTTTTGATATATGGGATGGTTAGTATATTTGCATTATTTTTAGGAGTAATATAAAATCATCAAAATGGAAAAATGTGAATTCAAGAAATATATGGAAATAACATTAAGTTCGTTTACAGATGATATAATTTTTGTTAGGTGCAATGTATCAGGCTGGTATTAACTTCAGCCTTCTGGGTGCTTAATGATCATACTAAACACCCCATACCAATTTGGCTGAGGGACATAGGGTATAACTTTGTTCTTGCCCTCAGAGGTCAACCAAGTCCCAGGGGACAATGCATGGGGCATCTCTTGACTTTGTATTCGAGTGGATGGAACTGATAAATGAGAAGCTGAAAGGATCCAGGGGTTCCCCCAACACCCCTCCCCCAAAAAACGTGAGTGACCCTGAGGACCAGATACTCAACGGACTTGAGAAAAAACAAAAACCTTGGTTAATCTGGGCATAACTGTGTGGCCTTAAACATCCAAAAGAAACGTATAACCAGAAAGAAATATCAGTAAGGCCTGAGAAATTGTACTTTCAGGTATAAAACTTGAGATCTTAGTAAAGAGACAGAAAAAAAAGAGAGAGAGAGAGAAAGAGAACACAGTTGTCTTGCCTGTCTTCAATTCTTACTGACAAGTGCATCTACTCTGTGGCTGCCACTGCTTTTGCCATCCTTCAAAAAACATGAGACACAGCTTTTTAACCCTCCAAAATGGACTGAAGACTCATGCCTCTCCAAGAATCCTCCAAACCTTCAATGCCGGATGGGGACTGCTGAGACAATCCAGCTTGTGGATTGAGAGCAGCTCTAGATTTAGCCTCATCAGAGTATAGAATGCATTGTTGGACTACCCCGCTGTGTCTACGGAGGCCAGTACAGGAAATCAATCAAAGAAAAGATGCGGTGTGCTTACTGGCCTCATTTGGGTGACCATGGAAGGAAAGCCCCCAGTGTGGAGACAAGGGCAGGATTAATGGTTTTTTGGGCTTGTCCAAGAGGGCCTTCAAACACTTCCTTAAGGAAAACATGACTTCTTTTAGCCAAAAAAAAAAACATCCCCATTCAGGTAATATGTGTATGTCTGTTGTCTGTAGATANGAGAGAGAGAGAGAGAGAGAGAGAGAGAGAGAGAGAGACCCACTGACCAAGCATGAGAGGGATGGTAGAGAAGAGGCCAGGTCATAAGAGCTTCTTCAGAGAACATCCTTCAGACCAGTTCCCCAGTCCCCCAGGAGTCCCAGACCAATCCCCAGAATGAAGGAAAGCTCCTACTTTTTATAACCTTTTAGGAGGAGCAGGAAGTTTCACGTCATGTGAATTAGTTCTACATAGCATAAATAACAAAGCATGGAGGAGCCAGCCATCATGAAGTGAGAGCTGTCAGGTCATAGAACAGACTGCTTAACTCAATGTCCCAGAGAGACCTGCAGGGAGATTCGGCCTGATTCAGGCTCTGGGATCAGGCCTAACACTGTAGACCCATGTTCTAACATGTATTATCTACAAGTAGGAAGTGTTTCTTTTCTTCCCTTGTGGTCTGTATTCATTTTATTTCACTTCCTTGTTTTATTGTACTGGATAAAACTTCTAGTACTGTGTTGAGTAGGAGATGAGAGAGAGCTGCCTTTCTTCTGATCTTAGGAGAAAAGCAGTAAATATATTTTAGGTATGGAATTTGTGTAGATGATCTTTATCAGATTGAAAAAATTATATATCCATGCTTTAAAGATATTTCTAAATCATGATAGATTGGGAAGTTTTACTAAATTGACTTGATTAAGTATTTCTAATGCATGTTAACACAGTGCACTATACTGATTACGTTTTTAAAAATATTCGACTGAGGAGATCTCCCGAGACCAGCTGAGGCAAGCTCAGGTAAGTAAGCAGCAGCTGGGTGCTTCACCAAGGCTGATTGTTGATTGATTTAATATAGTTAATCCATTAATCCAGTTGTCTTTGGCTTAACTGGCTTTTGTGGCTGTGGGGGCAGAGTTATCATCCCAGCTTGTGTAAAAGGTAGGGTTGTGTGGGTCTTGAGATATGAGATCTTCTGAGACCAGCTGAGGCAAGCNCAGTTAAGAGCACCGACTGCTCTTGCAGAGGACCCGGGTTCGATCCCCAACACCCACATGGCGGCTGAGAACCGTCTGAAACTCCAATTCCAGGAGAACTCCAGTTCCAGGGGAATCCGACACCCTCTTCTGACCTCCGCGGTATTGCACAACACGGGTGCACACACTTGCATGCAGACAGTACATTCATACACATACAGAAATAAATAAAAAATATATTAAAAAAAAAAAGATGAGAGAATTTCAGATAAACAGGAGGCTCCAAGCCCCTGCTTTTCCCAGCATGCGGTGCCTGCTGCTTAGTCACTTTCAGTTTATGTTAGGGTGGAAAAGTACAGACAGTGTGGTACTTGACTGAACACATATCAAGCAGTAGGGGGTAATCTCAGGAGGGTGGGGAATTGGGGGAAGGAGCTATGCCAGTCTTCAGAAAGTTTGTAACTCTCTGAAGTGCCCAGCCAATGGGGGAAAGAAGGCCAGACCTTATGATTAGGACTATAAAACTCTGTTTTTCACCAATAAATTACACTATAAGACACCATTTTCATTTTATAAGAAATTGTCAGGTCCAAATTCCCTCCAGCAACAATGAGTCTTCCTTTTCCTCTGGATTCTCACCAGATATTGTTATTCCACTTTTGTGTGTGTTAGTCATCCTAACAATGTGAAGTGGAAACTCATGATTGTTCTATTTATTTCTCTAATGACAAAGAATGTTGAGCATCCTTTATATGGTTACTATTAATCTGCTCAGATCTTTTACCTATTTTAAAATGTGGTTCTTTCTTTTATATTGTTGAGTTTTAAAAATTCTTTCTGTTTTGGATACAAGTCCTTTATCAGATATATGTTTGACACATATTTTATACCAGCTAGTGACTTATCTACTCAGTCTCAGTCTCTTAACAATATATTGTAGCCGGGCATGGTGGTGCACGCCTTTAATCCTAGCACTTGGGAGGCAGAGGCAGGCGGATCTTTGTGAGTTCAAAGCCAGCCTGGTCTACAGAGTGAGTTCCAGGACAGCTGGGGCTCCGGCGGGCTACAGGAGACCCTGTCTCAAAAAGACCAAAAAAAAAAAAAAAAAAAAAAAAACACACACATATATGTTCCAGATCACGAGGACTATGTTTATAAACAACTGTGCTCTTATATTGTGATTCCCTAGACCAGGTTCTAGAATAACCTACCATTTTATTTTCAGACTTTGGATTTTTTGATATATGGATGGTTAGTATATTTGCATTCATTTTTTAGAGTAATATAATATCAAAATGGAAAAATGTGAATTCAAGAAGATATATGGAAATAACATACAGTTCGTTTTCAGATGATATAACTTTAGTATAGGTGCAATGTATCAGGCTGGTATAACTTAGCCTTTCTGGGTGCTTAATGATCATACTTAAACACCCATACCAATTTGGCTGAGGGACCTAAGGGATAACTTTGTTCTTGCCCTCAGAGGTCAACCAAGTCCCAGGGGACATTGCATGGGGGCATCTCTTGACTTTGTATTCGAGTGGATGGAACTGATAAATGAGAAGCTGAAAGGATCCAGGGGTTCCCCCAACACCCCTCCCCCAAAAAACGTGAGTGACCCCTGAGGACCAGATACTCAACGGACTTGAGAAAAAACAAAAACCTTGGTTAATCTGGGCATAACTGTGTGGCCTTAAACATCCAAAAGAAACGTATAACCAGAAAGAAATATCAGTAAGGCCTGAGAAATTGTACTTTCAGGTATAAAACTTGAGATCTTAGTAAAGAGACAGAAAAAAAAGAGAGAGAGAGAGAAATGAGAACCCAGTTGTCTTGCCTGTCTTCAATTTTACTGACAAGTGCATCTACTCCTGTGGCTGCCACTTGCTTTTGCCATCCTTCAAAAAACATGAGACACAGCTTTTTAACCCTCCAAAATGGACTGAAGACTCATGCCTCTCCAAGAATCCTCCAAACCTTCAATGCCGGATGGGGACTGCTGAGACAATCCAGCTTGTGGATTGAGAGCAGCTCTAGATTTAGCCTCATCAGAGTATAGAATGCATTGTTGGACTACCCCGCTGTGTCTAGGAGGCCAGTACAGGAAATCAATCAAAGAAAAGATGCGGTGTGCTTACTGGCCTCATTTGGGTGACCATGGAAGGAAAGCCCCCAGTGTGGAGACAAGGGCAGGATTAATGGTTTTTTGGGCTTGTCCAAGAGGGCCTTCAAACACTTCCTTAAGGAAAACATGACTTCTTTTAGCCAAAAAAAAAAACATACCCATTCAGGTAATATGTGTATGTCTGTTGTCTGTAGATANTCTTGGTGATTAACAGCAGTGTGTAGCACCAACATGGAACTGCCTAGAACTGTAAAAACACAGCAGCCATGCTCCCCGAGGCCAACCAGTCTTGTATGCACTCGGCAACTCACTATGAAGTCACTGTCCATAAAAACAGAAGACATTAAGATACAAGGGTCAGGGCCTACTGGGCCTGTCTGGACACAGGGGTGGGTTTCCACAAATCAGTAATCATTCCTTTCCCACACATATTCTCTCTCTAATCATTTGAGCTAAAGTGTCAAAGACTTTGGAAAGGGTTTTGAGCCATGCATGTATTTTAAGGATTGCTCTTCATGAATACAGTAACTTTTACTGTGTTATCATCCATGAAGAAACCTACACACCATCTCTCATGTCTCTTGCCACAGGCATGGGCCTATTTCACTGCATCGTTGGCGTGCTTTCATTCTTTGACCAGTGCTGTAAAGTGGCTGTCCAGGGATAGCAGCAAGGGATTGTAGTAGTGTGGCTGCGAATGAGACCAGGCCAGGACTCAGAAAGATGGCTGAGGCCCCCCAGCACTTAAGAAAAAAAAGGCAATGCCCAAAACCTGCACAAGATCAAGCCAGTCAACAATCCAGCATGGAGGGGGAGGGGCTCATGAGCTCCATCCTTAGCTAAGGGGCTATGGATGGATGGTGGCTTCTGGGGAAGGGAGAGTCAGTTTTCTTTCAAGGTATGGCCTTGGCAGGTAAATCAAGCTCTAGGGGTGGGCCACATTCCTGAGTATATAGACAGCACAAATTGGACTTGGGGGATGAGGAGGGGAGGGACGGAGGGAGGGAGGAGGGGAGAGGAGGGGAGGGGAACGAAGAGAAGGGAGGAGAGAGAAGGGAGGGAGGGGAGGGGAGGGGAGGGGAGGGGAGGGGAAGGGAAAGGAAGAGGAAGGAAGGAAGGAAGGAAGGAAGGAAGGAAGGAAGGAAGGAAGGAAGGAAGGAAGGAAGGAAAGAGGAAGGAGGAGGAGGAGGAGGAGGAAGGAGAAGGAGGGAGGAGGAGACAAAGCTGGGAGGTAGTGGAGAGTAGGGTCGGATTTGAGAGGAGTTAGAAGGAGCACGGGTGAATATAATCAAAAGCACACTGCATGAGCTGGCCATGGTGGCACACATCTTTAGTCCAGCACTCTGGGGTAGAGACAGGTAGATTTTATTAGACTGAGGCCAACTTGGTCTATATAATGAGTTCCAGGCCAGATGGGATGACAGAAACATCCTGTCACAAACCCCCAAAGGGAAAAAAAAAATGTATGCATGTATAAAATTCTCAAAGAATAAAATATTCATTTAAAAAGACAAATCAAACAATAATCAAAATTACTCCTCACAGAGGTATGTCAATATTAAGTCTTACTGTAGACTATTTAAAATTGATGGTTGCTACCTAAAGCTAAAAATCTCAACTTTAAGGTCAGTGGGCATTTTCATAATCAATTATCACAGAGATGAATGAACTGTCCTTTAACACAGAATGTATTAAAATAAAGTCACCACTGATAGCTTCTCCTTAAAGTTTCCTGGTGACCATATAAAAGGGGATGAAAAACCGCAAAAAGATTAGTAGAAAAACAGATCAGGGCCCTACTATAGAACTCAAATCTACTGAAGGCAGTGCTCGAGAAGGGCGGCGTCATGGCTCCTATGCTCGTGGGGAACTGTCTTCTCTCCTCCTTCCACCTTCAAGGGCAAGAAGGCATTTGCACCCAATTTCTAAAATCTCAAAGCAGTTTAAGAATTGAAAATATTAGTGTCAAATTACAAAATGACTAGTAAGTCCAATACCAGAGGAACAAAAAGGTGCTATTAGAATCGAGACATAGTGAGCTGTGCCTTTCTCATTAAGACAAAGGAGTAAGACAGCCAAGCAGTGGGGCGTGGTGGCACACGCCTTTAATCCTAGCACTCAGGAGGCAGAGGAAAGCAGATCTTTGTGAGTTCAAGACCAGCCTTGTCTACAGAGTGAGCTCCAGGACAGCTGGGGCTACAGGGAGACCCTGTCTTGAAAAGAAAAAAAAAAAAAAAAAAAAAGGAGAGCCAAGCCTCCAGTAAAGGCCCACTGTGATCTGGAGATGAGTTACCCATTTTCCCTGCTCTGATTACTCACAGTCCCCAAATGCCCACTGTTTACCAGAGAAATCTGTGGGGCCACAGCAGAGTCAGAGAGACATGCATGTATTCAATGTAACAAAGCCCATTTCCAATACTGAAAAATTATAAAATAAGGTTTCTAAGAATAATACCATGGTGAAATCTTTTACCTGAGGAATTAAGACTAAACAGTTACACAAATAAAAGTTATTATTATCATCCAAATACATTTCTTATTTATAAATTATTCCTACATTAATAAATAATATAGGCTTTGTTTTTATTAAAAAATAATTTTAGTGATATAATTTCCCTATCCTAAAACAAATACACTATGTGTGTAAACTATAATTTTGGAAATTCCATTGTTGTGAAGTAAAAAAAGCCTCTTTCAAAGAGAACAAGAGATTACTATGATGTGGGGTGCAAAGATGCAACTGTGGAAGAGGCTTCCCACATGACTGGACTGCCAGCCGCAAATGTGAGCAACCCGCACACTAGTAAACAACACAGTACAATCCCCAACACTACTCCAACAATACATGCTGTAGGCTTGTTGCTTACAGTAAAGCTTCTATGAATATTAAACTTACATAAAGACAAAATGTCCTAATTCATCTTGCTTATACACTACTGTTTTCTGCCCATCAAAGATGTCTTTGTGCACTTTAAGATAAACAGAAAGATCCCATGTTCCCATGGATAATGAAACAGGAAGAGATAAAAGGCTACCTGCTCCTTGAGTGTCTATTAAATGCACAGCACTGGGAGTGAGGAAACTGGAGATGAGCACCACACTTTCCTGTACTTGATGGACCTCCTGAAGGAGGCTAGGGAAAAAACAAGACTGCTTCTAATAACAAAGGGTCAAAAAGCAAACAGACACCTGGCTGGAGAGGCAACGAAAGGCATTCAAGAAAGGACAAAAGATCCGGACTGAGGTTTTAAAGGGTGAGTAGGAGTTTTCCAAGTAGACAAAAGGAAAGGGCATCCTAAAAGGTGGGCTGCTCCCTGTGCCCTGGGGAACAAAGGACATGCTATTGTGTCATTTCAAAAGTCAGCAGAATATGAGACACCACTGCTGCTGGTGGAGAGCAGCAAGGCCAGCTCCTAAAGGAACTCGTTGACCTACACATTTCTGACTGCTGTTGAGTGGAGCTACTGGACAGTGCAACCAGTGAGAGGCGCACTGAGGGAAGAGACCATGAGTGCGGCAGTGAGGTCGTGGCTGTCATGAACAGCCCAAGTGAGCTACTGTCAGCAACAGCCCAAATGAGCTCCTGTCAGCAACAGCCCAAGTGAGCTCCTGTCAGCAACAGCCCAAGTGGGCTACTGTCAGCAACAGCCCAAGTGGGCTACTGTCAGCAACAGCACAAGAGAGCTACTGTCAGCAACAGCACAAGTGAGCTACTGTCAGCAACAGCCCAAGTGGGCTACTGTCAGCAACAGCCCAAGTGGGCTACTGTCAGCAACAGCCCAA